>CM024603.1:32088095-32679135 GCA_014182555.1 Eucalyptus erythrocorys | reverse complement strand
GATCAACTCAAAAAGTTATTATGGTACTTAACCAACAAGTACCTAATACTATGGAGATTCCAACCAGAAGATTCATTGCCAACCTCACAAGGATTTTCATGCTCGGAAAAGGTAATGTTAAAAGAGAAAGTGACAAAAATCTTTTAGACTTTCTTAACTGGTTTTATCCTCCAACTCATTGGAAACATCTTTTAGAGAAAGAACTAAGAACCATAACACCAAATCCTGAAGTCCATACCATTTTGTTTTTTAAGCGACCATGGCATTTTTTCAGAAACAATGGTAGCATAATTAATGAACCACAGGAAATAGGAACCACATCCTATAAACCATATCCGGACAGCAGAGAAGCTCGAATTCACAGATCGTATCCGGGCTCGTCGATATTCCGAACATCGCACGAGAACTTCAAAGAATCCTATGTCAAGAAAAAAAAACTGCTCCGCATGAAGTCTGGAATTATAATGCCCCCGCTTCTTGGGATCATTATGAACTTGCACCAGAAGCCAAGGAAGCACTCGATGATTTCAGACAAGCAGTGTCGTCCTAGGAGCATGAAATGACAGATGCAAATGACATTGTTCAATCCACTCAAGACCCCTATGCTAGATGGGGAGGTTCTCTGTCCCAGGACCCCTATGCTCCAGGATCCTCATCCTTATCTCAAAACATGAATGTATCCTTCTACAAGGATCCAGCCAACTGGCCCTAGCCAAGCATCCCTGATCCTGACGATAACACCGATTGGGCACAAGAAGAAGCCTCACATTGGGCACATGAAGCATCCTCGTCAAGACAAATTCTCTCACCTACAGATCTTGAAGCTCTTGAACAAAAGTATGAAGAACACCTCTTTGCATCAAATTACAGCTCAGATGACTCCCACAACAGCTACAATGCCCGTGACGGACGAGACCGCTGAAAATGCCGTTGTCCGTACAAAGTCACTGTAGCAAAGTTATTGTTCACTAGGCTAGGGAAAGTATCGTAAGAAGTT
The DNA here is from genome assembly GCA_014182555.1 of Eucalyptus erythrocorys. Lineage (NCBI taxonomy): Eukaryota > Viridiplantae > Streptophyta > Magnoliopsida > Myrtales > Myrtaceae > Eucalyptus > Eucalyptus erythrocorys. Next base: position 32,678,138 of record CM024603.1, on the reverse strand, counting down.
CGTTCACGCGCACATGTACTGTTCATAGTGTGCGAATAATTCCCTCCCGGAAATCTCGTTCCGGAGCCTTTGTTCTGTTCCTGGACCCGTTAGTTGGTCTTTGTTTTTAGTAGTAAAAAAAATTAATTTATGATAAATTTATCACAAATGTATTAGGTTTGAGATTTTCTGTGATTAAAAAAATTATAGTTTAAGGTAAATTTTTCATAGATGTATTATTTTGGGATTTTTAATAATATTAACCTTTGGTGATAGTTTTTAATCTACTGTGAGAATAAAAATCAGACAATAAATAATTATAAATTATTATGAGGTTTATTTTTCTTTGAGAATTTGTGATTCATAATAAGTTATAATTTTCAAAAATTATCATGCTAGCAAAACTCTTTTTTTTACGTGTGGCCTGTCGTTGATTTAAGGATTATAAATACTTCTCTCAAATCATTAGTTTCCAAGTCCGTAAATTGAATGTGGCTTTTGGCCGAAAATGCTCTCGTTTAGGGACCCAACTCAGATTTAACCCAATAAAAACGGAGACGATTGTTGACTTTGAGTCTGAACGGGAGTGTTCGGTATGTAAAAACAAAGCCTAAGTCTTAGCTGATAGGGTTTGTCTTATTATATTTGGAAGAAAGCATTAAGCACTAAATTAATTGGTTCTTGCACAATTACAGAGATGGACTTTTGTTTTTGCCGCATCACGCGAGTGCCAGGAAATTCGCGAATTACTATGAGATTCCTTGAGCGCACTCCAAAACTCGAATTGAGAGTGGGAGCAATAACAATGGCTTTGACTTGAAAGAGAGCTCTTGTTTATTCCCATTCGTCGTTTTTCTTTTGGGATATGTGCAACACAAGTTCTAAAACTTACAAGGAAAGTGCAATTGAGTCCTAAAACTTACAAAAAATGCAATCAAGTCCTAAAACTTGTCAACTTGGTTCAATTGAGTCCTAAAATTAATACCGTTAGCCTTTTCCGTTAAATATTGCTGACATGGCATTTAAAATAATTGTTTATTGTCCACGTGGATTTATTTATTTATTTTTTAAAAAATTAGATTCAAAAATTAAAATATTAAATTTAAAATCTTTAAAAATTAGATTAAAAACTAAAAAGGAAAAAAAAAAAAAAAGAGGGCACCGGTGGTTTCCACCGCCGCCCAACGCCGGAGGGCCGGCGACTGTCGCCGGAGGGGCCGGCGACGGTTGCCGGCCCCGAGCGGGGTGGCCGGCCCTCACCCGGCGAGGCCTCACCGGCCCCGTGCGAGCCTCGCCGGCCCCGAGCGAGGGCCAACGAGGCCTCGCCCGGGCGGGCGAGGCCTCCCGTCGGCCCTCCCCGCCCGGGCGAGGCCTCGTCGGCCCTCCCTCGTGAGCCTCGCCGCCCCTCGCACGGGGCCGGCGAGGCCTCGCGAGCGAGGGCCGGCCACCCCGCCTAGGGCCGGCGGCGACGGGGCCGGCGACCGTTGCCGGCCCTCCGGCGTTTGGCGGCCGCCCTCTTTTTTTTTTTTTTTTTTTTGAAAAGTTTTGTTTTTTAAATAAATTTTGATTTTCCTTTTTAATTTTTAATCTAATTTTTAAAGATTTTAAATCAATATTTTAATTTTTAAATCTAATTTTTTTAAAAATGAATAAAAAAATCCACGTGGACAATAAAAATTATTTTAAATGCCACATCAGCAATATTTAACGGAAAAGGCTAACGGTGTTAATTTTAGGACTCAATTGAACCAAATTGACAAGTTTTAGGACTTGATTGCACTTTTTGTAAGTTTTAGGACTCAAATGCACTTTTCTTGTAAGTTTTAGGACTTGTGTTGCACATATCCCTTTTCTTTTTTATAAAAGAAAATGGCAATCAGTGCTCAAGTTTGGCGCGGGAGAACTCTTCGTAGTAACATGTGAGGAGTACATACAGGAGCATGTATCTTTGACGAGTACTTTAGGTTCACTGATTAAGCATAGATAAATAAGGAATTTTTAAGACATTGAGCTCAATCTTGATTAAATGAAATCTTTAGATGAAACGACATATCTCGCAAATATGCTTGATAAATGGATTAGGCCTACCCAACTCAAGAGTTCATGCAGCACTCCGTTACAAACTGTATCGGTCTTGTATGATTAATGTTGAATTAACTCCAACCGAAGTCATAACTCTTTTGGAGAGACACTTTCACCCCAAAATATGAAAGGCCTTGACGGAAACAACAAGGTAGTTTATATATATATATTTGGAAAAGGGGAGGTTGTTTGGGGGGGGTTGGGTTTGCAAAGCCTCAACGATTCTTTTTAGCATTTCCACAACTTGTGGCATAGAGGGTTGATCTCTCAAATCGATCTGAATGAATCATAAGCTTATTATAATGATTTTCTTCCTAGTTCCTTCATCCTCATTATTGGTCGTCCCATGTAGCTCAAGCTCTTCTAAAAGCTTTAGGTATCGTTGGACCTGTCAACAAAAGTATGTTCGCCAGTTCGATCTATTGTGCCTTTATCTTGTTCCTCTTGCCAACCATCTTCAAAACTATCATGCTATAGCTATAGGCATCCAATTTCTAAGAAGCACTCTAATGTTCGTTATGATCAACTCTGAAGCAACATGTTTGCCTGGAGTGCTGGACACCTAGAGTGTCAAAACTTGACACGAATAAACACTTAAGTGCTAAAAGTTAAGAAAGTGATACTTAAGTGCCAAAATCAAAACAAAATGGATTACTTAGGGCGTGAATGATGACCATTCTGGCTAGAAATTGATTTCTAGAAGAGAAACAGATTTTTCTATTTTTATTTCTAGATGAGTTTCTGAGCAAAATACCCACTTGATAATGATACAAAATTTCTACTCCAAAAATAGAAATTCGTTTGATAATGACACAAAATTTCTTTCTTTCGGATGACGACGGACTGGCGATTGGCGGCGACGGGCGACCGGCGGATGATAGTTGGCGGCGACAAACGGCGGCGGCGGCGGCGACCGGTGGACGATGGTCGATCGTGGGGGGTGACTGTGGCGGCGGCGGCGACCAGCGGACGATGGTCGGCGGCGACGAACGATGAAAAGAATTTTTATTTCTCATTTCTATTCCAGAAATAGAGAAGTAGAAAATTTTTATTTCTGATTTCTATTCCAAACCTATTTTTGGAACAAAAATCTATTTCAGAAATAGAAAAATGAAATAAGTTTACTAAGGCAAAGTGCATGATAACGTTCCTGAACAAGAATTTCTATTCTTTTGTTCCCGGGAATAAAAAAAGAGTAGAAACCTGCATGATAACGGGTAAATTTTTTTTGTTCCCGGGACTAAAAATTCGGCCAAGAAATAGTTTTGGAATAGAAACGAGAAGCAAAAAAAAGTTGCTTCTCGTTTCTGGCCAAGATCTCCCGAGAACAAAAGAGGGGAATAGAACCGGCTAACCCTAGAATTTACCTCCCTTTCATTCTCACGAATCACCCCATCGTCCGAAGAAACTCTCCCGTTGCCCCTCGCCGATCTTGTCACCGCCGGTCTCGTCGCCGCCGGTCCTGTCGTCGCCGGCCACGAGAAGGTAAGTTCTCCCTTCCATTCCCGTTTTGCTGTTATCTCTCCCTCGCCGCGCTTTTCTCTCTCGCTTTCGTGCCCCGCTGAAGTTTCGTTTCTTCTTCTTCTTCTCTTTGTGTGGGGTTTAGGGAGGAAGCATTGTGTTCCTTCTCGTAGAGATTGTCTCTCTCCCTTCTCTCTCGTGAAGTTTGTTTCGCGGAGAAGACAAAGCCGCGACACCTTTCCTCCTCCTTTGTTGCCGCAACTAGTCTTGAGAAACGGTAGGCGTCTCTCTCCTTGTCAATTCTCGCTCTCTCTTTTAGCAATTCTCGCTTTGTTTTTGATTGCTCCCCTTTGCCTTTTTCATTAGGGTTTTGATTTGTCTCTCGATTGAGCGATCTGGGGTTCCCTGCAATCTGGGGTTCCTTGCAATTCTTCTTTCCTCGTGGGTTTCTTTCCATTTACTTAGTCATTTTTTCATTTATTATTGCCTCGGTTTTGAACCCTTCTTTTTGGAATGGAGAATTCCACTTTCTTCTGTTGCATTGATCTACTCTACTACACTTGTGCTTCGGGAGTAATTATCATATTGTAGTCCTGTCGTGCACTCGGTCTGCAACTTTAGTTCTTGACCAAGTATGTTTTCTTTCATTGGATTCAGCTTATTCATTTGTATGCATGAATTAGGAAGTGATTGCACTTGGGATGCACGACTTTGATGCTGAAATCCACTTGAATTCGCCTAGTCAATAATGATAGGACAATGTTTGAATAAGCTTCACCAAATAAGTGTTTTGAACGAGCATCTGACTAGAAGAAGTAACTAGAAAGTTAAACCCACAAGTAGAGTAATGCTATTGCTATTGTAAGTTGCTAGATTGTCAATTGCTTGCATTCTTCTTCATGTGGACAACCAAATTATTGCTAGAGATGCTACCAATTTCTTTTCCCTTTTTAAGCGGACATTTTTTTTGTTTCTGAGAGTTCTTATATGGCTATTCGCTGGCAGCTGCATTCGTAGTTCTGTCATTCATGTGCTGTCACCTATGTTCAATGACATCTGGAACTAGTATGTCCAATGCCCAGATTTAACAATAGACATAATCGGAGGATTAATCATGCGCTTTAGCATAAATGTTCACGTCTTTTGCATGAAGTCAGGAGGATTACAATGGTCACATTAGAGTTACTCTCCAATGGACTGAATGAAGGTGTTGTTCTGATCAAAAGTAGTTGTAATTAGTCTAGCTCACTTTACTATCTTGCTGAGGGGCTTTTTGCTTTCATGTGCTTTTTCTGATGAGAAGCCTGTGTTTATGGATTGGAACTCTTGGAATCATCCCCCCTGGTGAGGATATTCATATATTCGGCGACAGGATGTTTGCGAGGCCGAAAACATCACATGAATTGGTGGTCGTCACTACCGAATTTGAACATGAGAGTGATGGGGATCTGCAAGTCAAGTGGATGCCTCGGAGCTAAGATCACATCAGTTTGGTTTGTTGGCATGTACCCTTTTGGTGTACGGGTCGAGCCTCACCTCGAGATAGGGGTCAAGTAGGCCACCAATTGGTGAGATTTAGCAAGAGATCGCCTTTGAGTTTTGGGCCTCCAAATATTTAGGATTGTACTGAGATATTTATGTAAGAGATTCCATGACTTTGTATTTCCGACTTTTGCGACGTGTTTTTTGTTTTTTGGTGAAAACTTTTGCGATGTGTTTGTAAACTATTATGAATACATTTCTGTTATTAGTATTAAGGTCATCCAATTCTATCTCCCTGAGCATAAATGTCATTTAATGTATCATAAATGTGGACAAATAGAAGAGAAGCAAATGGTGAGCTATTGTATAGTTGACACTTCAAGACCTACAAATCGCCGTTCAAAGGTTGTATGCTAGTCAAGAAAGAAAGAAAAGCTCAAAATGAGAAGAAAAACACCCCATTTTATCAAAATTAGCCAAAACCTTATAACGACATCAAGGTAATTCGGAATAAGCAAGGTAAAAAGTAGCATTAAGATGGGATGCATCGACGGTTCAAAATGCAAGAGACCAAGGTTTTTACTAAGTGTTTTAGGAGCATGCTATGAACTATATGCATAATGACAACAAAGCCACGCCATGCATGCACCATTCTAACAGTTGGAAATTCCCAACCCTAACCCAACATCCATGTCAAGATTAAAAGAGACTAAAATCTCCAAGCCACACATGCACTAGAATTACAATTTTTTTTTTTTTTTTAGAGTAAAAACTTAGTCCCAAGGAAATGAGCATAAATTAATTTGACTGACAATATCACGTGTGCTTTTTTTCGCAATATTTACTATATCAAACATTAAAATTTGCAAAAGGAAAATATATTATTGAGAATTATAGTTTAAAACATCGGTTTGTGAATATTGATTCCAACAAAGCGCTACATAAATTCAATACGCTATAAAACATAAGTGAAGATCCTCACATATAGATATAAAATAATAGCTCACATTCCATTACAATACCACCTATGTTAAGCAAATGTATTATTAATCTAATAATATTTTGATCTTGTCAATTTTATGTAATATTAAATTTATTCCTTTTTCTTATTTTAATTTTTTTTTAAAAATAAAATTTGGAATAGAAATTTTGTGCAGTTACCAAACGTGTTTCTGTTCTTTTTTTATTCCAAAATAAAAATTTTGTGCGCTTACCAAACGTGTTTCTTTTTTTTTTGTTCCGTAGATAGAAATTTTGTGCGATTACCAAACGGATTTTTGCTCGAAATTGTTCCCCAGCCAAGACATAGAAAAGAACCATTTCTGAAAAAAATTGTTCCCCAGCCCAGAATGGTTGCCATGCACAGCCTAAACGGATTTCTATTTCAGAAACAAATCTGGAATAGAAAAATTGTTTCTGGAATAGAAACAAAGGTTGTCATGCACTCCCTTAAGTATTAATCCGGCCAAAATATTAACGTGGCGATTTTCCGGCGAAATAAGTACAAAACGGCATTGTTTTGTATACGATATGAATAGAAAATGCAAAAACGACGTCGTTTTGTCTCGACGTGGTAAATAATTAATATAAAAATTAATTAAATTAAATTTATTTAAAATACTTAAAAAATAAAAATTTTAAAAACTAAAAACTAAAAAATAAAAATAAAAATAAAAAGAGGGCCAGGGTGGGGGGGGGAAGGGAGGCAGCTAAGGGCCCGCAAGCCCTCGTCGCCTCCCCGCCTTCACCGAGAAGGGCTGGCGGCAGCAAGGAGGTGGCGGCGACGAGGGCTTAGCCCTCAATCACCCCCTTCCCACCTTTTTTTTATTATAAATATTTGCATTTTTATTTTTAAATGTTTTAAATAAATTTAGTTTAAAATTTAATTTAATTAATTTTTATATTAATTTTTTACCACGTCAGCACTAAAATGATGTTGTTTTTGCATTTTTTAGCTATGTCAACATGCAAAACGACGCCGTTTTATACTTATTTCGTTGGAAAATCATCACATTAGCATTTTGACTGGAATGACATTTAAGTGATCAATTTTGCTCCGATTTTGGTACTTAAGTGTCATTTTTCTAACTTTGGGTACTTAAGTATCCCTTAATACCAAGTTTTGACACTTGGGGTGTACTTCTTCTTGTTTGCCTGTGCACTGCACACCCAACATCCACACAATGCTCTCTTCTTTTGGGCATATTTTGGCAAGATCACAAGTCGGAAACCTTGGGACAATGTTTCCATTTCAGAGAATGGTGTGACCCTATATGCCGAAGTGCAAGATCCTCATGTTGTAGCCTTAATGCAAGTACCCCAGCTTGCGAGTATGTTTGAAAGAAATTTTGTATACTGTATGCAAACTAAACTACGGTTCTACCTCCGAAGTGTTACTCCCACCGAAAATAAACTTTTTGAGGGATCCATTAGGCATGAACACATAAACCAAAGCTCTTCAGATTCCTTCAAAACAAAATCCCAAGAGGCATTGCCATGAGTAGTCTTGCTCATGCTCGCAACTTCATCAAAAAATGCTTCCGCATCCCCTTTCTGTCCCTTTAGAAGCTTCATCGCCACAAGTTGACCGGGAGCTTGCCTTTGTACATGCAGCTATGGCCTCCCTGGCTAGCTTTTCTTTGAAATATTCCATTATCCTCTTGATGTCTTGTAGGTGTATCTTCTCGAAGAGACAGCATCCCTCGATTTTCATTTTGCCATCAAAACATTCACTCCTTTGCTTCATCAAATCCCTAAATTTTTTAATCATCAGTGTCTTCCTAAAGGAATGCATAACAATGAGGGCGATCCCAATGCCAGCTCCTGATGCAGCTATTGCTGCAAAAACAAAACAATATTTTCAAACAGCAAGCTCCAAGTTTTGCCGCTAGGATACAAAGCCTTATCAAATGAACGTTCCAAATGAAGTTGTGATGAAACCAGTAAAAGAGTGCTTCCTACAGTGCAGTAGATCGGGCACGATGGATCAGAAAGTTTGGTGCTTTGGGGTTGAGCCGCATCTCCGAAGGCTCCATCCCCTCCTTCCCTTAACATTAATCAGACATATTACTTCACATTAATTAGAAAAATAACTAGCCATCTCATTTAATTTGTTTTAATTTGGCCGTAAACTGATATAAACTCACCTTTTAAGAATTTTAGTTTGGTTTTTGCTTTATTTCTTATAACAAAAATCTAGTTTAATCTAATTTTTTGTTTTTTTTGGTCAGTTAGTTTAATCTAATTAGATTGCCAGTTTTGTACTTCAGAAGAGGAAAGGGTCGCTAATATACGATAGATTTGCTTCAGCAGTAAGTCACGAGTCCTAAAAGCCAAGGGGAATCTTAAAAGCCGTTGTCCTAAAAACAAACTAGGTGATCTCCAAGCCTTTGTTCCCGACATCACTAATACAAGCATCATAGTCGCGGCCCTCCAAAGGAGGTAGTAAAACTAAGTTTCGAAATCGGGACAGGATGCTGAAACTGCAGTTCTAGCATACTGGGTATGCAAAGTCGCCATCTCGAGAGGCGGGACAAGAGAACAAAATAAAGTCGAGGGATCGATGAGTCGCATTTCTGGAATAACGTGGAATTGGGGTCACTGGAAGTGTAGTTCGAGGGACTGAAGTCAAATGTGGTCGCAGAATATGTTGGAAGAGGTATCTTTTCTGATCATCCATCCGTCCATGCGACCTCAAGGATCGACGTGCTCCCTATTCATGTGGATCACCTGATATTCCTTGGACACCCGGGACAGGGTCAGGTTATATCCATCACAGTTGAGCTCATAGCCTAGATACGCATGGTAACTCGGACTAAGACTATCATCATCATATAGATTGTACATGTGACACCCGCCAATTCGATGAGTCTCGAGTTCATTACAAATATATCTGGTTACTTGGTTCCATCAGAATTTAAAACACGGGCAATTGACCCAGGAAGACTCATAATAGACCAGCAAAGTGAAGAATGATGGCTGAATCCATGGCCTCCTGTACGTTCTGATTTCTTAAACTTGTTAGTGGTCCTAGAATTGGCTGTTCAATACATTGACAACTGACCTAAGTGTTCTTGCCAATCGCGACAATGATAATCTTGATTGAATTGCAAGGCTGATCAGAGAATGATGTATAGGAATTACGATCGAACAATGACCAGTTCTTACCATTCACTTTTGATCGCCAAGTGGATTACAAAACCGATTCAGATTAATGTATTGTGAATGGAAGCATCCTATTGTGTCACTCCGTTCATTCTCAATGAAATTACCAGCGGTGTAAACAAAAGAAGGAAATTCTTTAGGAAAGTATCTCAGACAAATTCATACAGTTGTTGAAGTAGCACCAAATTGCAGCAGCGAACTGTTGTCTGTAATTGCTACAGGGAATCTTGACGAGGGGGATGACAAGGTTGGCTTGGGGGGGATTGGCAAGGCCTCGACACTTCCTTTTAGCATCTCCACGACTTGAGTCATTGCTGGTCGATCTCTCGGATGAATCTGTATGCACCACAAACTGATTATGATCATCTTCTCCGCAATTCCTTCGTCTTCCCCATTCGTGATACCACGCAACCCAAGTTCTTCCTGAAGTCCAAGGCGTCGATGAATCCAATGAGGAAAATATGTTTCGCTAGTATGGTCCACCTCGACTTCAATGTTTTTTCTCCCACCGACCATTTTCATAACCATCATGCCGTAACTATAGACATCCGATTTATGAGAAACCCCTCCGATGCCTCTTATGACCAATTCCGGAGCAATGTAGCCTGGGGTGCCACGCGCACCCAACATCGACACGGTACTCTCTTCTCTAGGACATATTTTGGCGAGACCAAAGTCAGAAATCTTTGGACAATAATTCTGGTCGAGAAGAATGTTGTGAGGCTTTATATCGAAATGCAAGATTCTAGCGTTACACCCTCAATGTAGATACTCTAGCCCTTGTGCTATGCCTAGGGAGATGTTGTATAATGTTTCCCAACTTAATTGCTGATTTGCCTCTGAAATGTTGCTTTTGAATATGAACTTTTCCAGTGACCCATTGGTCATGAACTCATAAACTAAAGCTCTTCTGCTTCCTTCAAAGCAAAAGCCTAGAAGGCTGACAACATTGACATGTGAAGTCCTGCTTATGCTTGCAACTTCATTAACAAATTCTTCTCCATCACCTTTCAGTTTCTTTAGAAGTTTCACGGCCACAAGTTGACCGTCTCGAAGCTTGCCTTTGTACACGTAACCATAACCTCCTTGACCCAACTTTTCTTGGAAAGAATTGGTCATCTCTTGATATCTTTGTAGGTATATCTCCTTAGAGAGATCAGTCCCTCGATTTTCTGTGTGGCCGCAGAATGCTCTTTCTTTCCCATCATCAAAGCCATACGTTTCTTTATCATAGGTTTCTCCCTAAAGGAATAGACTGCAAGAATGATAATCACAAGTCCAACTCCTGCTGCAGCTGATTAGAGAAAAGCAAAAAATTGGCGAGCAACGATTTCAGTTCATCAAATTACCAATCTAAGATCCTAATGTTGGAAAAACAAAACTTTATCGAGGTTTCCGAGTGGTGAATTGGTATATGAAACATAAAGTAGGTTTATGGAGTACCTATTGCCACTTTCATCACCAGATTGCCATGTTGTGCTGTTACAAAGGACACAAATCCTCGTCAGAAATCTCTCACAACCAAAACTATGATGAAACCGGTACGAATGCTTTTTACAACAGCAGAATGCTTTCACAACAGTCGGAGACAACTTCGTACATATAAGATCGAAAAACATGGGGATCATATTTTGATCCATACCGATCAGAGTGACGGTTATTCCATGTCTTTTAAATGACTAACTTAATACTTGTCCTAAAGCATTAAATTGGAAGGAAGACTATTCATGAATTCAGGGATTGAATTAGAACATCTACTTTGACGAACAAATTGACAAAAGACAATAAGTTCCAGGATTAAAATGATAGTCTACAGTTCAAAAAGCAAGGAGATAGAAGAAAAGGAGGTTTTGTATCAAGACATACAAAAACTAGGAATGTTTCTCTTGACTTGATAACCATTTGCAAAAGTCCAGCTCGGTACTTTTAAGGAGCATTAACTGTTTGCTTGGCCATTTTTAGGGAAAAATGCATGGGAAGCAACATACTTCTGACTGAATGTTGTTGAACAATTGCCTTGTAGAAGTGAGAGACCTAACCGATGATGAGTTATTCTTAGCAGTCGAGAGTCAAGAAATGGTTTACTTTTCAAATTCACCTTCTCTCTCTCTCTCTCGCTCTCTCTCTCTCTCTCTCTGCCAACTCATCATCCTCCCGCTAAGACTGTTGTTCAAGAGCACAAGAACCTCCAGTAGAGTCAGATACTGTTTTAACAACAGATACTTCAACAACATCAATTTCCACGTGCAGATGGAATTATCCACTGGATATATGCGTCATTGGTGGAGACTTTCACGAAATGATAACATCTAAACTTGGAGTCTAATGGCTTAAGGTACGTGTGTTCGCACATGAGTTAAGGTCCGACAGACTTACGGGTCCTTAAGAGATTTTCCCAGTCAACCTAGGAAGGCAACCTCGTGCAATGATAGAAAATTTCGACAATGGACAGAGACGGTGCTGTTCCGAACCTCAAGAAAATTCCGCTATGCGGTAAGCTTTTGGAGCCCCTGAGAATTTATCGTGAGAGGTAATTCCCAGCAAATTCTAGGCAGAGAGGGTAGCGCACTCCTGCCCCTCAATTTGATGGATCTAATGAACAATCAATGAAGAGAAGCGCAGACACGGTGAAGAAATAAGCCTACCAGGACCACACAACCAAGCATGAGGCCGGTCCGGGCAGTAACACCGGAAATGGAAGATCCCGTACTCAAACCCGCACTTGCCGCCGCTCTCCTCACACGCGCTGCAATCGCTCGCCGCCCAGTTCAACACGAACCCGCTCCTCAACGCCTCCTCTATCTCTGCTCTCCCTCTCCACTCCGCCGCCACCGGCACCTCCACCAAAGTTTCGCATTTTTTTGTGGCATCGATCACTTCTTGATCCTCGCCGTCCCCATATATCCCCAAAACGACCCCACTTTCGCCTTCTTCTTCGCCAGGGCAGCTGATCCTGTAGTTCAGAAGCTCGTCGGTGCGGGTAGAGATGTTACAGTTGTATAACAGAGAGAGGGTGGCGGTAACGTTCTGGCTCAGCTGGAACAGACTCGACGGGATGGTCAGGTTCCTGAGAGAACCGGGCGCACAGTAAGTGAAGGTGGTTGAGTTGTCATCGGAGAGGGCAGCTTTGGAGATGCGGAGAGACTGGTTCTTGTAGAAGATGTCGCGGATGACATAGTCGTCGCTGGCGAGAGTGATGACCGGGCGGTCGTTGGCGCAGGAAAGGGCGAAGCCCGGGAAGCCGCAGTAGGAGGGTTGCCGGTCGGGGACAAAGAACGGGTAAGTGATGTTCAGGCCGCCGCAGGTGACGGGGAGGCTGCAGTTTCGGAAGTAGGGGTCGACGAGGGAGAGAGACTCCCGGGGGGATAAGGAGAGAGAGAAGAGCAACAGCAGTGAGAGGTTTGTGTTGATTGGGAGAGGAGAGAGAGGAGGTGTGAGGACTGTTCTGGTTCTGGTTCTGGTTCTGGTTCTGGTCATTGTGGATGAATGGGGCGGTGGAGTTTGGTCGAAGATGGAGACATCATATGTGTGGAGGGAGAGAGAGGGAGAGGGGGAGAGAGAGAGGCGGAGGGCGAAGTGTCCAGGTTCTTGCCTGGAAGAAGGGGGGTTCGTTCGGTTTGTTGGACGGTGATTGGTTCATCGAGGGCTTCACTTTCAACGGATCAAAATGCGGATTCCCACTCTGTTTGGGTCAAACCCACACTTTTCTTTGTTTTGATTTTTCGTATTGAAGGCTAGCGATTGACTTGAAAACTGAAGTCTCTTCTCTTATGGTGCTGCATGGCCAGAAGACGAAGAGTGATGAAAGGCCTTCTAGCCTGTCACGATGTCAGTATGCGTTCTTCAGCTGTTTCTAAGGAATTACAGGACAATCGAAAGAATTATCTACTCGTATATTTGTTGGAACCAAAAGGGAAAGAAATTTTGGATAACTATGAGCAAGAGTGCGCAAAGACAAAAGGAGAGAGAAATTGATTCAAAATTACCTTTCGCATAGGCTTACAACTTGTAGAACACACTAAAGTAGCACATATGAACGTTTCTGTTCTTTTTATTCTTTTGTTCTCCAAATAAAAAAAAAGAATATAAATCTTTTTGATGACATCAACTAATAGAAATCTGTTTGATGACCTCAATTAATTTTTCTATTCCCCATAATAGAAAAGTAACTAGAGAATAAATTTGAAACAGAAATAAGAAATAGAAAAAAAAAAATTCTTGTTTTCGAAACAATTTTTAGAAATAAATTTTTATTTTATTTTATTTTCTCATTTTCTTTTCTTCTTCTTCCTTGCTGCTCCCTGTGGGCTGCCATCCATCAACCAGTCGCTGCCCGCCACTCGCCATTGATTGGCAGTGGTTGGCGGTGGCTGGCAGCCACGATTGCCGCCGTCGGTGGTGGTCGATCAGGGGCGGCAACAAGCATCATCGAGTGGCTATGGCGGGTAACGATTGGCGGGGGCAAGTGGCAGCGGTAGTGGTTGGCAACGAGAGCCGGTGGCGACAGCCAAACGCGTTCTCTGTTTTGTTTTTTTATTTATTTTTTTTTTTTGTGGATCGCACCAAACGCATTCCTATTCTTTCTATATTCCGAGAATATAAATTTTATATAGTTACAAAACACGTTATCTTATTTATAAATTATTCAAGGGAGTAGAAATAGAAAAGAACTATTTCTGAAAAAAAATTATTCTCCGAAACAGAAATCGCACCTAAGAGTCTCTCTCTTACAGGTTTTTCTCTCAAGCTTAACTCTCTCTCCGACTTCATGAAGTGAACATATACATAAAAGACTTCACCGGCGAAATTCCCGACTGGTGCATGTTGTCTTTCCCTCATCAGCTGAAGAGTCAAAAATTGGGGCTTCCTTATCTTTGACTCTTTGTTCAACTTGGATGCCGGCCTTCAATGCAATGCTGGACGTCCTTTGCCATTGATGTTGGAGTCGTCGAAGAGAAGGGAGCTCCACCGCAGCCCCCTTTCTTGACCGATCTTCTTGCACTCAAATCGTCCAAGACCAATTCCAGCTTATTCTTCCTTTACCTCTTGGCCAAAATTGGGAGTTACACCATACACATGCAAAGAATAAACTGCGGCCCAAAAAACAGAAGAAAAGAAAAATAGAGTAAAAGAGACCTATCTAAGTAAAGTTAGACTCGTCATATGAGTAGATCAAGTCGGGTCGAAAATGGCCTAATTCAAATAGATTCATTCAACTTGTTTTGACTAATTTCCATGCAATGCAAGTTTAGTGATTCATATTCGACCCAACTCATATCCCACACATACTCGACCAAATCTACATTGCAAATATACTTCCATATTTAACTTAATCTAGGATAATTCATACCAAAACCAAAGTGAGAGTACAGAGTGAGTGAAAGTGAGACGGAGTGATAGCAAAAGAGAATGAAGGGAGAACCACAGAGGTAGATTGAGTCAAAATAAGTTGTAAACTAATTTAACACCGATATTGTGTATAAATCAATTTACGACCCATTTACTGAACACACTAACTCATATAACAACTCAACACATCATAATTGGTTCGCAAAAGGGTTTATGACAATTTTGACAGGTCTGCGTAAAGTAGTTCTTGCACAAACATTGCATTGAAGAATATATCCATACCCATCGTAGTAATTATGCTATTAATAACTAAGGTCATGTCATGGTCAATATTCACTCGTGCATCTCTTTATATCCATTTTGGTGTCCTGTACCGCAGAATCAGTTACAAATTGATTAAAGTACCTGTGGATGTTCTTGAATTACTTCTTGGCACGAATGAAAGGATCTAGTGATGGTGATTATTCGTGTTCATAGGAGAAGCGGCATCCAGCATGACTGAAGGAATCTGGCGATGACAAGTTATCCTTAATCCGAGGCGGAAAGGCCTTTGGTATATTCCTATGGGATGAATGGGACGGGCTAGAAAAGGTAACCATCCAAATATGCCCGCCACTGGGGTTGTTATTGGAGAGGTCTGAGTATCATCAATTGCTTAGATCCCCAGCTGAGAAGAAACTTTGCTGGCCGAGTCATTGCCATTCAACTACAGGTACTGGAACGTCATCGAGTTGCTGATCTCAGGTAGGATCGTCCCTTGGATATTGGCATCCCCGGTGGAGAAGTTCACGAGGTCGCCACATACTTCATTGTCGATCCAGAAGGGATAAATTGACCCCAACGTTACCTTCCGCGTTTGGCAGGCTCGCAGGATGGGTTTTCCAGGCTCGCCGATGCAGCCCACTCTTTCAAAGAAATGATCGCCAAAAACACTAATGACACGGCGAAGCAACAGTTTGCAACTTATCTTTGTAAGTAAATATTTGCAGATACTGTTTCGTGACCTTCTAGATGCAGCCACATAATGTTACGAATCATCTGCCTCCCTCATGAACTTACTTCCTAAAGCATCATCACAAGTCCCATATTTTCGTTGCCAACTATGGTGGCGATCAGGGCCACGGGCTTGATGTGTGATGTGCCGGTGGAGCGGCGAGCGCCCGACCCGGCCATGGCCAGTGGTGCAGTCATGGGCATGGAGCTCGGGCACAAGGCCACGGTGTTGGGCTTCGCACAGGCTCAATGGGGATGCGATGGCCCCATCGGATCCAGGTCGAGTCGGGTCGCCGGCGGCGGCATTGCATTTCTTCAGTGGGTACCCATACAGAGCCGAGTTCTCTGCAAATGCAGCCTCCGGGACCCCCAACAGCGACTTGGGTACTTCGCCGGCGAGCCTGTTGTGGGAGATGTTGAACTCCTGGAGGTTCGGGAGGTCCAGCCCCGAAATGGGGCCCGAGAAGCCGTTCCCCTTGAGCCTCAGGGTCAGCAGGTGGGTTAACCCATTGAGCGCTGCCAAGACCTCGCCTGAGAAGTTGTTGAATGACAGATCAAGCCGGTAGAGCCTCGAGAGCGACGACACGGAGGCTGGAAACTCGCCAGAGAAGCCATTGTGGGAGAGGAAGGGGAGCTTCAGGGTCGTGAGGTTAGACAGATCCGGGACCTGGCCGGAGAAGCTGTTGCGCTTGAGGCTGAGAATAAACCAGCAAAGTGAGGAGATCCGTTCTGATTTCTTAACTTGTTAGTGGTCTTAGAATTGGCTGTCCGAAACACTGACCACTGACCATACTAAACAGCCATTTTCCAACCTTCTTTTTTGCTATTCTTCCACCTGTCATTATACTCTTCGAATCTTACCAATTACGACTATTTAAATCGTGATTGAATTATGAGAAATGGTAATCAACGTGCAAGGCTAATCACAGAATGCTGTGTAGGAATTACGGTCTGACAATCAGCAAAACAATTAAGATTTGATCTTTCGAGAATGGAAGCACCCAAGAAGAAAAATTCGCAAAATAAATATCTCGTATTAATTTATACAGATGTCACAGTGACATCAAATTGCAGCTGCGAACTGTCATCTGTAGTTGATATGAGGGATCTCGATGAGGGGGATACAAGGTTGGTTTTGGGGGAATTGGCAAGGCCTCAACACTTCGCTTTAGCATATCCACGACTTGAGTCATCGCAGGTCGATCTCTCGGATCAATCTGAATTCACCACGAGCTTATTATGGTCATCCTCTTCGCAATATCGTCGTCTTCCTTGTTTGTGATTCCACACAACCCAAATTCTTCCTGAAGTTCAAGGCATCGGTGAATCCAATGAGGAAAATATATTTCGCTAGAACGGTCCACCCCAACTTCAACGTTTTTTCTCCCACCAACCATTTCCAAAACCATCATACCATAACTGTAGACATATGATTTGTGAGAAACTCCTCCAATGTTCCTTATGACCAATTCAGGAGCAATGTAGCCTATAGTGCCACGTGCCCCCAACATCGACACAATACTCTCTTTTCTAGGACATATTTTGGCAAGACCAAAGTCGGAAATCTTCGGACAATAATTTCGATCAAGAAGAATGTTGTGAGGCTTAATATCGAAATGCACAATCCTAGAGTTACAGCCTCGATGCAGGTACTCTAGCCCTTGTGCTACGCCTAAGGAGATGTTGTACAATGTCTCCCAACTCAATTGCTGATTTGCCTTTGAGTCGCTTTTGAATATGAACTTCTCTAGTGATCCATTGGGCATAAACTCATAAACTAAAGCTCTTTTGCTTCCCTCAAAGCAAAAGCCTAGAAGGCTTACAATATTGACAAGAGAAGTCCTGCTTATGCTCGCAACTTCATTAATAAATTCTTCTCCATTGCCATTCACTTTCTTGAGCAGCTTTACAGCCACAAGTTGACCGTCTTGAAGCTTGCCTTTGTACACATAATCATAACCTCCTTGACCCAACTTTTCCTGGAAAGAATTGGTCATCCTCTTAATATCTTTGTAGGTATATCTCCTTGAAGAAATTAGTCCCTTGATTTGCTGTGCGGCTGCAGAATGTTCTTTCTTTTCCATCATCAAAGCCCTATTTCTTATCAGCGGATTCTCCCAAAAGGAACGCTGTTGTTCGTGGCAGATCATATAGATGCACGAACAGAGAAGAATACTGGCCAAAGCACCGATCACGCAACCTAGGAACAGAAGTTTCATTAGTTTTGCATCAGTGAAAGGTAGAGGGAATGGAAAATTTCAGAACTTTGACTGTGAGATGTTCCCAAAAGTACGAAGCATGTCATTGTGCTCTCGCATCGTCATTGTGCTCAAAGTATGTGTTGACAACATTTTTTTGCCATCACGAGACATGCTTAATGACTGATATATCCTCAGAGGATTGTACAATGTTCCCCATGATAAAGGTTCGACTGACCTACTCCAATCCTCAAATGTGCTTGGTCCTTTTCTGCAATGTCCTTTCCTGCAGCAAAAATGTAGTGCCGAAAGATGGGGTTTGCGTCAGAAATGAATTCCAAAAAATACAGATCCTATCCACATCATGAAAATCATAGAACAGGAATACAGACACCAGCTTCCTTGATCTAATATAAACTTCTATATATTAATTCAATATCACTTAACATAATACATCGTAGGAACAGATATATATATATAAAACTCCTATATATTAATTCAATATCACTTAATACATCGTAGGAACAGATATATATTCCCACATGTTACATATCACATGGAAATTGCAGAGCTAAGTTTAACGGAGCGTTGTATGCCACAGTGTTAATGAAACTTTAAGCTGATGCGAAACATGATGGGAGAACGACAACAATTCGAACAATATCGAATCAACGCAGCGGAATAAAATAATCTCCCCTCTTGTGTAAACCTAGTAGGAATCAATATAGTAGAATAAAATAAATACCAAGCACGCGAACACAAGACGATTTTTTATGTGGAAAACCTCCTCGATGTGAGGAGATAAAAAACTACGGGATCGGAGTCCACCCAAAATTCTTCACTATCAATAAAATTATTCTTCTCTAGCAAATACTAGAGGTACATAGCAGCAAAGACCTCAAGAACATAATTCTTGGCAATACACATAAACTTCACAAGAGATCAAGGATAAATCTGACCAAAAACGCAGGTTTTGATCAATTCACGAAAAACCTGATGTAGGCAGCTTCAAACGAAAATCAAACCGTTCAGATTCGAGAAGATTGCGCCATGAACATGCTGACAAAATTTCAGCTTAATCGGACCACGAATCGACCTCCGACGCCAGCTTGATGTAAATCGATATTGCCTCAACCCCAGCATTTTCTACTTTCTTTTTTCTCTTGTTACTATTTCCTTTTGCGACTATCACTTTATATAGATAGTGAGAAACTATGTTTCCTCATATAACTTATTATATGAGCTCAAGCCCTTTTTGGGCTTGCAACTCATTGGGTCTCCTCCACATAGGAGTGAACCCAGCTAACAAAACAAGCATAGGCAAACACACGCAGAAAACTTTCCACTTTACGTGTTACTTCCCATGCATTTATCTTCTCGTGGTGAATCATGCTCTGGCCTCTGTATCGTAAATTCAGTAATCATCTATAATCCCCAGCACATACTCTCCACTCTCATTGGAACTGGCTAATGCAAATAGTGACATTCTTAAAATTTTCACTAGTTGTTGAGCTGCGCACATGATTAATGTAGGGTTGAGATCCACCGGAGCGACTGCAGCGAGACTATATATCTGTGATCTGAAGATGTTGTACCGTAGTTCTTCAGCTTTGATGCGAGGAGGAGTAAAATGACATCGCTATGAATTCATCTAACTACCAAAACTACAAAAATAACTGTGAAGACTATGTTTTTTTGAAAATGATTAGTCAAACCATTTACTGTCAAAGAAAATATGCATACTTAAAGTTAGAAAACTGAATTTCCTAATCTAAAAAGAGGAAAATGTCTTCCTTACAAATAATTTACATGTAATGCATTTTTCTTTATCATAAAGTTTTCCCCAAAATAAGCACACCTTAAAACTACAAAAGGATTGTCCAAAAGAAATATGAACAAAAGTAATGGCTTGGTGAATGAAGCCGAGGTGGGAAAAGGGAACTGAGAATAGAAAACCAAGGGAAGCCAACAGGTTCTTCCTCTTCCTTTGAAGTCCTTATCAAGTTTGGAGAGCATGGTGAGGAAATTCACTGAAAAACGCATGGTAGAAATTAAGCTATCGCTATTACAGGGAATTAATCGGAAAGTGTTTCCTCTGCACAGAAAACTTCCATTGCGTCCCCTACATTTGCCTTCAGCTTTTTGGCATTTAACACAACTCTCCCAGGAGATTAATTTCCATTTCAGTCTAAACCCGTAATTCCACTTCTCCTCCTAGTCAACATTTTCTACATTCTCCCCATCCGTTCTGGCTAATTTAACAGGTAGAGTAAGAGGACTTCGGACGCTTACTGATTAAGATGTAGGTCTTCCGGTCTACCCGTAAGAGCGACATAAGAGTGGTTGGCGCCAACAGACGGGCAAGTCGAGTGTGGATTTGGATAATCAGCAATTGGGAAGCTGCTGCAATTACGGAGAAATGCTAGGTATAAAGGCTTCTGATTGGATTTAAGAAAGGTGGGAAATTGAATGCTGGGAACATCAGTATCAGTTGCACTGGGTGGTATAGGAGACGGTTTAGCTGGAGCAAGACAAGCATCGCCCGTTCTCTGAAACCCTGAGATCAAACTGAGATATTGATCACCATAATCGACAATGTCCTCCCAGGAAGGTTCTAGTTGCAACAGTAGCTTATGACGACAACATGGTTTAGTGTTGTTCCGGAATGGATAACCTATCAAGACATCACCTATGTAGCACGGACATTCTCTGGAAGCCTTCGTGTCGTATACGACACTCCGACACGTGTCCGACACGCTTCGACACGTCCCGACACGTTTTGACACGCGGTCAACAAGTGTCGAAAAATCCGACACGTGGTCAATTTTCTCCGACACGCGAGTCTAGAATTCTAACACGTGATTCCGACACGCACGGGGTCAATTTTAAAAATTTCTAATACTTGAGGGGTCAAAATATAAATATACACAAAAGAAGTAATAAAATTGTTATAAATATACACGCACGGGTCATTTTTTTTTTCAGTTTTGTTTTTTATAATTATTTTAGTTTTTTTAAAAGTCTTTTACTATGAAAAAAAATAAAAAATACTATATATGATAAATAAATAAATTTAAAAATATCATTTCAGCATTTTTCTTTAAACGATGTTTTTTTCCTCTAAGTTTTATGTATTATTGTAACAAATTAAAATAATGAATGATATTATTTAATATTTTTCGTGTAAATTAAATATAAGCTATTTTTATTTATTTATGTATTTATATATAAAAATATTTAATATATAACGTGTCGAAATTCTCTATTTTTAAGAAATGATGTGTCGGCGTGTCGTGTCGTGTCGTGTCGTGTCGTGTCGCGTATCTGTGTCGGTGCTACATAGGGCATCACCGCACTCGCCATTCTCGCAGAATCCAGATGGGAGGCTCACTGATGGAACCCAGTCTTCCAAAGAAGTAATCGTCAAAATGCTAATGACATGGCGAAGCAAAACCTTGGAACTTGTGGAGCTCTCGACACCCTTTTCAGGGATTTTAGAGGGGAACAATAATAGAAGCACAAGAACAGTCAGAAAGAGGAAAGCTTTGGTGTGCGTATGGCAGAGACAGAAGGCGCTCAAGCTAGATTGAGTTGCTCACGCTGAAGATCGCATTATATGAATGCCTCATTGAATCTTTTTTCACTTAAACGCGCCAATTGACCAGGTCAATTGGGCGTCCAGGACCCGAAAGCGCAAACGCGGTGGCCTCAGAGCCACAAGGATTTCACCAAGATTCGTCGTCGACCCTTGGATCTCCTTGAAGGTTGAATACTATGATTTGAGTTCACGGCTGGCGATTGACTTAAAAAGGTCAAGTCTTCTCGTCACTTTTGGTTCCGATTGGGTAGAAAGGTAGAAGAAAAACTAGAGAAGAGGTCCAACATTCTATTCTATCACATTTCGGTGCAGATTCCAAGAATCACGGGACAATACAGAGAAGTATCGGCCCACAGACCCTGATGGCAATCACTATGGGATGGATGGGACGGGCTTGAAATGGGTTACCATCCAAATATGCCCGCCACAGGGGTTGTTATTGGAGAGGTCCGAGTACCACCGACTAGCGTAGATCCCATAGGCAAGAACATCGAGTTGCCGATCTCAGGGAAGATCGTCCCCTGGAGATTGGCAGGGAGAAGTCCACACGGGGTCACCGCATCCTTCATCGTCGATCCAGAAGGGATAAATTGAGCGTGACGTTAACACAGTTGGAAAGGATGTTATGTGTTAACACAAATCTTTGTCAGAGAACACATCCTTTCCGACGTTAACACAGTCGGAATGCTTGTCAGAGAACTCTCCCAGTCCAAACTATGGCGAAACCAGTAGGAATACATTTTACAACAGCAGGAATGCTTTCAACACAGTCGGAAAGGATGTTATGCATGTAAGATCGAAAGCTACAGGGATCAAAATTTGATCCACACTCATCACAGTCATTCTTATTTCATGTCTTTAAAATGACTAGTTTGATACTTTGCTAAAGAATTAAGTTAGGAGGGAAAATAAAATAAATTTAGGGATTGAATTAGAACAGTGACTTTGACGAATACATTGACAAAATACAAAGAGGACAAGGATTAAGATGATAGTATCCAGTTAAACAAGAAAGAAGACATAAGCCAAGGAAATGATTAAATGAATAAATCCAACCTTGGTGCCGTATGGCTCAAGGTACCTTGGTTCCTACATGAGTTAAGGTTCAACAGACCAGGGATCCTCGAGATTTTTCCCTAATCAACAAAGGAAAGATACCCTCAGAGCAACAATAAAAAATTTCGACAAATGGACAGACACTGTGTTGTTCCGACCCGTGAGAAAACTCTGCTGCGCAGTGAGATTGTTGAGCTCCTGAATATTTGTGATTCAGAGGTAACTCGTAGAACATTCTAGGCAGAAAGGTAAGTGCACTCGACTCGACCCGGACAATCCAATCATTTTAATCAATGTTTCGTATAGAGGAGAGTATTATGCTCAGACACAGAGTGAAGAAGAAATGAGCCTACCAGGGACACGAAGCCAAACAAAAGCCCGGACAGGACAGCAACACCTGAAGTGCTCGTGATTGATTCCGCATTCGCCACCACTCTCCTCGCACGCGCTGCAATTGGGTGCTGTCCAATTCAGCATGACGCCTCAATGCCTCCTCTATCTTTCCCCTCTGCCCTCTCCAGTCCGCCGCCGCTGGCGCCTTTGCCAGCGACTTGCACTTTGTTGACGCCTCCACCACTTCCCCAATTTCGTCACCTCCATATATTGCCAAAACAGCCCCGTCCTGGCCTTCTTTTCAAGTACAAGTAATTATTGACCCAAGAAGGTAATCCGCCTGGAGAGAGGTGTTGCTGTTGTAGAGGAGAGAGAGTGGCAGTTATGTTCGGACCAATTTGGAAATGAGTCGATAGAAGGGTCAAGTTCTTGAGAACAGGCGTGCAAGAGAAGATCGAATTATTTGAGAAAGCGGTGTTGGAGATGCGAAGCGACTACTTCTGGTGAAAGATATTGCGGACAAGAAGTCATCGCCTGAGAGGTTAAGGATCGGACTGTTATTCATGCAAGCCAATTCGAAGCCAGGGAAGCCGCAGTAAGAGGGTTGTTGGTCTAGGATAGAGAATGGGAAGGTGATGTTGTGGTCCCCACAGGTTCTGCGGATGCTGCAGTTTTGGAAGTGCTTGTTCATCACGCAAGCCGAAAGCGTTGCCGATGAGGCTGCAAACAGGAGTAGTAATATGAGGTTCCGAGTGGAGGGAGAGGCGGCATGATCAGTAAGCTACCTCTTGAATTTGTGCGTGTTGGTAACTCAGAGATCGCTGGAGGATGGATTTATCGTTGAGACAAAGTGGTGAAGATTTATATCCACAAGAATAAATATTCTCTCATATTGGATCAATAATGACTTCTTTTGAGTCGGGTACACTATATTTATCGATTGATCTCGTATTTATGTGATTGAAATATCCTGTTACTCTAACACGCCATATTTTAGTGGGGAGTCCACAAAATTCAATTGGTCAGCTGGCAATTGATTTGAAAAGTGAAGTCTTCTCTTCTGGTTCTGTATAGCCAGAAGACATTCTACTATTCTCTCATGATGTTGGAACGCCTTCTTTTAGTTGTTTCTAAGAAATTATAGGACAGTCGAAGAATGGGAAGGAAAGAGAGAGAGCTGACTTCACCTAAGAGGTCGAGACATATATGCCCTCTAAAAGGTCTGTCAGTACAATATTCTCACCAGTGAATTCCCTCTTAAATATTATAATTTGACCATGTGATATATAAAAGGTTTGTAAAGTCACCAGACAAAACCATAAGGTTCAAAATATGCATGAAAGTCCAGCCATTCCACAGGCATGTATATCAGCGACGTTTTCATGTAGTTCAGCATGGTATGTGATTTGATCCACAAGCAAATTAACAATCAATATAGACATATTACTCTGGCCAAAGGAGAAAGGACATAACTATTGATCATAACAATTTAGTTCATTTCAGCAAGTGGTCTAGGTTGGAATTTCAAAAGCGAAAATAAACAAACAAAAGGAAAGAAAAAATGATTAGGGAAGATCATTTCATGACGATGTTTATATGTATCTAGCTTAGAAGTTGTTGATGGAGGTTTTGGTTAAAGTCTTCCCCCTAGAAGTCTAAGGAAACCTGACTTGTTACGAATGTCATATCATGATATGATGAGACGCTTATATGATATATAAATCTCTTTGGCTTTCTTGATCTGACATAAATTCTTACCAATTAATTGAATATCACTCAATACAATACATCTTAGGAACAAAGGGATATTCCCTAAATCACATACCTTATGGAGATTGCAGAACTAAAGCTCAGTGGAGAGTATTGTGCAAAACATGCATGAGCAAACACATGTGCAGAAAGCTCCACTTTATATTTTCCTCTTTGTCCAACCTATCGTAAATTCACTAATCATCTATGATCCTCAACGCATCATTGTATCTCACATTGGAACTGGCTAAGCAAATAGTATTTTCTTTTGGACATTGCTACGAATCCATCTACATACTAAAACTACAAAAGCAACTGCACAAACTATGTATAATTTGCTGAAAATGATTAGTCAAATCATTTACGTTGGAAAGGAAATGCATACTTTAGAAAATGACTTCTCTATTCTGAAAAGGGTAAAATACACTTTTCCGTGAAAATGATTTCATCTTTCTTTATCATAAACCCTAAAACAAAAGATCTACAAAAGAATGTCCAAAAGAAATATAAATAAAAGAAGAAAAAAGTAATGGCTTGTTGAATAGAAAACCAAAGGAAGCCAAAAAGCTCTTCCTCTTCCTTTGAAGTGCTTACTAAGTTCGGAGAGCATGGTGAGGACAACCGCCGGAGAACACATGGGAGATTTTAAGCGGTTGCTATTACGGGGAATTAATCGAAAAGTTTTACCTCCTTCGCAAGTACGCGGATGAGCTTTATCAGAACAGATGCACAGAAAACTTCCATCCACTGCCCCGCATTTGCTTCCACTAATTTTGCATTTAACACAACTCTCCCAGGAGGTTGAATTCCATTGCAGTCTAAACCCGTGCTTCGACTCCTCCTTGGCTGATTCATTATTTTCTTTTTTCTCCCAATCCTTTTTGGCTAATACAACAGGTACAATAACATGACTCTCGCACGCTAACCGACTAAGATGAAGGTCGTCAGGTCTACCCATAAGAGCGACATAAGAGTGGTTGGCCCCGGCAGAGAGGCAAGTCAAGTCAGGATGTGAATAATCACCATTTGGGGAGCTAGTGCAGTTACGGAGAAACGCTAGGTGTAAGAGCTTAGGATGGGATTTAAGAGAG
Organism: Eucalyptus erythrocorys; assembly: GCA_014182555.1. NCBI lineage: Eukaryota > Viridiplantae > Streptophyta > Magnoliopsida > Myrtales > Myrtaceae > Eucalyptus > Eucalyptus erythrocorys. The sequence goes on along the minus strand of CM024603.1, from coordinate 32,652,603 downwards.
GAGAGCGCTTCAATGCCGGGAACATCAGTATCAGATGCGCCAGGCATTTTAGGATACGTAAAACAAGCATTGCCCGTTCTCCCAAACTCTGAGATCAACCTAAGAGATTGATTATCATAAACAAAAGGGCCCCTCTCGACAGAATTTAGTTTCAACAGTCGGTCTTGAGGACAACATGGTTGAGAGTCGTTCCCCAAAGGATAACCTATCATGACCTTACCGCACTCGTCAGACTCGCAGGATCCATATGTCATGCTCACTAATGGAACCCAGCCTTCCAAAGAAATACTCGTCAAAATGTTGATGACATGGCGAAGCAAAACCTTGGAACCTATGGAGCTCTCCACACCCATTTCAGAAATTTTAGAGGGAACTATAGAAGCACAAGAACAGTCGGAAAGAGGAAAGCTATGGGGCGCGTACAGCAGAGACGGAAGGGGCTCGAGTGACACGGTTGCTCAAACTGAAGACCGCATTTATATGAATGTCTCATCGAATCCTTTTTCACGTTAACGCGCCAATTGACTGGGGCAACTGAGCGTAGAGGACCCGAAAGAGCAAACGTGGCCTCAGAGCCACGACGATTTCACTGAGAAAGTTGAGGACTATGATTTGAGTTCATGGCTGGCGATTGACTTAAAAAGTGAAGTCTTCTCTTGTCACTGTTGGTTCCGATCAGGCAGAAGACAAACGAGTGAAGAGGTTTACTATTCCATCACATTATCAGTACAGATTCCAATTGTAAAATATGGGTTTTGATCCAGTAAAAAAAAAAAAAAAAAGAGAGAGAGAAGGTTGAACGGTCAAAAGAAGAAGAAAATAAGAGAAGAAGAATGAGGGGGAGAGGCCGAGAGTCTTCGGGAGAGAGGAAGAAAAAAGAGGAGAAAGAGAAGGAAAGAAAAGAAAACAAAGAAAGAAAAAGAAAAAGGTGGGAAAGAGAAAGGGAAAAGGAGGAGAGAGAGAGGGAGACCAGAGAGCGCGTCTAAGGGAAAAAAAGGAGGAGAAAGAAAGGAGAAGGAGAATAAGGGACGGAAGAAAAAGAAGGTTTCATGCGTTCTTACCATGAGAATCACGTTCTTACCATGACTTGACCACATAATGCAATGCCCAGTAAATACTTGTGCCCCTGTTCATTCAATCAGAGTAAGTTTAGACTTAGGGCTTAGAATTCGGAATTTTAGAAAAATCAAGTGGTCAAGTATCATTTTTGAGTTATTGAGCCTCTTGTTTTTATAGAAATTATAATTAAAGCTATTATGGAGCTAAAGGATTTTATGCATCATGATTTAAGTTTACGATTTGCCCGAAATAAAATTTTGAAGTTTATCTTGCGTAATAAATAGTGCGTGACCATTGTTGATTTTCGTCTTGATTTCGAGTTGACTAAATTGGGGTTTTTGTAATATGTGGGAAGGGCTTTTCATTGATCTATGCTTAAAACAAGATTTGATGGAGAAAGTTATAATACGATTAAGTTTTGCGTTCAAATTTCTCGTTGCGAATAGCTTAAATAATCATTTTGGATATGTGGTTTATTAGCATATAGGTGTCGTGATATCGATGAATAAGTATAATTTAGTCGAGTCATTAGTTTTTTTTTTTTTTTTTTTTTTTTGATCGAAGGAGTGATTAGTTGAAGAGTAGCATATTATCCCTTTTGCTTGCGTCGTCACGGCGGTGGCGTCACCCACGTGTTCCCCTTCCCTCTGCTAGCCCCGTGCCCGTCTGCATGTAACTTAATCCTAGATGCTAATTTTTTTAATTCATTAGAAGTTTAGATAATATTAGATAGATGGCATTTTAGGATCATTTAAGTTAAGATAATATTTTAGTTTAAATTAGGATTTTGGCTCAATCTAATTCCTAATATAAATTAAATGGGATCTTAACCTAGTTAGATAATTTTCACATTTACCAAATTTCAAATTTCATGAAAAAAATCCAAAAATGTCTTAGGATAAGTTATTTCCATTTTTTAGAATAAATTGCAATTTCTAGGGAAAAAAAAAATAAAAAGTGTCATGAACATGTCATCTAGGAATAAAAATACCAAATGCATGTCATTTATTTTTTTTTAGGCCCATTTAATTATAAATTACCCGTTAATAAAATTAGGTCATTTATATTATATTTAATTAATGCATTTCTTTAGGATTTACTCTACTCATGTCAAATAATTTAAATCATGTTGCCATGTCATGTAATTTAGGTCATGTTATCATGTCATATTAGATTATTAGTATGCATTGCATATAGATTAAGTTCTCATTAAACAAAATGAAAACAAAAAAAGAGAAATTGCGTGTTAATTAGAAACCATATCTAGAGTTGATGACGTGAATTCTGATCTAACAACGTAAATGCTTTCGTTGCTACAAGATTAGTCCGTAACTTTATTCATTGCTTTATTGGGTGTTAAATTAGTGGTTTGTACACCTGCATGATCACCTCACATGTTAGGGAGATAATTAAAATCAATTTAAGTTGCTTGCCAAACATTTTCAAAAATAAAAAGAATGGTACCGAAAGGGCATTAGAGAAATCTAGTATAACCAAGTCCCCGTACCAAAAATCTCTAGTTCGTAGGAATAAAGTAAATCTCTCATTACTTTATTTGATTTCTAATCGACCCACCAAAAATAGATTAGTGGCGACTCCTAGATAAAAATCATTTGCATGTTAAAAACTTGAACCTTAAGTTGCAAATTGGTATGCTCTTGGGAGAGATGAGTTAAGTCTAGGCTTAACAATTTATTAACCAAACCCTAGGTGGTTCACACCCGAAAATTTGGTTGCGACAAATTCTAACACATTTCCTTCATGAAAGTTGTAGAGTATATCCTATGCTATCACATATAAAATTTCCATGATTTTTGGGTCTCATTTCACTTGCAAAATCTTTATCTTCTATTCTATTACATTTTGGAAATTTTTACTACTTTGGGCCCAATTTACAAATATTATTTAGAATTATGTGAGTTGAATCGGACTTCAAGTCCTCCACGAAAAATGTCCCTCTAGATCCTCTCCACCTCATATTAAAGTTTCATAATTTTTTAAACCCATTTATCTAGACAATAGCTGTCGCTTCTAAAGGCACACGGAACACTTTATAAGATTAGAATAGGGCCTAAGGTATGAGATTCTTCGTACAATTCACCTAATATCAGCACGAGTGAGTTTATATTAGTCTAGAGGATAAAAATGATTAAGGATTCATTAGAGTCACGCTTGAGTCCCTGGATAGTAGTAACATCCATGTGTTTTTTAGATTGAATTATGGAATTGCTGCATCATGACGTGGATGTGTCATTTATTAAGGATCGACAATACCCCAGGTTGTAGTAGGGAGCCCTAGAGGGATAACTAGGTTCCTCTAGATGCCTGGGAGTATAACACCATCCCCCAAATGACCTTGCGATGCCAGATGGGTGCAAGATGCTTGGGGGTAATGGGGTTCCCCAAATGATGATGGCAATAGGAGATTCCTATTGAATATAACCTTGGTACACTTAAATTGAGCTAATACTTTTATTGATCTATTACATTATTTTGAAAAGATTCTCAGGTAAGTTGATGATTACTACACTTTATACTAAGGCTTTCTTTGTCAATATGATAATCAATTGATGTGGTATAAACTGATGGATCTTCTGCTTGTTGAACTTGGGCGCACTGGTTATTAACTTCATCTTTTCAAATCTGTCAATCCCACCTACCTCTCCTATGGTCTGTTATAGAGTACCGATCGATTTCACTTAGCAAGAAGACGAGTTCATAAACCCTAGTTTCTTGGATACAAATTTTATTTGAATCATGTCTGGTTTGGTTGTGAATATTGGGCCTTCGATGGGGCTTGTAACGTTTGGATTTGTTGGAGTGTACAAAAGTGTCAACAAGCGCACAGTGGGTCCCCTTCCGCTATTCGTTGATAGGCCAGGGAACAAAGGCAAGCCCACCGAGTAGAAGGGAGGTAGAAGGGCAATTGGGGGAACTCGAAAGATTTTTGGATGGAGCTAGGCACCAAGGTTAAGCGACCACATGAACAGCTAGGTGGAGGATGGGATGACCGACTTATGACTAGATGTAGTCAGTAGTACTAACCTTTTGAATTCCCCGACGTACCCAACTTGTCACCTGAAGTTGCCCCATTTACAAAAGTCCATGTGCACCCCAGGATTACTTTAATCCCTTACGCTTCCACGTGCGTAAGAAAAAATGAAACGAATAAGATAACTATGCTAATAGTTCTACATTAGCCATAATGTGCTGGAGGCGTCACATATACTCCAAACCTTTTTTATATAAGAGAAAAATCATTTAACTCTTTTTTTGGGGGGGGGGGTGGTAAGAAATGAGGGCAAAACCCTAAATTTACATCACTAGTCTCCTAATAAAACTTGATTCCGTTTGATCTGATATCATCAAAGGAAATAAACCTCTCAACGAATTATCAGTATTCAATTTGCTAGTCAATCTATGCACAACTTTCCTAACCTAAAAGTATATGCAATTTTGACCTGTTGGGAAATACTCTTTAATGTTTTCCAATCCAAGAAAGGAGAATGTCACCAAAAGTGAGAGAGGGAATTGATTTCTAAAGAAGAAAATTAGCCCCTTGTGTGTCCACCTTCACAATAAGTTTGTGAATGTTCAAGGAGATGGTCTCAAATATATGCTCCAAAGTTCTGCTTTGAGCAAAGAACACACTCCCACAAAACAAGCCAATTGCCCGATTCATCATGAAGAAGACCGCCTACTAAAGTTGGTCCCAGGTTATCTTTAGACGCTCTGTTTTATTGAGATTGATCCAACTAAAAGGAGAGACGGTCAAACCTACAAACATGTCCCGTTTCTTCCTTTAAGAAGACACCCTGTCCTTAGTCATACGTCCTCGACATATCCCAAAATCAAGTCCATAGGTGCGCCAGGAAGAGAAGTTCTTTTGAAATAATCTCGTTTCTCCAATTTCAAAAATGCCACAAGTTACACCAAAAACTAGTGGCCGGTTAACTTCTTTTACCAGAGTTGTTAAAGTCAATAGGTTTGCTAATAACCACTTGTGCAGATCATGAGCAAAGAATTCGCCCCCTAAGCTTGGCAAAATCTGTTGCCAAATAGCCTTTGCATGCTTACAATCCCTAGGCATGTCTAAAATTGTTTTAGAAGATTGCGGACAAGAAGTGCAAAGGAATCCGCACTAATTTTATGTTGAACCTTTCATAATTAGGCATTGGTGAGAAACTAACCACAAGAAGCTTCTAATCCTTTGTGGCCCATCCATTTCCAAACTAAACTCCAGAGTCTATCAATGGGCAAATGACGTCTCGATGAAATCGATTCATAAGCTTCTTTTACAGTGCATGAAACATTGTTATTGCTGCCCCAAACCAGCAAATCATCACCACCACAGCTTGAAGGTGGGAGCATGGACTGAATTCGCATCAAAACTAGGATAAACCACCTGCTAGACTTGAGAGACTCCATTGGTTATTACAAACAGAATAAAAAATTAGGCAGTCGAGATTCGGAATCGTAGCAGATGGAAAAATCATCAAATTTGGGGTAGATTTGGGACTAAATATAAAGTTTTTTTGTCTTGATTGCGTTGAAACAGCATAAAATAAGATAAAATAAAATAAACTCAAGCCCCAATGGATAGAGAGACAAAAACAGAGACTTCCCGTTACAAACCCGAAAAGGCGATCACCGGGGTTGTGCAATCCTTGGTGAGATGGACCTGAAGGTTGCACAACCCTGACGACACATCGCCTAGCCCTTGCCACACGGCAGTCTTCGCCACACGAAGCGCAACAGGTGGGGCTCGAGATCCTCTGTCTATACCTGCTTTTTATTTGTCAAAAGATTTTGAAATCCTCGTCGATTGAGAAAATCTACATTTAATGGCAAAATAATAATCACATCAACGTTTCATTTACATTTATAAGGATCAATTATATATATATCTCTCTTAGAGATCCGTACTTTTTTCTCCTAAAAAAATAACAAACTGATTCCTCTGAAGATTGTCTACAAGGAAAAAAAACAAATATGAATGGCTGAGAAGGTAACCGCTAAATTTTTTCTTAAGCACATGTCATGATGATCCCTCTTCCTTCCTCCAAAATCGAAATAATTATACCTGTATTAAACGCCTCACAACAAAAGAAAGCGACTTGATACATGTCGGTAACTTTGATTGACTTTGTCTAGATTTGCCCCTTCTTCTATAAGTTCACTGCTCAAACACAGTTAGCTCAGATGAATGCCCAGATGACCTTGATAGTTTTATCAAACCGTCCAAAGCTTCATATATTTCATCACTATCAGGATGCCTCTCATCCAGGGAATAGAACTCGACAATATCATCATTGACCTCAATCAAGCTACATCCAGGAAGTTTTCTACGCCCAGTATCTTTCATTGCAGCTTTCAATCTTGCCACATCCTTCCACTTTCCAATGTCCCCGTATATATTTGAAAGCATGACATAATTGGCAGGATTTCCAGGTTCAAGTTCACTTAACCGATGGAGGGCTAATTCGGCCAAGTCAACATCTTTATGTAGCCGACAGGCTCCAAGCAAAGTAGCCCAGATTACAGCATCGGCTTTTATGGGCATCGAATCCACAAACTCAACAGCCTGGACCAAAAGACCAGCTCGAGCAAGCAAATCAACCATACAGCCATAATGTTCCATTTGAGGCACTAGCGAGTAATCATCAATCATGGACTGAAAGTATGAGAAACCATCCGCCACCATTCCCATATGTGTGCAGGCACACAAGACGCCTATGAATGTGATTCCATCTGGTTTAACTCCAGCACCTTTCATCTGCTGGAACAAACTCAAGGCATCAGCTCCACAGCCATGGATTGCCAAACCATTTATTATGGTATTCCATGAAATCAAGTCCTTTGTGCACATATTGATGAACACATTAAGCGCATTCTTTACAGTCCCACATTTTGCATACATGTCAATCAGAGCATTTACAACATATGTATTCCCACCATATCCATGGCCCTCGGCATAAACATGTACCCACTTACCCAAATCAAGAGCTCCTAATCTAGCACATGCAGACAAAACAGTCACAAGAGTGGCATCATTAGGGCTCACAGTGCCTTCAACCAACATTCTCTTGAAAGTGGCTAAGACTTGCAAGAAATTACCACTACGGGCATATCCTCCTATCAAGCCATTCCATGAGAAAATATTCCGTTCAGGCATCTCGTCAAACATCACTTCACAGGCAGCGAGATCCCCATTATTAGCATAACCATTTAACATAGTGTTCCACGACATAACATCCCGACTGGGCATGGCATCGAAAAGCCTCCGCGCAGCCACCATGTCCCCATTTTCAATATAACCGGAGATCATGGTGTTCCATAACACAATGTCACGTTCAGGAGCCAAGTCGAACAAACGCCTTGCCAAAACTACATCTCCACACAAGAGGTATCCATTCACCATCAAAGTCCATGCAACTACATTCCTCTCAATCATCTCCCCAAAGGCCTTGTAAGCAGGACCAGCTTCTCCCCCACTTGAGTACATTTCAATCAAGGTGGTGCCTACAAAAGGATTTTCTTTAAAACCAGACTTGATCACAAAACAATGCACTTCCCGGCCTTCCATCAAAGCATTAATCTTGCCGCAAGATTTGAGCACGATAGGGAAAGTGAAGCAGTTGGGCATCACGCCCACGCTCCTCATTCGACGGAACAAGAGAACGACCTCCCTGTTCAATTCATTCTGGGAACACCCCCTAAGCATGGCGTTCCAGAGAGCAACATTCGGGTCGAGAATTCGGTCGAACACGTGATGGGCATAACCCATTTCCTTGAGCTGAGCACAAGCCGTGACGATTTTCGGAGTGACGTAATGGTTCCGTTCGAGGCCATGACAGACTACCTGGGCGTGGATTTGATGGAGCCGCTTCTTGGTCCTACATGACTGCAGCAGGGCGATGAACTGTTCTTCCAACAGACGCTGAGGGAGCTTGTGAGCAAAATCCGAAAGTACTTTCGCTATTTTTGGGCTATGAGAAACGAGTCTCGTTGGAGCTTCCCTTACGCGACTAGATTCAGAACTCCAGGAGCAGCAGCTTTTGCTGAATGCGGCAGGATTCAATTCGTCGCCGGAAAAATCGCTCTCCTCCTCCTCCTTCTTCTAGCTGCCCTCCTCCTGAATCCTCTCCCTTTCGATGCAACAAGTCAAATCGCTTCCTCCGCTCCGGCGCAGGGAAAATCGTTCGTCCGGCCTGCGTTTTGGCAACCCGGAAGAGAACTGATTCCGAATGGAAGCTCAAGGCTGGAGGAAGAGGATGACTGTCTTCTACAGCATCGCGGGCGGGATTCCAAGCAAATTGATTGCTCTCGTAATTCGAAATAAAAAGGTTTTTCTAAGAAATGGGAGTTTTCTTTTTATTTTGACTAAAAATTCAGGAATTGTCTCTATATGAAATATTATCCATGAAAATGATTGTTAGATTCTTCTTTGTTTGATGATTCACGGGAAGTGATTTTGTTCTGATTAGAAAGGAGAATTATTTTCCCCAATCTAAATTCATTTTTTCTTCATAAAAATGCTTTGCATTGATCAATTAGTTTTTTGTTATTCAAATATTTGGAAAGTGAGAGAATAATTTTCGAAAATAATTTTTCTTTGAATTAATGGAAGCTTAATTAAACTATCAATAAATACTAATCATAGACCTCGACTCCCACCAAGTTCATATTTCATTTACTAATTTGGTTAATATTCGAAAAACCACAAACCTGGTATATCCATAACAAATTTACCTCAAATTATTTTTTTATCATCAAAAATCCCAAACTGATATACATTTGATAAATTTACCCAAAATTAGTACATTTTTGACAAATTTACCATATGTTAGTTTTCATTAAATTTTACAGTCAAATTATTAAGTTAAATGATGCGTAACAGTTAATCGATATACTAATTTGGGATTTTATGCTCCGTTTGTCATAATTTATGATTTTTATGATTTTTTTGTGGTATTAATCCAATTTAGTAGATGGTATATTTTTCACATATTTATCAGTTTTGGATAAATTTATCATAAATGTACTAGTTTAGAGTTCTTTATGGTCAGTTGTAGTAAATTTGTCATAGGCATACTAGTTTGGAGTTTTTCATAATCAAAAAAATAGTTTTAAATAAATTTGTCACGAGTGTACCAGTTTGAAGTTTTTCAGATATTAACCCTTACTAATATAACATACATAAGTTCGGGGGAAATACATTTTTAAGTGTCTGGAGCTATTGCCGACCCGAACTTCTTATTTCAAGCCTCTCGGCCTCACAGCCACTCTCCCTTACCTCATCGGAATGGGGCCCGCCGGCTTCTATTTGGTCATTCTCGAGTCACTCGTTCATGGGGCTTTGACCGTAGCTACCGCTCATTTCGATGGAATCCAGCATAATTACATCACTGAATATGAGTTGGAGTTAAGCCGAAGTAGTCCCTGGACTCACTCTACAGACAGACCAGAATATCCTAAGATCGAGAAGCAACTGGGGGAAGAACCCGTGACGGCTTCAAACCACTATGGAGCAAGTCTTAACCAATTCGGCCAACCACATCAATGGTTCAATTTTCGAGAGCTTCAAATCTCTTTCTTCTGTTCTGCTTTCCCTTTTCAGGCTAGGAGTTCAAAAATCCGGCGAGGATTAACCGCCGTCTATGCATTATTACGTATCTTCCCAATGACGTTACTGCACGCTGCTGGTGCAGTTGATCACGTGGAAGGCACTTTGCCGCGTGGATCTAATCACTTGCAAAGGCACGTTCGGTGGCTGATTGAGATGCGATCGCCGGAATGTGACTCGTCGATGGACAAGGTAGCATTTAATTTCCAGAAGAAGTTAGCAAAAGGTGTTGAGATCAGTACTCAAAGGCGTCGGGTTTGATGGATCCTGTAGTATCAAGCCATATCTCTTTGACTAGGTCAAAGAGATGGTGGTGGGACACATTTTTATAGAGAAAAGAAAAGAAAAAGAAAACAAAAGAAGTTGAAAAGTCAACAAATAAAGGAAAGAGGACTGAAGCTATTTAAAGGAAAAATAAGCGTTCGAGACAGAGAGCTCGCCGAGAAAGAAAGAAAAGAAAAAGAGAGTGAGGGGGAAAGAAGGAAGAAGAAGGAAGAAAAGAAGAGTTTTTACCATGGAGACCCCAACAAATCAGATCAAGTATGTATCGCAACACCTGATAAATATTCACGCCTCACGTTCATCCAATGGAGATAGTTTTCAGAAATAGAGCTAAAATTTGAAGTTATGTAGAAATTGAGCCTAAAAGTCTAAGTTTTGGATTATGAAACTTTGGGTTTTTTTGGGAACAATGGATTATGGCATTATAGAGTCATGGGTTTTCACGGAAATTATTTTGGCGCAACGGTTTTGTTAGAGCAAGATTTTAAGGTTCCGTGAGCGAGTTTCAAGTTGCATTTAAATTTGACTAATCGCTTTAGGTGAACAATTTCTTATCTTGTTAGCATTTAAGCCTAGTTCAATCAAACCATGGGGATAATTACCCAAAAAGTCCTAAACCTATTGCCCATGTGCCAATTCAGTCATAAACCTTTTTTTTGGCCAATTTAGTCCTAAACCTTTTATAATTGTGCCAATTCAGTCCATCCGGCCAAAATTGGCCGGCCGGCGCCGACGTGGACGCCGGCGGGGGGACAACCGGCCGGCGAGATAATTTTTTAATATTTTTTAATATATTTTTCGAATTTTTAAATTTTTAAATTTTTTTTTTTTTTTTTTTGGTCTTCTTCTCCTTCCTCTGGCCGGCCAGAGGTGAGGGCCGCAAGGCTGACCTCACCGGCCACTAGCGAGGCTCGCCCGCCGCCACCGGCGAAGGCGAGCCTCGCCGTCGCCGGGCGAGGCCGAGCCGCCGGTGGCCGGCGAGGCGATCGTCGCCAGATCCGGCGTCGGCCGCCTTGCCGTCGGGGCAAGCCAAGCTTCGCCGGTGGCCGGCGAGGCGGCCGTCGCCAGATCTAGCGAGGCTCGGCCTCGCCATGGCTCGCCGTCGCCGGGCGAGGCCGAGTTTCGCCGGTGGCCGGCGAGGCGGCCGTCGGCCGGGCGAGGCTCGCCTCCGCCCGGCGGGCGGCTCGCTCGGTGGGGCGAGCCTCGCCGGGCTGGCGAGGTCAGCCTCGCCGCCCTCACCTCTGGCCGGCGTCGGCCGCAGGAAGGAGAAGAAAACCAAAAAAAAAAAAAAATTTAAAATTTTGAAAATTTGAAAAAAATATAAAAAATTTTAAAAAAATTACCTTGCCGGCCGGTTGTCCCCCGCCGACGTCCACGTCGGCGCCGGCCGGCCAATTTTGGCCGGATGGACTGAATTGGCACAATTATAAAAGGTTTAGGACTAAATTGGCCAAAAAAAAATGTTTAGGACTGAATTGGCACATGGGCAATAGGTTTGGGACTTTTTGGGTAATTATCCCTCAAACCATGGTTGAGATAGCATCATACTTAGTTTTGATGTTATTTCTCGCTTATGTGTTGTTGATGTGAGTTTCTTAGATCAAGTGAGCTCTGTTATTTGGTTTAGGGCATAGCCAAGTGAGTGTTGTCTTCTCTTCTATGGATTTGTAAACTTATGTCCTGAAAGAGATAAAAATTTGAGTATCTTACAAGTAATTAAAGCATGTTTGTTGAATAATAGTATAGATCGGGCAATTACTAAATTTTAATATTTGAGAATGATTTGAGAATAGTTTAATGGAAGGAATTATGAAATGATATATATATATATATATGTATGTATGTATGTATGTATGTATGTATGTATGTATGTATAGCTCTGCGAACTAGTTTTTGGAATGAGTCTATAATGATTTGAGAAGCTTTTTATGAAAAGCCTTTCAAAACATCAAGGGCTTATGAAGTGGAGAAAACGCAGCTGATGCGGTGGTTGTTGTTACTTTCATTATGGAACAGATTCCATAGGCTTTCTCAGATCAGGCTTCGCTAAAGAGAGAAACGCAATAATCCATTTATTATCAAATGAGGGGTACATGAATCGGTTTGTGAGGACAACTATCTAAAGTGACGTAGCATTACAATGTTAATTACAATCAATCATGAGCATGATAGTATTACAATGTTAATATATAGAATCTCCCAAATATATTTCTAATATTCAGGAGGTACCTCCTCTTCTGTGAGTTCACTGCTCAAACGAAGTTAAGTCGGATTCATACCCAGATGACCTTGATAGTTTTATTAAACCGTCCAAGGCTTCGTATATTTCATCACTATCAGGATGCCTCTCATCCAGGGAATAGAACTCAACAATAACATCATTGACCTCAATCAAGCTGCATCCAGGAAGTTTTCTACGCCCGGTATCTTTCATTGCAGCTTTCAATCTTGCCACATCCTTCCACTTTCCGACATCCCTGTATATATTCGAAAGCGTAGCGTAATTGGTGGGATTTCCTGGTTCAAGTTTATTTAACTGATGGAGGGCTACTTCAGCCAAGTCAACATTTTTATGTAGCCGGCAGGCTCCGAGCAAGGTGGCCCAGATTACAGCATCGGCTTTTACGGGCATCTTGTTCACAAATTCAACAGCCTGGACCAAAAGTCCAGCTCGAGCAAGCAAATCGACCATGCAGCCATAATGCTCCATTCGAGGCACAAGCGAGTAATCATCGATCATGGACTGGAAGTGCGAGAAACCATCTGCAATCATTCCCATATGCGTGCAGGCACACAAGACGCCTATGAACGTGATTCCATCTGGTTTTACTCTAGCACGTTTCATCTGCTCGAACAAACTCAAGGCGTCAGCCCCACGGCCATGGATTGCCAGACCATTTATTACAGTATTCCAAGAAATCAAGTCCTTCGTGCTCGTATTGACGAACACATAAAGGGCATTCTCTAGCATCCCGCATTTCGCATACATGTCGATCAAAGCATTGACAACATATGAATTCCCACCATATCCATGGCTCTTGGCATATACATGTACCCACTTACCCAAATCAAGAGCTCCTAGTCTACCGCACGCAGACAAAACAGTCATTAGAGTGGCATCGTTTGGGCTCACGGTGCCTTCAATTAACATTCTCTTGAAAGTAGCCAAGACTTGCAAGAAATTGCCATTGAGGGCATATCCTCCAATCAAGCCGTTCCATGAGAAAATGTTCCGTTCAGGCATCTCTTCAAACATCATTTCACAAGCATCTAGATCACCATTATTAGCATAACCATTTAACATAGTGTTCCACGACATCACATCCCGATTGGGCATGGCATCGAAGAGCTCCCGTGCTGCCGCCATGTCCCCAGCTTCAATATAACCGGAGATCATGGTGTTCCACAACACTATGTCACGTTCAGGAGCCAAGTCGAACAGATGCCTCGCTGAACCTACATCTCCACACGAGATGTACCCATGGATCATCGAGGTCCATGCAACGACATTCCTCTCGAGCATCTCGCCAAAGGCCTTGTAAGCAGTACCAGCTTTTCCCCCGGTGGAGTACATTTCAATCAAGGTGGTACCTACAAAAGGGTCGTCTTTAAAACCGGACTTTATCGCAAAACAATGCACTTCCTGGCCTTCCGTCAAAGCGTTGATCTTGCCACAGGATTTAAGCACAACAGGGAAAGTGAAGCAATTAGGCATCACGCCCATGCTTCTCATTTGACTGAACAAACGAACGACCTCCCTGTTCAATTCATTTTGAGAGTACCCCCTGAACATGGCGTTCCAGAGTGAAACATTCGGGTCGACAATGTGGTCGAAGGCTTTATGGGCGTGTCCCATTTCCTTGAGCTGAGCACAAGTTGTGATGATTTTGGGAGCGACATAATGGTTTCGTTCAAGGCCATGACAGACAACCTGGGCATGGATTTGATGAAGTTGTTTCTTGGTCCTACATGACTGTAACAGGGCAATTAATTGTTCTTTCAACAGACGATGAGGGAGCTTCTGAAGGAAATCGGAAAATAGCTTCCCTATTTTTGGCGCAAGGGCCAGTCTTCTGGTCGATGCTGAACAGGTCTTGTTTGAGCTTCCTATACAAATAGAATCAGAACTCAAGAAGTAGCAGCTTTTGATCGATGTGGTCATATCCAATTCATCGCCGAGAGACAGAGAAACAGAGACAGAGACAGAGAGAGACAGAGATCACCTCGACATCTGATCTGCGTACTTCTTCCGGCTGTCCTCCGGAATGCTCTCCCTTCTGACGCAATAAGTCAAAACGCTTCCTCGACTGGATACTCCAAAGCAGGAAAATCGCTCGTCTGGCTGCGTTCTGCAATCTGGAAGAGAACTGATTTGAAACGGAAACTAATACTAGATACTTCTAAACGCACAATGGCACAAACTATAGGATAACGTTTCTTACGTCTGGGATTCAATAATTTGCGGGAATATTCAAACCCAACTTTTGACCGAATGACTTTGATTGTCAGCAGGCCAATAAGACAAGGACCAAAGAGGAAATATTTCCAAGGGATTAAAAATGTAATTTAAAGCAGCAGACTTTTGTTGATATTTTAAGAGGAAAAATTATCAAAAAAAATATAAACTTATTGTAATTATATTAATTCTGTCCTAATTTTTTTGTCAATTGAATCCTAAATATTTTATATTTGTATCAATTTAATTCATCTGACTAATTTTTGCGGATTAATGTTGACGTGCATACCAACCATCAAACGACATTGATATAGACAATTTTACTAAGACTTTAATTTTTTTCAAATATTTATTTATTTTTTATTATTAAAGTTGGTGGTTGAGGACTTAATTAACAAAAAAAAAAAAAAAAGAGTTATCATTGAATTGGCACGATTATCATTAGTTTTGGATTTTTTTAGTAATTTTCTCTTTTAAGGGAGAAAGTGTACTAGAAGTTTCAAGAACTTATTGTGGAGGCGCATTTGAATTCTAAAATTGTAAAAACTTAAAATAAAGTCTAGAATTAGTCAAATGGGTGCCATCAAATCCGTTAGTTAATTTTGTCAAATTTAATTAACGAGAAATGCCAATGTGGCCATGTTCCTTACTGAGAAAGGTGTCAAGGTGGGTTTTTTTCTTCTTTTTTTTTTTTTTTTTTTTTTTTTGGCTTTCTTCATTTGCACACTTGTAGTATTTCATCTACTTTTAGTTATATACTCTTGCGCGATACTTGGCGGCCCAAATTATTAGGTCAAATAGGATAGGATAAGATAAAGATGAGACATAATGAGAATTTATATATTGGATCCTTTTGTTTGATAACCACCGATTTCAACATTGAAGATTAATATATACTATGCAAAATAATTGTTTAGTGCAGATAGATATGATCGTGTTTATGAAAATCAAGGTGGCCACTATGAGGAAAAAGTGTCGACAAAGTCTTAGACTTATTATATTTGTGCCAAAATAATCATAAACCTTTTAATGATATCAGTTTAATCCTACACCTTTTAACCTAGTGCCATTTTAGCCCTTACAGTAAATTTTGGCCAAATATTGCTAAGATAAATGCCAGTCAGCCTACATGGTATCACTGGCATTGACATAGACAGTTTTTATTAATAATTTAATTTTTTTTCCATTTTTAACTTTCTCCTTTTCTTCTTCTTCCTTTTGTCGATGAGTGGCCATTGCCCACTGAAGATCACTAACCGCTAGCCATGGCCAGGCTAGGCTCGCCATCTAAGTAGTACCAATATTGACAAGCAACATGATATGTTGACACGTCATTTCTCAAGAAACAGAAAATTCTGACACATTGAGATACATTGCATATTAAATGTCTATTTTTATATATATAATAAATTATCGTTTTTATGATTATTTCAATTAAATTAATTTGATTCAAATTCATAAATAAATAAATAATAATAAATCTTAGAATGAATTTACACTAAAAATATTAATCCACTATTTATTAAAAGGGATAAGAGCTGTAGAAATCCTAAAACTTGTTACGAAAATGCAATTGAGTCCTAAAACTTGTCAAAATGATTCAATTGAGTCCTAAAGTTATACCATCGACTTATTGACGGAAAATGCTGACATGGCATTTTAAATTATTTTTTTTATTTTCCATATGGCTTTTTAAAATAATTTTTAATTTAATTTTTAAAAAACTATATTTAAAAACTAAAATTCGTTTTTTAAAACTGTTAAAAAAGAAAAAAAGGAAATGGTAGCTCCTCCGCCAGCGCCAGCCTTGCCCATCACCGGAGGGGAGCCGGCGAAGGAGCTGCCATTTTCTTTTTTTCTTTTTTTTTAACAGTTTTTAAAAAAACGAATTTTAGTTTTTAAATATATATTTTTTAAAAAATTGAATTAAAAATTATTTTAAAAAGCCGAGTGGAAAATAAAAATCATTTAAAATGCTACGGCGACGCCACGTCAGCATTTTCTATCAATAAGACCGACGATGTTAACTTTAAGACTCAATTAAATCATTTTGATAAATTTTAGGACTTGATTGCATGTTTTGCAAGTTTTAAGATTCAATTGCATTTTCATGACAAGTTTTAGGGCTTCTACGGCACTTATCCCTTATTAAAATTATTCATTGTTTCAATTTGACAAATTTAACTTCATTCCAATAATCTATAAACTTCGAGAAACAACAAGCAATTTACATTATGGACTCGTGGACGTATCAGAAGAAAAGAGAAAAAAACTTGAATAAATTGTATATCATGGGAAATAAAAGTCAAAAAAGAAAAGAAGACAAGATTTTTCTTCTTTCCCAATTTATTATTTTTACTATTGTTTTTTTCACATGTATACATTTTGTTCCATCATTTATTGAAAATTTTTAAAATTGACCTTACGTGTTGGAATCATATATTGGAAACTTGCATGTCGGAATTCCAATTCAAATGTCGGGGAGTGTCGAGAAAATTGACCAGATGTCGAATTTTCTTGCATGTGTCAACCGAGTGTTCAAGAATATTCAAGAGTGTCAGATAAGTGTCGAAATGTCCAACATGACACAAAAACTCTCGAAGAGTGTTGGTGCTTCCTAGCTCGCCGTCGCTAGCCATAGACAAGGTCCCCTTCTTATGGATGACGGTTAGCCTTGCCATTTTTGGCCTAGGCAAGGCCAACCCTCACGGGGTATCACTCGGGTGAAGGTGACAGTCGGCGAGTTTGCCCTAGCCTGAGCAAAGATCACCATCGCCAAATCTAGACTGGACTTGTTGAGCCGCACCAAGGCAAGGGCAAGCCCGACAAGGTCACCCTAGCCTAGGCTAGAGTCCACCTCACCTCACCAGGCTAAGGTGACCTCACCAAAGCTATCCTGGGCGAGGCTAGCCTGGCTATCGCTTGTGGTTGATGGCCAACAAAAGAAAGAAGAAGGGAAAAAATAATTAAAAAATAGAAAAAGAATTATTAAAATATTATTAAAAATTATCCATGTTAGAGCCGGTAGTGTCACGTAAGTTGGATGGTATTTTCATTAGTAATATCAAGCTAAACTTAGGCAAAAGGATTGAATAGGCATTAGGTTGAAAAATTTAGGACTAGGGGTTCGTTCGCTTCACGGAAAATGGGCCATTTCCGGAAAATATTTTCCAAGAAGTCATTTTTTAGGAAAATGACAATATTTTCTGGTGTTCGGCTAAAACCTGAAAATGTTTTGGAAAATACTTTTCAGTGTTCGGTAAGGAAAATATTTTTTGCTTACCAGATTGACAAGCGTGAGTGTCAAGCTCGAGACTCGCCAGATTGACGAGCGCGAGCCTCAGATCGACGAGCTTAAGGTTCACCTAATGACGGCCGACGACTAGCTAAGAAAGAAGAAAATGAGAAACAAAAAAAAAAAAAAAGTAAAAAAGAGAAAAGAAAAAGAAAAAGAAAAGAAAAAGGAAATTAAAAATAATTCAAATTTAAAAAGAAAAAGAAAATCATAATATAATTCGAATAAAAAAAGAAAAGAAGAATAAAATGGGAGGAGGAAGTGAAATTTGTAGAGATGTGAGATAAGAAGGATCAAGTGAAGAAAATGTTTTCCACTTTTCAAAAGTGGAAAACATTTTCTCCTACTTTAGAATACTTATATCCTTTGATGGAAAACATTTTCCTTAAAGAATTCATTTTCCGTAAAATGAACGTTAGAAAATCCAGAAAATGTTTTTCCGGAAATTATTTTCTGCGAAACGAATGGACCTTAAATTGATACTAATACAATAAGTTTTGAGACTCTTCATACATTTCCCGTCATTATGACATCCTAGCTTAACTCATTTAGGGTTAATCCATCAAATACTAAATCTTGTGATTTTATCGTGCAATGAAGCATACTTTTAGAAGTGCACCCATCATAGTAGCCTTATCACCTAAGTACCCTTAGAATGGAGTTTCAATGCTAAGCAATACTATTAGACTAAAAGAGGCCTCGGATAAGTTAAGCACCTACGGAAATCATATGGCATATGAACATACACCATACAAATCATTGTCGGTGCACATGAATAGAATATTATTAAAATAAAAAGAATCAACTAAAAATTGGATTTAAACGTGGAAAAACCAACTCCCCATGGCAACCACTATAGTGATTAATATTGTCAAGTCCACCCTAAAAAGTACCAATACTCTTCGAGAGCTTTTGTACTGTGTCAAATACTTCAACACGTGTCCGATGCTTGATCAACATGTGTCGGATTTTTTCTAACACATAATCAACTCTCCCAACATGCTCTGACATGTGAGTCTGAAATTCCAACATATGATTCCGATATGTATGAGGTCAATTTTAAAAATTTCCAATAAATAAATGGTCAAAATGTAAATATGTAAAAGATAACAAAATAATAAAATGATACTTGGGGAAAGACTTCTTGTTATATTTGATGTTGAAATGTGGGTTTTTTTTTTTTTTTTTTTTTTTTTACTTTTTTCCCTTACCAAGTTTCATGGATTATTTGAATGGAATATATTTGAATTTGTCAAATTGAAACAATAAATGATATTAACAAATGGTTGATTAATGTTTTTAGTGCAAATTCATTCTAAGTTCTTTTTATTATTTATTTATTTATTTATGAATTTCAATCAAATTAATTTGATTGATATATTCATAAAAATGATATATAAAAATATAAATTTAATATACAATATGTCCTAACATATCAGAATTTTCTATTTTTTTAGAAATCTGACATGTCCGCGTATCACATGTCCGTGTTGGTGTCAATGCTACTTACGCCCTGTTTGTTTGTGTTCTTTTTTTTTTTTTTTCTTCTGGTCATGAACACAATTTCTATTTTTTTTTTTTGTTCCGGGGAACAAAGAAAGAATAGAAACACGTTTGTTTGCGTTTTTTTTTTATAATCTATTTTTTTGTTCCCAAGAGCAAATTTGGAATAGAAACAATAAGAAAAAAAAACTTGTTTCTTGTTCCTAGAACACTTCGGAGAAACAATTTTTCTCTCTCCTATTTTTCTTTTCTTTCTTTTCTTCTTCTTTTTTTTGGCTGGTCGCCGGCCTCGTCCATGGCCGGCGATCGGCCGTCGAGGGTCGGCGACCTCGGCGGCCGGCCCCCCGGTAAGGCCGATCGTTGCCAGCCCTTGTCGGCCGGTCGTCGACCATGGCCGAGGCCAGCAACCGACCAAAAGAAAGAAAAAATAAAATAAGGAAAAATAAAATAAAAATATTAAAAAATTAAAAGAAATAAAAAAAATTATACAAGTTTACCAAACGTGTTTCTGTTCTTTTTCTATTTCAGGAACAAATTTACCAAACGTGTTTTTCTATTAAAAAATTATTCCCTGGAGCATAAATAATTATTTATTTATTTATTTATGTTCCTTAGAGTAGTTTTTGAACAAACCGTTACCAAACGCACTCGTAGAGTCCATCATTGAAAAATTATTTATAAAATTTTAAACTAATTACACTTTTGTCAATTCCGCTCTCAACATTTTAATTGTATCACTTGAGTTCTAAACATTTTTTTACCTTTTGTTAATTAAGTCCATCCAACTTATCTTAGCCTAAATTCGCTCACATGGATGTTGACAATCCCACATAGCACGATCAAGCGTGGCCGGCATTGACATGGACAATGTATAATAATATTTTAATTTTTTTTAATTTTTATTCTTCTTTTATTTTTCTTTTTTTCTTTTCTTCTATTTTCCTTCTTTATTTTTTTCTATCATTTTTCCCTCCACCAACCTCAAGCAAGGCTACCCTTCTGATTTTCCCCTCGAAAAAAATTCTTCTTTTTGGTCTTTTGCCCAATCCAACAAGGACGGCCCTTGCTTGGGAGGCCCGCAAAGAGAAAAAGAAAAAAAAAAGATAAAAAAGAAGAGAAAAGGGGAAAAAGGAAAATTAAAGAAAGGAAAAAGAAAATAAAAATGAAAATTTAATAAAAATATTATTAAAAATTATCAATGTCTGGCCATATTACATACGACAACTAATATACACGTTAACAATTTCCGGCCAAAATTGATCGGATGGACTCGATAGATAAAACATAAAAAAGTTGAGGGTTCAATTGATACAATTTATAAATAAAGAACTGAATTAGTAAAAGTGCAATAGATTTATATATATATATATATATATATATATATGTGTGTGTGTGTGTGTGTGTGTGTGTGTGTGTGTGTGTGTGTGTGTGTGTGTGTATTCTTAATGTTGCCTAACAAGGGCAACCGTCGTTAGATTGTGGTCCTTTTAATATCCTAACCTGACTAATTGTATTGTCCACTTAATAAGGAGCCTCGTGACTATTATTTACGCAAGTGAGTGCTTTTGCTTTCTCAAGTCGTCACCCCTCCTAGTGACATTCTCACTCGAACACAACCAAAAATTTAGTTCACAGGTTTTAAGATGCCATTATATCAGCCGACTCTCATTGTAAATTCCAATTTTACATGCATAACTAGAGGGTAAAACTATTTATGTACGTACACTTTTACTATCCTAAAGTTCATTACAACGCCTTGAAAATTACTCCCTTACCTCATTGAATTGTGTTATTATAAACACCAACTTCTATTTGGTCATTTCTCAAAGCACACCCCCACAATACCTAAGCTTGGTTTATTTCTAGAAAATGCTTTCCAAAAAGTTATTTTTTGGGAAATGACAATATTTTCCTATCAATGGCTAAAACTTAAAAATGAACTAAAAAATATTTTACATTGTTTAATAAAGGAAACTTGTTTTATTTTCCTAAAGAGATGTATTATTCATGTGACAGAAGGAATCCATAAATTATTTCTGAGTGCTGAGGATCCAAGCTCGAGCATCAAGGACTGGGTCTCAACCTCAGTGGACTTGGGCCTGGCCACTGAGATTCCGAAGCCCAAGCGCTGGGGTCTTAGTAGCAAGAGCCAGGATTTATTAGTCCCAACCACTAGGAACCTGGGCCCAGCTTTGATGGACCCGGACTCTAGCGCTAATAGCTAATGCGCATGGACCGAGTACTTGATAAATTATCAGCCTTCAATAGAAAACTTGTTGGGATATTGGGTGTTGCTATTTGATAAATTTGATAGAGTGAAGCAAAAGGAAACCTGCACCTCGTGCTGAGCTCAAAAGGAGATATACGGTTTGAAGCCCGGTTTCATCCCGAAAGTTACTAGCTCATCTCAATGCATGTTAGAGGCACCCCCAAACCCAGTTGGAAAAAGATCACAATGTGCACAATACAGCACTTACATTATTTTGAGGGATCCTTCCATGGAACGTCATGACAAGAATGAACTAATTGAACTCCTATCTGGAGCGGTATGCGAAGGCAATGCATTGTCATCGTAGTAATTCTAATCACATCAAAATAAGCAACATCTCAAAAACAAACTATCAATCGATACCATAGAAAAAGGGTGGAAACAATACCTTTTTTTTTTTTTTTTTTTGGTCAGTGGTGGAAACAATACTTTGAGGAACCAACATCACACTCAACAGAAGTTAGGAAATCATAACGTCAAATCCCATGAGCAGTAGAAAGTCACAACAGTTACAATATGGCCATATCAGACGCAAGAGGACCGAGACTCCCAACCCTGACACAGAAACCCCCACAGTACACAGCATATACATAGAGACTATACATAGACACAAGTTGCAACGAGGACTATAAACTCACCAACTCTCGACCGGAGATTGCAATGGCCTTGACCTCAGGCTTCTTCTCCTTCACTTTTGGAACAATGACAGGGAGCACTTCATTCTCCACCGAGGCCTAACCCGATCCATGTTCGCACTCTAGGGCAACCTGAAACTCCCCGTGAACTTCTCACTACTTTATTTATATCAACAAATATCAGCTCCCCATCTCTGTTTCAGCTACTTCAAAGAAATTCCCACCAATGCCTTGCAATTCCCTCATGTAGTCCTTGCCCTCTCCATGGAATAGAACACAACCCACAGACATATTTCGACCTTTAATTGTATGAAGGCCTATAAGTACGATGAACAAACGCTTTCAGGAGCTTCCCCGGATAAAAAGTTTCGCTCTTACCAGAAACCACCCTAGACCATAAATAAACGAGCAAACGAAGTGGACATGAACCTAACCAACCAAAACGATACCTGACTGTCCCTAAAAGCAACAGAAACTAAATCATCAATCCACTGAACTTAACCCCCGCCAAACCAAGTGAAGTACCCCAATAATCAACAAGCACATCTGATTTGATGTGAATGAAGACACAGTTGCACTAGAAATAAGAAAATTACTCAGAGATGAGGGAGTAGAAAGCGCCTGGATCTGGAATTCAGACCTTAGAGAACCGATGGACGTGAAACTTCAGCAAGTCAAGCGACGATCGAATTGGGACTGTGAAGGATGACTCAAAGCCAGAGTGATGATGGGGCATCCTCTTTGCTTTGCTATGTAGAAGAGAAGCGCGAGGCGGCAAAGGAGGAGGAGCTCTTGAGACGAGGGACGGGACGAAGAAGCCCTGGGTTGCGTGAGAAAGATGAGGAAAATAATTTCCTTTTTTATAAAAAGGGGAAGTCATTTTCCCGATTTTTAGAAGATTAATTTCTGTTGTCCAAAAATGTTTTTCCTGGCCACTTGATTTCAAATCCCAAAAACCAGAAATAGAGGAAAATAATTTTTCAGAAAACATTTTGATGAAAACAAACAGAGCCGCAATTATATTAGATTTGATTCTATATTCTTTGGGATTTTACACCCTTTTTCACTGCATCAATACTCATCTTACACCACCCGCCGTGGTGGCTCCGCTAGATAAGCTTCAGGCTTCCTTTCGCTAAGAGGTCTGGAGTTCGAAACCCCTGCGACGCAAGTTGCAGGGAGGCTGGCGTGAGATTTGGTTCCTGTAATGATCCTTTACTACTTTTACTGCACAATATAGCTCTCTTCCTCTCCTCCGTAATCTCGACAGTTTCCGAGAGAGACTTCGCCCAGTTTCGGCTGGAAAAAATGGGTCGGGATCGAACTCGAACGGTGGCCCTTTTCAGGTTATGATGGTTGTAGTGGAGATGGCATTGGTAGTGGCTCTGGGCGGCCTGCTCATTCGCATCGCGGCCAAACTGTTCCAACGTCTCGTGCTCCAAGGCCGTGCCATCGAGCGGCGAATTGCCTGGACTGTAGAGCTACAATCTTCGGACTGTCGACTATTAGTATTCGATCCTTTTCTCTATGGCTCGTCGGCTCGGGTTACCTCGGACCCTTCTATATTGCGACATCGTAAGACCCTGATGGATGACAATTTTAAATGCTTGACAATACGACAACAATGTAACTTAAGATACGATAGTATCCAAAACTCATGGCGATTGATTTCATTAAAATGTCGTCTGCATTAACTTGAGACCGAACAGAAGTATGCGAGGCGAATCGCAAAGAAAAGATCAAGATGGGAGTCTAGCGAATGAGTGGGAAGAACAAGTTGATCTGCCACTCGAAACGGCAGCCCCTGTCAAGATTCTTAGCAAAATTTTCAATCCACATGTGCACATCACTCGGGTATTGTTTCCAGCGTGGGACGCCAAAACTTCCTGAGCATCAGCGACCTGAACCCCAAACCCATGAATAGGGGTGAGCATGGTTCGGGTTGGTCCGGGCCACCCCCTAACCCTACAACCAACCCGTACAGTGTCGGTTCTCAATTTTTAGGATAGAGGACCGACCCTATTGAGCTTGGGACCAAGGATCGGACCGACCCAATGGGTTCGGTCCGGTTCCAGGGTCAACTCGGGACAGATCGATAATTTTTTTTGTTTTATTTTTTATACTCCCAAAATAGCAAATCTACAAATTCAAATTACACATCCATCGACAATGCGGCATTGTACAACTAAATTATAAATACCAATACATATTTAGCAAATTTAAGATGACACAATAATATAAATTTCGTACATGCTAACCGTTTATCGAGATATGGAACAAGATGAAAAGTTCTTGTAATCATTTATCTTTAATATTCATAACATCATATGCAAAAGCGTTTTCCTGCATTTGATTATGTAGAGTCTACTCAATCAAAAAATGAGCTTCACATCACTTGACTAGCAAATCACCGTAGCAACTATAGTACTACTCTACTCTTCAAAAACTTCTACCATTTGACACAAATTGAAGAGCAAAGTGAAGCTGAAATTCATTAGTAAAATACAATTAAACCATAAAAAGTTCAAAATATTTAATATAAACCATGAATATATAACTTCACATCTTGTTAATTCACTTGAACTTATAAACACCTGAAAACAAAACAAACGACACATAATTAATACTCAACAAAAGTTTTAAATTGAAATTACTATTAGTGCTATTGATAGAACATCTTAATATAATATAATATAATATAACATATAAAAAAATTATAAATAATATAATATAATATACAGGGTTGGTTCAGGGTTGGGCCGACCCAAAACTCTTAGGACCGAGGACCAACCCGTACAGTGTTTGTCCTGGAATTTCAGGACCAATGACCGACCTGGTCCCCTTAGGAACCGGACCAGGACCGGCAGGGTTGGGCTAGTCCAAGATCGGTCCAGAGTCGACTCTAGACCGCTGCTCACCCCTACCCATGAAGACTGGCCTCAGCGAACTCCGCCCGGCAATCAAGCCGCCTAGACTGCCAGCCCGTAAAGGAAACAGCTCCTCTCCACCACGTCCATTTCCTCTGGCGCCCCCACTTCCGTCGTCATCTCTTTCCGGGCTTGGCAGGGGCGACACGAACAGGTCCTTTAGAGTGCGTCCGCTCGCGCTCTTCTTCTTCTTCTCACGCCCAATTCGGGCGTGTCGAAGCTTCTCCTCGGCTCGATCGCATCAACCCCCCATGCCCCGATGCCTCCGCCGCGAGTGAAGAGCATCCGCAGGGTGGTTATCCGCTGGTTCTGGTGGCGGAGCTGGACGACGGGGCTTGCTCCCGGGCTACACGTGGGGCTCGGGGCAACGCCGCACTGGGCGGCAAAGAGCTTGAATTTCTGCAGAGTCGCCATATTTTCCGTGCTCTGTTTTTCTTCCTGAGCATGCTCTGTTTTTCGGGGAACTCCTTATATATGCCTCGCTGTGGATACATGGGTTTCAGTGCTTCCTGGAGGATGATTTTGATTGCTTGAGAGCATGATAAAGAGTCCGTCATGTGCTGGAGAACCCGCGCGACTTTGCAATCTTTTTCTTCGTGTTCTTGGTGGATGATCTCCCTTTTTCTTTCAGAAATCGTCTTTCACAATTCTCAAAGAAAGAATGACTTTCGAACGCAAAAGAAACGCACTGAGAGAGAGAGAGAGAGAGAGAGAGAGAGTATTGAGTGAGAATGCAGTCTTTAACTTTTAAGTTAAGGGGTAGTTTTACGATTCTCGCGATGAAACTGATGAGCTGATGGTCGGAAAAGCTTCTGGTCCTCCCTACTTTTTGACCGTAGAATGCAGAGCTTGCGCTTTTGGAACGTAGGGGGAGAAAACAGTGAAAAGGGTGAGAAAAGACGGGCCTCCGCAGAAATATCTGTCTTATACTTTATTTATGCAGATTAGCCCCTGAGTGAGGATAAGCCTTCCTTGTGGCATGTCCGATACGAGCGATGATGGTTTGGATTTCTATTTCCATATATGATGTCTGTGAAACCACCTCAACACATAGAATATGACAAGTTCCTTCCCCGATGCATCTTTTGCCGCGCGAAACTCTCGCTTCGCAAGTTCGAAGGTGAAGAACTTCATCACTAGACTCCCAAAAAGATCGAGTTATCAAATATTATCCAAGGCCTGTTTCTAGGATGAGACTTGACATGACTTCCGGCGTGACTTGTGCTCTTTTAAGGAGCAAATCTGATATTGTTGTAAGCTGTCGTGAGAAAATCATCCCAAGTCTCAATTTTTCAACCCTGATCTGGGAAAACTCTTCACATGCCCGAAATGTCGTGATAAAGAGGGACACCGGCAAGTATGTGTACGATCCTTTATTCATGCTCTAGGAAAGTGCTCTTTGCTACGTAGTATTAACATCGAATCCTCCTCCAGCCTCAACAGAAGTGCTGACATGTTGAAGCAGAAAAATGAAGACCAAAATGGACAACTTGATCGACTGCTATATATCATCTACATTGTATAAAATATTAGCTAGAAAACATTACCCACATGCAAGCAAACCAAGATGGACAAGGGAAATTTGCAGGAGAGAACAGATAAGACTACATACTAACCACTACAGACAGAAGAACTACCACTGCTTCCCCATTTTTGAGTCACGGAAACAAATGAAGTCAGCGACTCCACATTCTTCAACAACTCCACATTGTCACATTCCGGCGAAGGAGGCGGGTTCTCGCTTTGACCGGTGCTGTTATCATAGCTCACATCCTTGCCAGG
The DNA here is from genome assembly GCA_014182555.1 of Eucalyptus erythrocorys. Lineage (NCBI taxonomy): Eukaryota > Viridiplantae > Streptophyta > Magnoliopsida > Myrtales > Myrtaceae > Eucalyptus > Eucalyptus erythrocorys. The sequence continues at coordinate 32,625,769 of CM024603.1, read as the reverse complement.
TTCATGTGTCCCACACGAAATTGCCTTCAACTCCTCCAGGACAGTCTCCATGGAGGGCCTTACGTCCTTGTCCTGTTGCAAGCACCTCAAAGCCAGCTCGGCCACAGCCCTGATCATCCTATTGATTTTGGGATCTGACTCAAACCCCAAATTTGGATCGATCAATTCACGGAACTCATGGTTCCGTATCTTGCTTGTTGCTAAGTTGGCCAAATTAATCTCGTGCCTGTCTCGGCTTATATCGACTGCTGGCATGGATGATATGAGTTCTACTAACACAACCCCAAAACTGTAGACATCACTCTTTTGCGTGAGCTGGTAACATTGATGGTACTCCGGGTCCAAATAACCGGGCGTCCCCTGAGGAGCGGTTGACACGTGGCTCACATCATTGGCGAACAGCCGAGAAATGCCAAAATCTGCTACTTTGACGCTGAAGTTATTGTCGAGGAGAATGTTATTAGTCTTCACGTCACGGTGGATAGTGTCAGACGCATGAAGGTAAGCCAATGCGGTGGCCGTTTCTACGGCGATGCTAATACGAGTAGGCCACAGGAGAGAGACCTGCTTTGCTCGCTCCCCATGCAGATGATCAGCTACTGTGCCGTTTGGGATGTACTCATAGACCAGTAGGAGTTCGCGGCTGTGCCGTGAAGTGCAACCATATAAAGAGACGAGGTTTTTGTGGCGCAAGCGACTTAGGATTTGGACTTCAGTCACGAACTGCTTCACCTGCTGATAGTTGTGCTTGTATAGACGCTTAACAGCTACTTCCCGGCCATCTCGAAGTTTGCCTGTCCAAGAAAATAGAGAATGACCTTCTTAGATTCCTAGTTGTTTCTAGAATTTCTCGCCATTTATATGCAGGCTGCCTAATTAGCCTCTTTCGTTAAGGTCTTACCATAATACACAATTCCAAAACCTCCATCTCCAAGCTCCTGGGCAGAATCGAAATGGTTAGTAGCTTCTTCAAGCTCAGCTTCAGTAAAAATGGAGACCCCAAAGTATCCACTGCCCACTTCAACATCTGCTTTCAAGGAAGAATCGGAAGAAGCATGTCTTGAGCGGAATATTGAGAAGCAATGCTGTTCTTTGTGGCAGATCTCGTAGATGCATGAATAGAGAAAAATACTGACCAAGGCACCAAATCCACAGCCTGAAGAACAAAAGTTCCATTAGAATTGCATAAGCGGCAGGTAGAGGAAATGGGAAATTTCAGGAAAACTTTTGACTGTGAGGCGTTCCCAAATGTACGAAGCATGTCATTTGTGCTCTTGCATCGTAATTGTACTCAAATTATGTGTTGACCACACTTTTTTGCAATCACAAGACATGCTTAATGCACTGACATACACTCAAAAGGATTGTATAATGTCCCCCATGATAAAGTTTGGACTGACCTAATCCAATCCTCAAAGGTGCGTCGTTTCCTGCAGCAAAGATGTGCCAAAAGATGGCATTTGCGTCAGATATGAATTCCACAAATGCAGATCCTATCCACATCATGAAAATTATAGAACAAGGATACAGACACCAGCTTCCTTGATCTAACATAAACTCCTATGATCAATTGAATATCACCTGACATAATACATCTTAGGAACAAATACTCATGTTACATATCACAAGGAAATTGTAGAACTAAGCTTAATGGAGCATTGTTGGTGACAATGTTAATTGAAACTTTAAGCTGATGTGAAACAAGCATAAGCAAACACACGCACGGAAAACTTTCCCCTTCACGTTTTTCCTTTCCGTGCATGTGTCTTCTCTTATTGAATCATACTCCGGCCTCTGCATCATAAATTCAGTAATCATCTATAATCCTCGACACATTTTGCACTCACATTGGAACTAGCTAATGCAAACAGTGACACTCTTAATAATTTCACTAGTTACTGAGCTGCGCATATGATTAATGCAGGGTTGAGATCCACAGAAGCGCATGCAGCAAGACTATGTATCTGTGATCTGCAGATGCTGTACCACAGTTCTTCAGCTTTGATGCAAGGAAGAACATGACATTGCTATGAATTCGTCCAACTACTGAAGGTCTATATGTTTGAGTGAAAGAATTCTCCACAAATTAGTTTTCTGAACTTTAATGCGTCTGGTTTGCTGAAAATGATTAGCCAAACCATTAACGGTTGAAGAAAATATGCATGATTAAATTTAGGAAAATGAATTCTCTAATCTGAAAAAGGTAAAATATAATGTTCTGAAAAATACTTTCCACGGAATTTATTTTCCTTCATAGTAAAATTTTTTCTGAAACAAACACACACTAGATCTACAAAAGAATGTCCGGAAGAAATATAAATAAAAAAGTAGAGGCTTGGTGAATGAAGCCGAGGTGGGGAAAAAGGAAACAAGAATAGAAAACCAAGGAAGCCAAAATTTCCTCCTCTTCCTTTGAAGTCCTTATCAAGTTTGGAGAGCACGGCCCGGAAATACACCGAAGAGCGCATGGGAGAATTTAAAGTGTTGCTATTACAGAGAATCAATCGAAAAGTATTACCTTTTTTGCAAGTGTACGCATGTTCTTTTCCATAAGAACAGATGCATCGAAAACGTCCATCACGTCCTCTGCATTTGCCGCCACTTGTTTTGCATTTAACACAACTCTCCCAGGAGGTTAAATTCCATTTCAGTCTAAACCCGCGCTTCCACTTACGCTCGGGGTCATCATTTTCTTTTGCCTCGCCATCGTTTCTGGCTCTTTTAACATGTACAATAACATGACTCTTGCACGCTGACAGAGTAAGACGTGGGTGTTCTGGTCCATCCATAAGAGCGACATAAGAGCGGTTGGCGCCAGGAGAGGGGCAAGTTGAGTGAGGATATGGAAAATCTACATTTGGGATGCTGCTGCAATCACGGAGAAATGCTAGGTATAAATGCTTATCACAATCAGATGCACTAGGAAAATGTTTATGTGGAGCAAGACAAGCATTGCCCATTTTCTCGAACTCTGAGATCAACGAATGAGACTGATGATCGTAATCGCCAGGGTCCTCCCATTGATGATCGTGATCGCCAGGTTCCTTCCAGAAAGGTTCTAGTAACAGCGCCTCATCAGGACAACATGGTTTAGTGTCGTTCTGGAAGGGAAAATCTTTCACGGCACCGCACTTTGCAGGCTTGCAGTCATATTTCAAGCTCACTGATGCAAGCCAGTCTTCCAAACAAATAATCGTCAAAATGCTAATGACGAGGCGAAGCAAAAATTTGGAACTTATGGAGCTCTCGACACCCATCAGGACTTTTAGAGGAGAACAATAAGCACAAGAACAGTTAGAAAGAGGAAAGCTTAGTGGGGCGGATAGCAGAGACAGAAGGGGCTCGAGTGAGATACGGTTGCTCGAACTGAAGACCGCATTATATAAATGTCTGGTTGAATCCTTATTCACGTAAACGCGCCAATTGACTGGGTCAACTGAGCGTAGAGGACCCGAAAGAGCAAAAACGTAGTGGACCACATATTTGCTCAGTGAGAGGAAGGGTCGATTGCGCCTGTTGATGCTTCGACTAAAAAAGGGTCCATTTTCAGGACTCACGATCGATTTCACTCCGTCGGCCGCGGGCCCGCGGCCACTTTTGCTTCCGTGGCCACCTTTATTTCCCTTCCGAAGCTTCCAACTTTGTTTGACGGGGTTTCGAAGATTTCCCACGGGCTTTCCTGGGTCGATTTCAAACCCCCGGAACCGAGACGATTTTTATCAAGACTCGTCCTCCACCCTTGATCTCTTTGAAGGTTGACTACTATGACAACTTGAGTTCGTGATAGTCAAAGGCGGAGAGACACGAAAGGTGACAACTGGGGGTGAGGGAAGAAACTGGTGAAGCGATCTTCTGATCCGCCCATTGGGTTTAATGTCAAGATAAAGACTCGTCGATGTTAAGGAGGTTGGAACAGAAAAGTCCCATAAACACTAATTCCTGACTGTTTTTATGATGATGGATCTTGATCGTTTACAGTTTGCACTACCCACTTTGGCCTCAGTAAGCGAACAGGACCTGGGTTTTCGCGGAAGATGAGCGTGACAGAATGGTAGCAAAATGATGAGGAAGAAGAGAAAAGTGATGAACTTCCAGTGAAGTATGCATCCATTTGAAAAATAGACATAACAATTGAGGGTATCATTTTTCTGACGATTTCTCCTATTGGCTTCTGGCATAATTCTCTTCTACACGTTCAAAATTGCATATCTTGAAACCATCATATCTGACAACCCAATGTCGAGACAGAGATGGTGGAAAAAGAATAAAGCTTTTAGACATTTTCCGTATAAATAATTGAGAAGGTATCTGTTCCTCCTTGAGTATTTTTGAAGGACCTATAAATATTTCCCAAATAATTCAGAATTTAACTCAGTTTGAGACATTCAAGCTAATACGTGATCGGCAACTTCAGCTGGATTGCGCTCTTATGTTCTCTCTGTAGCTTATTTTTCCATGCGATGTATTAAACTTATACTAGAAATGAGGAATGAAAGTAAGCAGATGGAGTTAATCAAGCGGTAGAAAGGAACACCTAAGAAAGACAAAGAAATCAAGCTGAAATCTTTGGGCTAAGGGATCAGAAGAACCAATTCTACAAAGATAAAGCAGACAAAGAAATCATTTGAAATTTTATACATCTCAAATGCGGGCGAATTGATATAAAACCCTCAGCAATATGATTTTCTCACAGATTGGTCCTGTTTGTTCTAGACGACCTAAATCAGATGGGGAAGAAAAACTTTCTAGAAGAGCAAAATGTGAAAGCCTAAGAATAGTTTGCAGCACCTTAATGTCGTCATAGTGTTTGAGATGTGTTCGATCGGGGCAATAGCACACACTCCTGCTATTTTCACAACCGCACTGTCCCCACTTCTTCAGCACCACATGCCGTCATACCCTGTCCAATTCAGTATAAAACTGTCCTCCAATAATAACTTCAAGTACTCGACAGTTTGATTCACCTTCCAGTTTCGTATCTAAACCAGGGCGGCCACCAAGTACTGGCACGATGCTCTATTCTAGTTCAAGTAATCGCACTTACTAGCTATCGCGGCAAAAGAATTGTTCCCTTTACTAGGATCACACTTAACCCCAGATATTGTAGAACTGACAGAAAATGACTCATTGCGGTTGCAGAAGATGCTAAGATCAAGCTGGCCCGAACCAAAAGTAACAGGTAGGCAGTCAAAAGAGTAATTGAGATTGGGCGGGGGCATCAAGCATCAAGTAAGGCTTCATCCACCACTTTGAATGAGTTCTTACCGTATGAAATATCTTTAATGACATAACTAGATCGAGATGTCTAACAAATTGGCCTACTGTTGTAGCACTTTATCTCAAAGTCAAGAAAGCCACAATAAGGTTGTTGAACGCTTGGAATCTGAAAAGGATAGCTTATGTTTGGACCACTACTGCAGTTCTTTGGCCGACAATCATCAAATTTTGGGTTTACCTCTAGAGACAATACAAAGTTGAATAAGAATATGCTGAGACTGATGATAATATTGATCCGCCTAGACAGGTGGCTCTAAAGCTCAGCCCATTTTGTGAATTAATTCCAGGAGACAATGCTGAAGAATGTGAAGGCAGTAAAGAAAGACGAATTGCACCCCAGAGGATGTAACTATATATACCCTCAAGATGGCCGAAGTCATTACTATTTCGCACTTATAAATGCCCGCTTGGATATTAAAATATAGCCCTGCGATGTACTGGCTTTTGTATAGTTAAACGAAAACATAAGGTTCAAATCACGCACGAATCCAACCTTTCCATGTACTTATATCAGCTACGTTTTCATAAAATTCAGCATCGAACGCAAAGCAGTCCAAATGCAAACAAGCAAACGATACAGGGACACATCGCTCTGGACAAGGAAAAAAAGGACATAAAACCTCATCGTCCATAGCACATTGGTGCAGTTCAGGAACTGCTTTTGGTTGGAATTTCAGAAGCGAAGACAGAAGGGAAAGAAAGGTCGGGGACAGGTCAGGGAACCGGCTTTGATTTTGATGTTTCCTTGTTTTTCTCCATAGCTTGCAGGCTTGTCCACGCGGTTTTTGGGTCAAAGTCTTCCCTCCGAAAGTCTACGGAAGACTGGCTTCTCGGAGTCATCATGACATTAAGATATTCATGTCCACGTCAAATCGATTCATTTTTTCCGGCATTCAAACGTCAGCTATCGGTCACAGCTTAGAAAACTAGCAACCCTTCCCCATCTCCGTTTTGAAAATGTCACTTTCGTTGATTCTTAATCCATCAGCCATGACATCAACCTTTTTACATACTGTCTGAATTCATTTATTTTACAAAAAATAAATAATTTTAAAATTAATTTTTTCAAAATAATCACTTATATCACTTAATAAAATAAATAAATAAAAATTACTTTCATCATTAATAAAAATGTTAGACATAAATTGTTATGATAATGAAATATTTTTCGTTAATTAATTATTTTAAATTATATAAGTGATTTTTTTAGAAAAATTCAAATCATTTATTTTTCACAAAATAAAGAGAGTCTAATATTAAGTTATAGCTGTAAATCTAAAGTGCAGACACTAAAATTTCTTAAAGCAAAGTTGCCAAAATACGAAAGTAATAATACTAATGAAAAACACAAATATTAAGAAATGATGGCATAGTTGACATTAGAAAACAAAAGTACCATTAAGCAATTGACCAAGTAAGATCAAAAGTAGAAAACGTCATCTTCTAACAAGAAGTACAATAAATATAAAGAATTACTTAGACTTACTGATAATGTAATTAGCCAGTTAATAATTAGCACCTAAGTTAGAAATCGCAATTGAAAACATATCCACAAAAAGTTTTATACTTGAAATACAAAAATTAATTAAAAAAGAACTTAAAATTAACTGTCTATTTTTGTATGCATAATAAATTATCATTTTTATGATTATTTCAATCAAATTAATTTGATTCAAGTTCACAAATAAATAAATAATAAAAAAGCCTAGAATGAATTTACACTAAAAACATTAATCTACTATTTATCAATTCATTGTTTCAATTTGACAAATTCAATTTCATTCCAATAATCTATAAACTTGGAGAAAAACAAGTGATTCACATTATGAACTCTAGTGTTAGAAGTGTCAAAAGAGAAGAGAAAAAAAAACTTAAAGAATAAATTGTATATCAAAGGAAGTAAGAGTTAGAAAATAAAAGAAGACCGGGTTTTTCTTCTTTCTCCATTTATTATTTTTACTAATTTTTTTTTTTTCACATATATATATTTTGATCCATCATTTATTAAAAAAATTTAAACTTGACCTCACGCGTTGGAATTGCATAACGAAAACTCGCATGTCAAAATTTCAACTTAAATGTTGGGAAGTGTCAAGAAAATTGATAAGATGTCAGATTTTCATACACATGTTAACCAAGCATCCGAAAGTGTCTTAGAGTGTCCAAGAGTGTCTAACATGTGCCGAAATGTCCAACATGACACAAAAACTCTCGAAGAGCGTCAGTGCTTCCTAACTCACCATCGTCTGTCATAAGCGAGGTCCCCCTCCTATGGGTGATGGTAAGCCTTGCCAGTTTTGGCTTGGGCAAGGCCAACTCTCGTGGGGCATCACTCAGGTGAAGGTGATGCTCGACAAGTTTTCCCTAGCTTAAGCAAAGATCGCCCTCGCCAAATTTGGCCTAGACGTGTAGAACCTCACCAAGGTAAGGCTGAGCCCTGACAAGGTCACCCTGGCCTAGGCTAGGGTCGGCCTCACCTCATCAAGCCAAGGTGACTTCACCAAATCTATCCTAGGTGAGGCCAACCTAGTTATCACCTATGGCCAGTAGCCAACAAAAGAAAGAAGAAGGGTAAAGAAGGAAAAAATAATAATAATAATAAAAAGTCAAAAAATATTAAAATACTATTAAAAATTATTCATGCCAAAGTCGGTGATGTCACGTAAGCCAACTGGTATTTACGTCAGCAATATTGAGCTAAAATTAGGCGAAAGGATTGAATAGGCATTAGGTTAAAAGATTTAGGACTAAATTAGTACCAATATAATAAGTTTATGACTCTTTACATATTTCTCGTCATTATGACGTCCTAGCTTAACTCATTCAGGGTTAATCTATCCAATACTAAATCTTGTGATTTTATCGTGCAATGAAGCATTTTTTTAAAAGTTCACCCATCACAATAGCCTTATCACCTAAGTACGCTTAGCATGGAGTTTCCATGCTAAGCAATACTATTAGACTAAAAGAGGCCTCTAATGAGTTAAGCACCTACGGAAATCATATTGCATATGAACATACACCGTACAAATAATTGTTGGTGCACATGAATAGAATCTTATTAAGATATAAAGAATCAACTAAAATTTGGATTTAAAAGTGGAAAAACTAAACTGAAAGACTGCCCTACTTGCACAAGCACCAACCCACCATGGCAACCACTACAATGATTGATATCATCAAGTCCACCCTAAAAAGTATCTGACATTCTTCGTGAGTTTTTATGCCGTGTCGGACACTCCAACACGAGTCTAATGTGTGTTCAACATATGTCGGATTTTTTCTAATATATGATCAACTCTCCGAACATGCCCCGACACATGAGTCTAGAATTCCAACATATGATTCCAACATATACATGATCAATTTTAAAATTTTCCAATAAATGAGAGGTCAAAATATAAATATATAAAAAAATAAAAATAATAAATGGGGAAAGACTTCTTAGTATATTTGATGGTAAAATATGGATCATTTTTCAACTTATTATGTTAAATTTAATAGTGGAATGTGGATTGTATTTTTTTTTTTCCTTACCAAGTTTCATAGATTATTTGAATGGAATATAGTTGAATTTGTCAAATTGAAACAATAAATGATATTAACAAATGTAGATTAATGTTTTTAGTGCAAATTCATTCTAAGCTCTTTTCTATTAGTTATTTATTTGTGAATTTAAATCAAATTAATTTGATTGAAATAATCATAAAAATAATAATTTATCATGAATATATTAAAATATACATTTAATATACAATGTATCCCAATGTGTCGAAATTCTCTATTTTTTTAAAGAATGACATGTCAATGTATCGCATGTTCATGTTAGTTAGAGGCCAACATCGAAAAAATCATTTATAAAATTTTAAATTTACTACACTTTTGTCAATTCACCTCTCAACATTTTTAATTGTATTACTTGAGTTATAAATATTTTTACATTTTATCAATTAAGTCCATCTAACTTATCTTAGCCCAAATTCGCTCACATTAATGTTGGTAGTCCCACATAGCATGATCGGGCATGGCCAACGTTGACATGAACAATGTTTAGTAATATTTTAATATTTTTCAATTTTTCAATTTTTCTTTTTTTCTTCAATTTCCTTCTTTACTTTTTTTCTATCATCTTTCCCTCCACCCGCCTCAAGCAAGACTACCCTTCTTTCCTCGGCAAAAAAAAATTCTTCTTTTTGGTTTTTTGCTTGATCCAGTAGGGGCAGCCCTTGCTTGAGAGGCTCGACAAAGGGAAAAAAGAAAAAGTAAAGAAAGGAAAACTAAAATAAAAAAATAATAAATTAATAAAAATATTATTAAAAATTATCAATATCTATCCATATTACGTAGGATAACTATTATATATATCAGCGATTTTCAATCAAAATTGGCTTGATAGATTCAATAGATAAAACATGAAAAAAGTTGAAGGCTCAATTAATACAATTAAAAAAAATAAAGGATTGAATTGGTAAAAGGATAATAAATTTAAGATTTTTTTTTAGGTTGGTTGACGAGGGTAGCCATCGTAAGGTTGTGGTCCTTATAATATCCTAACCTCACTAATTGTATTGTCCACTTAATAAGGAGCCTCGTGATTTTTAGTTGGCATGCGAGTGCTTTTTCTTTCTCAAGACGTCACCCTTTCTTGTGACATTCTCACTAGAACACAACTAAAATTTACTTCAAAGTTTTTAAGATGCCATTACATCAGTGGACTCTCATTGTGAATTCCAATTTTACATGCACAACTAGAGGGTAAAACTATCTATGTACGTACCCTTTTACCATCCTAAAAGTTTGTTACAACGCCCTGAAATTTACTCCCTTACCTCATTAAATTGGATCATTATAAATCCACTAGCTTCTATTTGGTCATTTCTCAAAGTGCACACCCACAATATCTATGCTCGGTTTATTTCATTAAAAATGTGACATTTTTAGAAAATCATTTCCAAAAAGTTATTTTTTAGGAAATGATAACATTTTCCTATTAAGGGCTAAAACTTGAAAATGAGCTAATTTTTTTTTCATTGTTTAATAAAGGAAACTTTTTTTATTTTCCTAAAAAGACATACATTACTCATGTGATAGAAGGAATCCATAGATTATTTCGGAGTGCTTAGGATCTCATCTCAAGCATTGAGGACTGGTCTCAACCTTAGGGGACATGGGCCTAGCCATTGAGATTCCCAGGCCCAAGCATTGGGGTCTTAGTAGCAAAAGCCAGAATTTCTTAGTCCCAACCACTAGGGACCTAGGCGAGCCTCGATGGACTTGGACTCTGGCACTAAGCACTGAGGTCTTAGTAGCAAAAGCCAGGATTTCTTAGTCCCAACCACTAGGGACCTAGGCCAGCCTCGATGGACTCGGACTCTGGCGCTAATAGCTAATACACATGAACTGTCGGGATATCTGGTGTTGTTATTTGATAAATTTGATGATAGACTGAAGTAGGAGGAAACCTGCACCTCGTGTTGAGCTCAAAAGGAGAAATATGGTTTCAAGCCTGGTTTCATCTCAAAAGTCACTAGCTCATCTCAATGCATGTTACAGGCACCCCCAAACCCAGTTGGAAAAATGATCACAATGTGCACAGTACGGCACTTACATTTTTTGAGGGATCCTTCCGTGGAACATCACGAAAAGAATGAACTAATTGAACTCCTGTTTGGAAAAGCGGTATGCTAAGGCGGTGCACCGTCATCATAGCAATTCTAATCACATCAAAATAAGCAACATCTCTAGAACAAACTATCAATCGATACCACAGAAAAGGGGGGGAAACAATACTTTGAGGAACCAATATCACATTTAACAGATGTTAGGAAATCATAACGTCGAATCCCACGACCAGTAGAAAGTCACGACAGTTACAATATGGCCATATCAGACGCAAGAGGACTGGAGACTCCCAACTCAAGACACACAAACCCCTACAGAACACAGCATATACATAGAGACACTCTACATATAGACACAAGTTGCAACGAGGACTATAAATTCACCAACTCTCAACCGGAGATTGCAATGGCCTTGACCCCAGGCTTTTCTCCTCCACCTTTGGAACAATGACAGGGAGCACTTCATTCTCCATCGAGGCCTAATTTAATCCATCTTCGCATTCTAGGGCAACCTGAAACTCCCTGTGAACTTCTCGCTACTTTTTTTGTTTATATCAACAAATATCAGCTCCCCATCTCTGTTTCAGCCACTTCAAAGCAATTCCCACCAACGCCTTGCAATTCCCTCAGCAATTCCCTCATGTAGTCCTTGCCCTCTCCATGGAGTAGAAAGTAACATCACAATCACAACAAATATAAAGCCCAAAAATACTTCAGCCTTCAAACCCCCTTCACCTCTCACTCAACTCAAACACAACCCACAAACATATTTCGACCTTTAATTATATGAACGCCTATAGGTACGATGAACAAACGCTTTCAGTAGCTTCCCCGGATAAAAGGTTTCACTATTACCAGAAACCACCCCAGACCATAAATCAATGAGCAAACGAAGTGGACATGAACCCAACCCACCAAAACGATACCTGACTGTCCTTAAAAGCAACAGAAACTAAATCATCAATCCACTGAACTTAACCCCGCCAAAGCGAGTGAAGTACGACAATAATCAACAAGCACATTTGATTTGACGTGAATGAAGACACAGTTGCACTAGAAATAAGAAAATTACTCAGAGATGAGGGAGGGAGATCGACCTGGATCTGGAATTCAGACTTCAGAGAACCGATGGACGTGAAACTTCAGCAAGTCGAGCGACGATCGACTTGGGACTGTGAAGGATGACTCAGAGCCAGAGTGATGACGGGGCATCCTCTTTGCTTTGCTATCTAGAAGAGAAGCGCGAGGCGGCAAAGGAGGAGGAACTCCTGAGACGAGGAACGAGACGAAGAAGCCCTAGGTTGCGCGAGAAAAATGAGAAAATAATTTCCTTTTCTCAAAAAGGGAAAGTCATTTTCCCTAGTTTTAGAAGAGTATTTTCTGCTGTCCAAAAATGTTTTTCCTGGCCACTTGATTTTTCACGCCCCAAACAGCAGAAATTTAGGAAAACAAATTTTCAGAAAACATCTTAAAGAAAACAAGCAGAGCCGCAATGATATTAGATTTGATTCCATATTCTTTAGGATTTTACAACCTTTTTCACTGCATCAATACTCATCTTACTCGTCACACTTTGGTTCTTGTAATGAGCCTTCACTACTTTTATTACACAATCTAGCTCTGTCCCTCTCCTCCGTAATCTCGACAGTTTCCGATGGGTCGGGATCGAACTCGAACGGTGGCCTTGTTCAGGTTTTGATGATTATAGTGGAGATGGCATTGGTAGTGGCATTGGGCGGCCTCCTCATTCGCAACGCGGCCAAACTGTTCCGACGTCTCGTGCTCCAAGGCTGTGCCGTCGAGCGGCGAATTGCCTGGACTGTAGAGCTACAATCTTTGGACTGTCGACTATTAGAAGTCGGTCCTTTTCTCTCTGGCTCTTCGGCTCGGGTTACCTCGGACCCTTCTATAATGCGACATCGTAAGACCCTGATGGAGGGCAATTTTAACTGCTTGACAATACGACGACAATGTAACTTAAGATACTATAGCATCCAAAACTCATGGCGAATGATTTCATGAAAATCTCGTCTGCATTAACTTGAGGCCGAACAGAAATATGCGAGGCGAATCGCAAAGAAAAGATCAAGATGGGAGTCTAGCGAATGAGTGGGAAGAACAAGTTGATCTGCCACTCGAAACGGCGGCCCCTGTCACGATTCATAGCAAAATTTTCGATCCACATATGCATGTTACTCGGGTATTGTCTCGAGCGTGGGACGCCAAGCCTTCCTGAGCATCAGCGACCTGAACCGCAACCCCATGAAGACCGGCCTCGGAGAACTCGACCCAGCAATCAGGCCGCCTAGACTGCCCGCATGGAAAGGAAACAGCTCCTCCCCACCACGTCCATTTCCCCTGGCGCCTCCACTTCCATCGTCATCTCTTTCCGGGCTTGGCGGGGGCGACAAGAACAGGTCCTTCAGAGTGCGCCCGCTCGCGCTCTTCTTCTTCTTCTCACGGCCCGCTTCGGGCGTGTCGAAGCTTCTCCTCGGCTCGATCGCATCAACCCCCCGTGCCCCGATGCCTCCGCCGCGAGTGAAGAGCATCCGCAGGGTGGTCTTCTGCTGGCTCTGGCGGCGGAGCTGGACGACGGGGCTCGCTCCCGGGCTGCGCGTGGGGCTCGGTGCGACGCCACACTGGGCGGCAAAGAGCTTGAACTTCTGCAGAGTCGCCATCTTTTCCGTGCTCTGTTTTTCTTCCTGAGGATGCTCTGTTTTTCGGGGAACTCCTTATATATGCCTCGCTGTGGATACTTGGGTTTCAGTGCTTTTGAAATTTGAATGAAATATTACTACAGTGTCCCGGAGGATGGCTTTGATTGCTTGAGAGCATAATAAAGGGATCGTCATGTGCTGGAGAACCCGCGCGATTTTGCAATCTTTTTCTTCGTGTTCTTGGTGGATGATCTCCCTTTTTCTTTTCAGAAATCGTCTTTCACAATTCTCAAAGAAAGAATGACTTTTGAATGCAAAAGAAACAAAAGAAACGCACAGCGAGAGAGAGAAAGAGAGAGAGAGAGAGAGAGTTTTGAGTGAGAATGCAGTTTCTTTAAGTTAAAGGGTAGTTTTACGATTCTCGCGATGAAACTGATGAGCTGATGATGGAAAAAGCTTCTGGTCCTCCCAACTTTTTGACCGCAGAATGCTGAGGCTTGTGCTTTTGGAACGTAGGGGAGAAAACAGTGAAAAGGATGAAAAAAGTCGGGCCTCCGCAGAAAAATCTGTCTCGTACTTTATTTATGCAGATTAGCCCTGCGAAAACAAGCCTTCCTTGTGACGTGTACAATACGAGCGATGATGGTTTGGATTTCCATTTCCATAAATGATGAGGTCTGTGAAACCACCTCAACACATAGAACATGACAAGTTCCTTCCCCGATGGCGTCTACTGCCATGTGAAACTCTCGCTTCGCAAGTTCAGAGGTTAAGGAACTTCATTACTAGACTCCGACAAAGATCGAGCTATCACGTATTATCCGAGGCCTGTTTCTAGGATGAGACTTGACATTACTTCCAGCATGATATTGTGTTCTTTTAAGGAGCAAATCCGATAATATCGTAAGCTGTTGTGAAAAGATCATCCGAAAGTTTCGATGTTTCAACCCTGATCTGGGAAGACACTTCAAACGCCTTAAATATTGTGATAAAGAGAGGCACAATGGCAAGCATGTGTACAATCCTTTATTCATGCTATAGGAAAGTGCTCCTTACTATGTAGTATTTACATCAAATCCTCCTCCAGCCTCAACAGAAGTACTGACACGTCGAAACAGAAAAATGAAGACCAAAATGGAAAACTGGATCACCTGCTATATCGTCTACATCGTACATAATATTAGCTAGAAACCATTACCCAAATGCAAGCAAAGTTTAAGCCCCAGATAGAGGAGGGAAATTTGCTGGAGAGAACAGATAAGACTACATACTAACCACTACGTACAGAAGAACTACCCCCGCTTCCCCATTTTTGAGTCACGGAAACAGGTGAAGACAGCGACTTCACATTCTTCAACAGCTCCACATTGTCACATTCCGGCGAAGGAGGCGGGTTCTCGCTTTGACCGGTGCTGTTATCATAGCTCACATCCTTCAAATTGCCAGGCTCATGTGTCCCACTCGAAATTGCCTTCAACTCCTCCAGGACAGTCTCCATGGAGGGCCTTACGTCCTTGTCCTGTTGCAAGCACCTCAAAGCCAGCTCGGCCACAGCCCTGATCATCCTAGTGATTTCAAGATCCGACTCAAACCCCGAATTTGGATCGATCAATTCGTGGAACTCGTGGTTCCGTATCTTGCTAGTTGCTAAGTTGGCCAAATTAATCTCGTGCCTGTCTCGGCTTATATCGACCGCTGGCATGGATGATATGAGTTCCACTAACACAACTCCAAAACTGTAGACATCACTCTTCTGCGTGAGCTGGTAACATTGATGGTACTCAGGGTCCAAATAACCTGGCGTCCCCTCAGGAGCAGTTGACACGTGGCTCACATCATTGGGGTACAGCCGAGAAAGGCCAAAATCTGCTACTTTGACGCTGAAGTTATTGTCGAGGAGGATGTTATTAGTCTTGACGTCGCGGTGGATGGTGTCAGACGCATGAAGGTAAGCCAATGCGGTGGCCGTTTCTATGGCAATGCTAATACGAGTAGGCCACAGGAGAGAGACCTGCTTCGCTCGCTCCCCATGCAGATGATCAGCTACTGTGCCGTTCGGGATGTACTCATAGACCAGTAGGAGTTCATGGCTGTGCTGCGAAGTGCAGCCGTATAAAGAGACGAGGTTTTTGTGGCGCAAGCGAGTTAGGGTTTGGACTTCAGTCATGAACTGCTTCACCAGCCGATGGTTGTGCTCATATAGCCGCTTAACAGCTACTTCCCGGCCATCTCGAAGTTTGCCTGTTCAGGAGAGAATGACCCTATTAGCTTCCTAGTGGTTTCTAGAATTTCTCGCCATTTATATGCAGGCTGCCTAATTAGCCTCTTTCGTTAAGGTCTTACCATAGTACACACTTCCAAAACCTCCATCTCCAAGCTCCCGGGCAGAATCGAAATGGTTAGTAGCTTCTTCAAGCTCAGCATTGGTGAAAATGGGGACCCTGAAGTATAAATTGCCCACTTCAAGATCTGCTTTCGAGCAAGAATCGGAAGAAGCATGTCTTGAGCGGAATATTGAGAAGCAATGCTGTTGTTTGTGGCGGATCTTGTAGATGGAGGAACAGAGAAAAATACCGGCCAAGGCACCAAATCCACAACCTGAAGAACAAAAGTTCCATTAGAATTGCATCAGTGGCAGGTAGAGGAAATGGAAAATTTCAGGAAAACTTGACCGTGAGGCGTTCCCAAATGTACGAAGCGTGTCATTGTGCTCTTGCATCGTAATTGTACTTAAATTATGTGTTAACCACATTTTTTTTGCAATCACAAGACATGCTTAATGCACCGACATATACTCAAAGGATTGTATAATGTCCCCCATGATAAAGTTTGGACTGACCTAATCCAATCCTCAAAGGCACGTCGTTTCCTGCAGAAAAGATGTGCCAAAAGATGGCATTTGCGTCAGATATGAATTCCACAAATACAGGTACTATCCACATCCCGAAAATTATGGAACAGGAATACAGAAACCAGCTTCCTTGATCTAACATAAATTCCTATTGATCACTTGAATATCATCTCAAAAAAATAATACATCTCAGGAAATTTCAGAACTAAGCTAATGGAGCAAACCCTTTACTGATGTAAAAACACAGAAAACTTTCCCCTGTAAGTTCTCCTTTCCGTGCATGTGTCTTCTCTTATTGAATCATACCCTGGCCTCTGCATCGTAAATTCAGTAATCATTTATAATCCTCGACACATCTAGGCACTCACGTTAAAACTAGCTTATGCAAACATTGAGACTTAAAAAAATTTCACTATTTACTGGGCTGCGCAAATGATTAATACAGGGTTGAGATCCACAGAAGCAACTGCAGCAAGACTATGTATACATGATCTGGATATGTTGTCCTGCTGTTCTTCAGCTCTGATGTGAGGAAGAAAATGACATTGCTATGAATGCATCTAACTACTAAAGATGTATTTGTCTGGGTGAAAGAATTTTCCGTTAATTAATTTTCCAAACTTCAATTTGTTTGGTTTACTGAAAATGATCAGTCAAATCATTTTCAGTTGAAAAAAAAAAGTGTATTTAAAATTAAGAAGAAGAATTCTCTAATTTGAAAAGAGTAAAATACATTTTTCTTGAAAATGATTTCCGTGGAATTTATTTTCCTTCATCATAAAATTTTCCCCAAAATAAGCACACCTTAGATCTACAAAAAAATGTTAGAAAGAAATAAAAAAAAAAATAAAAATAATGGCTTGGTGAATGAAGCCGAGGTGGGAAAAAGGAACTGAGAATAGAAAACGGAGGGAAGCCAAAAAGCTCTTCCTCTTCCTTTGAAGTCCTTATCAAATTTGGAGAGCGTCGCGAGGACATTCGCCGAAAAACACATGCGAGAATTTGAACGGTTGCTATTACGGGGAATTAACCGAAAAGTATTACCTCTTTCACAAGGATGAGAATACTCTTTACCAGAACATGAGCACAGGAATTGCCCATCCGATCCGCCGCAATTGCCTCCACTTTTTTGCATTTGGCACAACTCTCCCAGGACGTTACATTCCAATTCAGTCTAAACCCGTGCTTCAACTTCTCCTCGGGGTCATCATTTTCTTTTTTCCCCCTATCCTCAACGTCTAATTCAACAGGTCCAATAACATGACTCTCGCACGCTGACCCATTAAGACGTTGGTCTTCTGGTCCATCCATCAGAGCGACGTAAGAGTGGTTGCCACCGGCGGAGGGACAAGTCCAGTGAGGATGCGAATAATCACCATTTAGGGGGCCGGTGCAATTGTGGAAAAATGCTAGGTGGAAAGGCCCATGATTGGATTTAAGAAAGGAGGGCAATTCAATGGGGGAAACATTAGGAGGCTTTTCAGGTGGAGCAAAAGAAGCGTTGCCCGTTCTCCCAAACTCTGAGATCAACCCAAGAGGTTGATTGCCATAAAAAATGGGGCCCTTCCAGAGAGAATTTACTTTTAACACTTGGTCAAAAGGACAGTACATGGTTTAATGTCGTTCCAGATGGAATGACCGACCATGACCTCACCGCACTCGTTAGACCTTGCAGGATCCATATGTCAAGCTCGCTGATGCAACCCAGTCTTCCAAAGAAAGAATCGTCCAAATGCCAATGACAAGGCGAAGCAAAACCTTGGAACTTATGGAGCTATCGACACCCATTTCAGGAATTTTAGAGGGGAAATAGAAGCACAAGAACAGTCGGAAAGAGGAAAGCTTTGATGGCGTATAGAAGAGATAGAAGGGGCTCGAGTGAGATACGGTTGCTCAAACTGAAGATCGCATTATATGAATGTCTCGTTGAATCCTTTTTCACGTAAACGCGCCAATTGACTGGGTCAATTGAGCGTAGAGGACCCGAAAGAGTAAACGTGGTGGACCATATATTTGCTCAGTGAGAGGAAAAATCAATTACGACTGTCGATACTTCGCCTGAAAAACGTCCATTTCAGGACTCACGATCGATTTCACTCCATCGGCCACGGGCCCATGGCCACTTTTGTTTCCGTGACCAACTTTATTTCCTTGCAACGTTTCCAACTTTGTTTGACGGGGTTTCGAAGTTTTCCCACAGGCTTTCCTGGGTCAATTTCAAACCCCCGAAACCGCGCCGATTTTTACCGATACTCGTCCTCCACCCTTTGATCCCTTTTAAGGTTGACTACTATGACAACATGAGTTCGTGAAAGTCAAAGGCGGAGAGACACGGAAGGTGACAACTGGTGGTGAAGGAAGAAACTGGTGAAGTGATCATCTGATCCGCCCATTGGCTCTTACTTCTGATAAAGACTAGTCGATGTTAAGGAGGTCGAAACAGTAAGTCCCATGAACATTAATTCCTGAATGATTTTATGATGATGTGATCTTGATCATTTACAGGTTGCACTACCCATTTTGGCCTCAGTAAGCGAACAGGACCTGGGTTTTCTTCTCTACTTCTTTCACGGGAAGATGCGCGTGACAGGATGGTAGCAAAATGAGGAGGAAGAAGAGAAAAGTGATGAACTTCCAGTGAAATTTGCATCCGTTTGAAGAATAGAAATAATGGTTGAGGGTATCATTGTTCTGATAATTTCTCCAATTGGCTTCTAGCATAATCCTCTTCTACATGTTCAAAATTGCATGTATTGAAACAATCATATCTGACAACCCAACCCCGAGAGACAAAAGAGATGGTGGAAAATAACAAAGTTTTTAGACAGTATTCTCAAGATGATGATAATTAAGAAGGTAGCTGTCCCTCTTGAGTATTTTTGGAGGACCTATAAATATTTCCTAGATAATTCTGAATTTAATTTAGCCGGAGACATTCAAGCTAGCACCTGCTTGGCAACTTTAGCTAGATTGAACTCTTATGTTTTCTCCGTAGCTTATTTTTCCATGCGACGTATAAAACTTATGCTAGAAATGACGAGTGGAAGTAAGCAAGATGGAGTAATCAAGTTGGTAGAAAAGAACTGCAAGGACCCTAGGCCCACCATTGTACATATATTGTCCGCTTTGGATACTAAGTCCTCGTGATTTTGTTTTTCTCGGGACAACCCATACTACCTCAAGAAAATGCATATATACAGTTTAAGGAACCCAAACCTTACAAGCCATCACAGAACTCCCCTCCTCAGCAATATAGGACAAGAGGACAAGAGACATGTGCTTAGCCTTGCCCGCATACTGTCGAGACATCTTAATCCGTTCCTCCATACTACTCCAGGTCTAGCTTGTCACAAGAATGCCTGAGAAAGCCAAACAAATTAAACTGAAGTTTTTGGAGTTAAGCATCGGAAGAAACAATTCTTCAAAGATAAAGCGGAAAAAGAGATCATTTGAAATTCTATGATTCTCAAACGCAGGCGAATTGATATAAAACCATAAGAAACCTGATTTTCTCACAGATTGGTCCTGTTTGTTCCCGAGGATCGGAACCAGATGGTGAAGAAAAACTTTCTAGAAGAGCGGGATGTGAAAGCCTAAGTTAGAATTGTAATATTTAGCTGGTGGGGCCCAAAAGAAGAAAAAGAAAGATGAGTTGAAAAGTCAAAAAAGTAAAAAGGAGGGGAGGGGAGGGGAGGACTCGGTTAAAAAGGGAGCAGAGAGCTCCCTCGACAGAAAAGAAAAGGGGGAGAAAGAAAAAGAAGAAGAAGAAGGGAAAAGAAGAAAGGGTTTTTGGCACATGCATATCACGGATGCCTCGCCAAGCCGACTCAACGTTATAACGCAGCACCCGGTAAGAGATTAGGCACATTATTCGTCCAATCGAAGTAATTTAAGGGTTTAGGGCTCCAATTCGAAATTTTTGGAAAATAGAGCAGCGAAATCCGATTTTGGAGTCGTTGAGCTGCGTATTTTTGTAGAAATGATAATTTAGGGTGTTGTGGAGCCGTGGGATTTTACGGATCGTTATTTGGACTTACGGTTTGCTCGAAACAGAATTTTGAAGTTTCCCACGCACAGTGAACAGTGTGCGTCCAGCAACTTCGAGCCCTTATTTTGTTAATTTTCGGTTTGATTTTGGGACGATCAAGTTAGGATTATTGTAGTATGTTAGAAGGGCTCTCTATGGACTATAAGTATGTTAAAAACGGGGTTCGATAGAGAGAGTTATAGTGTAACTAAGTTTTACACTCAAGTGTCGTGTTACAAACGGCTCGAATAATTATTTTGGGTATGCGATTTATTAGCGTATAGGAATCATTTTGTTAACATTTAGACATAATATAGCCAATTTTGGTTGATGTGGCGTGTCACCTAAACTTAATGTTGATTCTCGCTTATTTGGTAGGATCGCGAGATCGGAGGATCAAATAATACACGTTATTTGATTTTAGGGCATCCCCAGGTGAGTAGTACTAATGTCTTCTTTGGTTTTGTGAAATTCATGTATTAAGGTAAGATTGATCGACATGTGGGGGAGTGAGGACCTATTTGTAATATATTGATGGATATAATGCTCGGTAATTTTGAGTTATTGTGGGAGAATTTGACAAACCTCTTGAAGGGTTATGTATGCTGTTTTGGTATAATTTATTTATGTGGTTATGTGATGACTATTGAAACATTATATGTGTTGTGTTGAGGAAATCAAATGTGTTGTGAATAGGTAAAGGACTAAGTGTTACACGACAACGAAGTTTCGTGTGAGTCACCTCTAGGGCCTTGCAGTCAAGGGCTAAGTGCTACATGGTGACTTGAGTCACATGGGAGCCACCTCTAGGGCCTTGCACTACTGACATGCATGGTAAAAGACTAAGTGCTACGCGATAACGTAATTTCGTAGGAGCCATCTCTAGGGCCTTGTACTATTGCTATATGTGGTCGAGGACTAAATGCTACACGATAACGCAATTTCGTGGGAGTCACCTCTAGGGCCTTGAGTTTGGATATTGAGTATAGAATGATCAATTGATATGAGATCAAATGAGTTCATGCTGGTTTTGTTATTATGGATGAATGGAAAATTTGGCTATTTGATATAGTTAGGTTGAGGTAACATTTAACACATTTTGTTTATGCAAGTTATCATATTTTGTTTGGCAATAATGAATCATGCCTTGAGTTTTAAATGTGTAATGTGGAAGTTGATATACTTTTATGATATGTATTACTCACTGAGCTATGGTTGCTTATTTCGTTCATCTTCCATGTTTTCAGATTCCAGGGTTAGCAACTAGTAGGACGAGAGCGCTTTTGGAAAACTTTTGGGAGTTCTTTTTTTTTTTTTTTTTTTTTTTTTTTTTGGGTATGGTTTAAGAAAGAAGTGTATATAATCTTCGCTAGTGGTTGGACTAATTGAGTTCTAAATGTATAATTCTTTTTGGTGGATTATAGAAACTCTAATGTTGCAACAAATCTGTTAGTTCTTGATATATATATATAATTTATGGAAGGTTGGCCATGTCATCCCCATTCCTTGTAATTTTGGGGTGTGACAAGAATAGTTTGCAACACCTTACCGTCGCTACAATGTTTGAGATGTGTTCGATTGGGGCAATAGCACACTTGTACTATTTTCACAACCACACTACACCCCACTTCTTCAGCACCTCATGCAGTCGTACCTTGTCCAGTTAAACGTGAAACCGTCCTCCAATAATTTCAGGTGCTCAACACTTTGATTCACCTTCTAGTTTTGTATATGAATCGGGGCGGCCACCAAGTATTGGCACAATGCTCTATTCTAGTTCATGTAATTGCACTTGCTGGCTATCAAGGCAAAGGAATTATTCCCTTCACCAGGCTTGGCCCTAGATATTGTAGAATTGACAAAAATGACTCGTTGTAGTTGTGGAAGACGCAGAGTCAGCCTGATCTGGAACCAAAGTAACAGGTAAGCGATCAAAAGAGTAGTTGAGACTCAATAGGGGGCACCCAGCATTCAGTACCGCTTCATCCACCACTATGAACGAGTTCTCGCCATACGAAATGTCTTTAATGACATAACTAAATCAAGATGTCTGATAAATCGGCCTATGATTGTGGCACTTTATCTCAAAGCCAGGAAAGCCACAACAAGGTTTTTGAAGGCTTGGAATTCGAAAGGATAGCTTATGATTGGACCACTACCGCAGTTCTTTGGCTAACAAGCATCAAATTTCAGGTTCACCTTCAGAGATAGTACAAAGTCAAATAAGAACATCCTCGGACTGACGATAATACTGATCCACCTAAATAGGGAGACTCTAAAGCTCAGCACATTCCGTAGATTCATTCCAGGAGACATTGCTGAAGAATGTGAAGGTAGTAGAGAAAGACAAATTGCACCTGAGAGGATGTAACCATGTACACCCTCGAAATGGTTGAAGTCGTCACTATTTAGCACTTGTAAATACCTGCTTGGATATTAAAATATGGCCTTGCCATATACTGGCTGTTGTATAGTTAAACGAAGACATAAGGTCCAAATCATGCACGAAAGTCCAGCCTTTCCATGTACTTATATCAGCGACGTTTACGTAAAATTCAGCATCGAATGCGATACAGTCCGAATGCAAAGAAGCAAACGATTTAGGGACACATCGCTCTCAACAAGGGAAAAAGGACACAAATTCATCGTCCATAACACATCGGTGCAGTCTGGGAACTGCTTTTGGTTGGAATTTCAGAAGCGAAGAGAGAAGGAAAGAAAGACAGATCAGGGAACCAGCTTTGATTTTGGTGTTTCCCTGTTTTTCTCTGTAGCTTGGAGGGTTGTCCACGGGATTTTTGGGTCAAAGTCTTCCCTCGGAAAGTCTAACGAAGACTGGCTTACTCGGAGTCTTTAGAATATTATGACATAGATGTCCGTCTCAAATCTATCCATTATTTCCGGCATTCAAACGTCAGCAATCGGTCATAGCTTAGAAAACTAGCAACTCTACCCATCTCCGTTTGAAAATGTCAAACTCAGTACTTTCGTTGATTCTTGATCCATCAGCCATGACGTCCGCTATACACGGTAATCTAAATTTATCGTTAGGATTCATTTGTTTTGCAAAAAATAAATAGGGTTAATATCCAAAAAAACCTAAACTAGTAAATCTATGACAAATTTACCCTAAACTAATTTTTTGACCATGAAAATCTCAAATTGGTATACTTGTGATAAATTTACCATGACTAACAAAAAAACCATAAACTAATACATTTATGACAAATTTACCCTAAACTAATTTATTCGACTGCAAAAAACTCCAAATTGGTAAATTTGTGACAAATATACCATTCGCTAAATTGGATTAATAAAAAAAAATCACGGAAATTGTAAACTGTAAAAACGGAGCGTAAAATCCCAAATTGGTATATTAATCAATTTTTACGTGTCATTTAACTTAATAATTTGACGATAAAATTTAATAAAAATTAATAGAGAGTAAATTTGTCACAAGTGTACCAGTTTGGGATAAATTTGTCAAATATATACCAATTTGGGGATTTTGGTGGTAAAAAAAATAGTTTAGGGTAAATTTGTCACACGTATATCAATTTGAGATTTTTCGGGTATTAACCCAAATAAATAATCAAAATAATCACTTGTATCGCTTATCAAAATAGATAAATTAAAATTACTTTATATTATTCATAAAAGTATTTGATATAATTTGTTGTGATGATAAAAATATTTTTTGTTAACTAATTACTTCAAATTATATAAATGATTATTTTTAGGAAAAAATTTAGATCATGTATTTTCCCCAAAACAAATGGAGTCTACTATTAAGTTCTAGCTGTAAATCTATAGTGTAGGCACTAAAATTTTTTAAAGCAAAGTTGCCAAAATACAAAAACAATAATACTAATGAAAAACACAAATATTAAGAAATGATGGCATAGTTGATATTAGAAAACTAAAGCACAATTAGGCAATTGAAGATCAAAAATGGAAAACATCATCTTCTTAAAAGAAGTACAATAAATATAAAGAATTACTTACACCTACTGAAAATGTAATTATCAGTTAATAATTAGCACCTCAGTTAGAAATCGCAATTCAAATAAAAAAACATATCCATAAATTTTTTTATTTTGGAAATAAAAAATTAATTAAAAAAGAACTTGAAATTAGCTTGCGGACAAGGAAACACTATATGATTATCCCAAATATAAAATTGAAAAATGAAATGAAATAAGTTATCCAAATAAACAGTAACGAAATGTTTGACTGTTAGTGAACCTAGGTTGCTCAACTATGATCAATTGTTTCGAGCGTGGGACGCCAAGCCTTCCTGAGCATCAGCGACCTGAACCGCAGCCCCATGAAGACCGGCCTCGGCGAACTCGGCCCAGCAATCAGGCCGCCTAGATTGCCTGCATGGAAAGGAAACACCTCCTCCCCACCGAGACGTCCATTTCCTCTGGCGCCTCCACTTCCATCGTCATCTCTTTCCGGGCTTGGCGGGGCCGACACGAACAGGTCCTTCAGAGTGGACCCGCTCGCACTCTTCTTCTTCTTCTCCTCGCGGCCCGCTTCGGGCGTGTCGAAGCTTCTCCTCGGCTCGACCGCATCGACCCCCCAGTGCCCCAATGCCTCCGCCATGAGTAAAGAGCATCCGCAGGGTGGTCTTCTGCTGGCTCTGGCGGCGGAGTTGGACGACGGGGCTCGCTCCCTGGCTGCACGTGGGGCTCGGGGCGACGCCGCACTGGGCGGTGAAGAGCTTGAACTTCTGCAGAGTCGCCATCTTTTCCGTGCTCTGTTTTCTTCCTGAGGATGCTCTGTTTTTCGGGGAACTCCTTATATATGCCTCGCTGTGGATACTTGGGTTTCGGTGCTTTTGAAATCTGAATGAAATATTACTACAGTGTCCTCGAGGATGATTTTGATTGCTTGAGAGCATAATAAAGGGATCGTCATGTGCTGGGAGAACCCGCGCGATTTTGCAATCTTTTTCTTCGTGTTCTTGGTGGATGATCTCCCTTTTTCTTTTCAGAAATCGTCTTTCACATTTCTCAAAGAAAGAATGACTTTTGAACGCAAAAGAAACGCACGGCGAGAGAGAGAGAGAGAGAGAGAGAGAGAGAGAGAGAGAGGAGAGAGAGAGAGAGTATTGAGTAAGAATGCAGTCTCTTTAAGTTAAAGGGTAGCTTTGCGATTCTCGCGATGAAACTGATGAGCTGATGATGGAAAAAGCTTCTGGTCCTCCCAACTTTTTGACCGCAGAATGCGGAGGCTTGTGCTTTTGGAACGTAGGGGAGAAAACAGTGAAAAGGGTCAGAAAGGTTGGGCCTCCGCAGAAAAATCTGTCTCATACTTTATTTGTGCAGATTAGCCCGAGTGAGGATAAGCCTTCCTTGTGACATGTCCGATACGAGCGATGATGGTTTGGATCTCCATTTCCATATATGATGTCTATGAAACCACCTCAACACAAAGAATATGACAAGTTCCTTCCCTGATGCATCTATTCCCGTGTGAAACTCTCGCTTCGCAAGTTCAAAGGTGAAGGAACTTCATCACTAGACTCCCACAAAGATCGAGTCATCATGTATTACCTGTCACTCCCCGACTTGTTAAACATAGAGTTCTCCAAGCCAATTATCAGCAGCATGTGAAACAAAGGAAGAAGGAGCATGTGATAAAACAGGATAGAGGAATTAACTTGGCGAAAAACAGAGGATATGAAGGAACAACAGTCAACGGTGGAGATCTTAGCTTGAAGAAGCAGACTGGATCGACATCAATGGATGAGAAAGATGAAGAGAACATTGATAGAGATTGCCAAGCTGTAAAAGTCAAACACATGTGCTAAAATGTAGTTTAGATAACTGGCGTGTTAGTTAGTTCTGTTTTCAGCTTCATGTATTATTAGTTTTTCAGTTTTCTATAACAAGTTCTTCAGATGAAGAAGCTTGATATAATAGATAGAGAGATACAGAGAGAGAGAGGGTGATATAGTTCGAGATAAACATCCTCCATTGAAGTTCTGCAACTATTCTCGGAAGTTTCTCTTATTGGAGATGGAAGTTTGATCAATCTTCCAAGTTCAAGTAAGCAAGAACAGAGGAGGCAATTCTATAACAATTGTATACACGATTCTTCGATTACATTGTATGTTTGTGGATTAGTTGATATGATGATATACAAAGTGATTTATGTTGATCTGATCTCTCATCTCTGGAATATATCTTCATCTTCGTTGGAAATCCTTAGATCAGCAACTTCAGCTTGAACTTCATGTTTTCTCATGGTATCAGAGCTACGGTTGTTTTCGGATTACTAAATATGATGAAGAACTTTATACAGTAGCTACTTCTCTTATCGCAAATAAGATTCTGAAGTAACAAGCAGTATCAATTGTTGCAGAAGTCATATCAGAACTCATTAGCCCTGTTGCATCTGTTGTTTTTATCAGGGTTCAGTCATTTCTCCGAGATTGAACAACAATGGCGATAAGAACACCTAAGTACCCCTTTCCAATACATGTGAACATTTCAAACTTTGTCACAATCAAGCTTGCCGAAGATAACTTCCTACTGTGGCAAGCTCAGGTTCAAAGATTTTTGAAAAGCCAAGAACTCTTTGGCTTTGTTAGTGGTGACATTCGGTCACCCCCTCGCATGCTGCAGAATGCTGAGGATTGTGAGTCTAAAATTGTTAATCCTGACTTTGCTGACTGCACAAGAACAGACCAGTTAGTATCATCATGGATCAGTGGGGGTAGTCACTGAGAGTATTTTGAGCCTAATAATTGGCTTAGAAACATCCTTTGAAGTATGGCAGACACTTCTAAAGAGGTTTACACAAAAATCAATTGCTAGGGAATTCGAGCTAAGAGGAAAACTACAGTCTTGTCAAAAGCTTGATCAAAATCTGTCAAGTTATCTCAGAGAATATAAAACAATATGTGATCAATTGAATTCAATAGGTAAACCAGTGGATGAGATAACTAAAATCTTTGGTGTATTGGAAGGATTAGGTCCCGAATATGAGCAAATCGAACTACCATACATTGTCTAAAACCACAGCCTGACTATGATGAAGTCATTGCTCAGTTGGAAAGATTTGAGTCAAGAATGAAAACTTATTCCAGAAGCCAGTTCAATCCGAATATGGCTTATTTTGGACTAAGACATCCTCAACTGCAGTTAAAAGGTAATTCTGATGAAAATTATATATCTCAATCCACTGGTTTCATAGCCCAAAGAGAGAATTACAGGGGAGGCCGTAGCTATGGTCGTGGTAGAACTACTGTTAATAGAGGTAGAGGACTTGGTTATGCTGAAAGAAATCTGAACTTTAGAGGAGCTGTTCCATTTCAAAATCAAGGAGATCAGCAACACAGACAGAAAAGCTTTTCTCCTATAGCAAATCAGGGTTTTCGACCTTATGCTACCACCTCTCAAAGATACCAGAATACTAAGACCTATCCTCCTTTCACACTAAACTCAAATAAAGGTGTGCAGGATGAAAAGGATGCAGGTTCAATTAGACTGCAATGTCAAATATGCAAAAGATCTGGGCAGGATGCTCTCCACTGCTGGTACCACTTTAACAATTCCTATCAGGCTAAAGATATCCCAGCAGCATTGACAGCAATACATATCGAGGATTCAAAAGGGAATGAGTGGTACCCTGATACAGGTGCTTCAGCCCATATCAGTGCAGATCCAGGTATTCTTCATACAACTCTTAAGTACCAAGGCTCTGACACTATGATGATAGGCAATGGTGCATGCCTCCCTGTTACTCATATTGGTAATACCTGTTTGAATACAAAAGGCAACATATTACCTCTCAACGATGTGCTAATAGTACTAGAAATACAGAAGAATTTGCCTTCAGTTTCAAAGCTCACAGATGATTACCCTTGCTCATTCATCTTTGATAAATTTGGTGTCTATGTAAAGGACAACAATACCCAAGTAACAGTCAAGCTCGGGAGGAAGAATAGAGGCCTCTATCAAGTGGATACATAGGTTGCAGAAGCTCTGTTCACTCAAAGACAGAAAAATGTGGATGAGGATACATGGCACCAGAGGCTGGCTCATACAAATTTTCAGACAGTTCGATACCTGCAAAGTCAGAAACTAATCAACTATAGTTCAAAAGCTTCAAATGTTTGCAGTAGTTGTCACATAGCTAAAAGTGCAACTTTGCCTTTTTCCTTATCAAACTCTACAGCAAAGTGTCCTCTAGAAAGGATTAACTGTGACATTTGGGGACCCTCACCTGTTGATTCATTTCAAAAGTTCAGATATTATGTGGTCTTTGTTGATAGCTTCTCATGATATAACTGGCTCTATCCCATGAGACTGAAATCTGAATTCTATAACATTTTTGTTCTGTTTCAGAAGTTAGTTGAGAAACAGTACGATCACCAAATCAGAATCTTTCAAAGTGATGGAGGAGGTGAATTCATAAGCAACAAATTTCGAACTCATCTGCAGAATTGTGGTATAAAGCAACGCATTTCATGTCCACACACACCTGAACAGAATGGGATTTCAGAAAGAAAACATAGGCATATTGTAGAGCTGGGATTAGCAATGATGTATCACTCCAAAGTCCCAATGAAGTTCTGGGTTGATGCCTTTTCTATAGCAAATTACATTATAAACATTCTTCCTTCAGTTTTCTATAGCAAATTACATTATAAACATTCTTCCTTCATCAACACTGAAGATGGATACACCTTATAACAAGATCCATAATAGTCGGCCAAGGTATGATCACTTGAGGGTATTTGGATGTGCATGTTATCCATGCTTAAGACCCTATGCGAAGCATAAATTTGATCCTTGATCTCTTACTTGTGTGTTCCTGGGATACAGTGAGTTACACAAGGGATATATGTGTCCAGGTACCGCGATAATCGTATATATATCAGTAGGCATGTGATGTTTGATGAGACCTGTTTTCCTTTCTCAAAAAGAGTGATCAATGACTTTGGACAACATACACCACTATATAGCCAGTGGATTGGAGATACTCAATTGTTCGAAACTTCAAATAAAACTACCACAAACAACAGGGCTCTTCATCAACTAGTCAGCACAGGACAATATAATCCTGAGATGGATAGCTATTGTCATGATGAGCAAGTATCAAGAATCATCTCAGGAGTACCTATACAAACTGAGTTTATCGCAGAACCATCACAAATAACTACTTCATCAGGTACTTTGTCTGCAAATCCTTCAGATTCTCAAGATCATCATGTTTCAAATTCCTTATCCTCTCAAAATACCATGTCTACCAATACCTTTCATGAACTAGTACAACACACTTCTGACCTATATACTTCACAAAATAACCCTGTTGTCCATCATATGCAAACTCGACTGAAGTCAGGTATTATAAAACCAAACCCAAAGTATGCTTGTCTAGCTGAGTACCATGTTCCTGTAGAACCTAGATCTATTAAGTCTGCATTAGCTGATAAAGGCTGGTACAGTGCAATGCAAGAAGAGATGAATGCTTTATATGAAAATCATACCTGGACATTGGTTCCAAGAGAAAATCATATGAATGTTGTGGGCTGTAAGTGAGTCTTCAAGACCAAATTAGCACCTGATAGTAGCCTTGATAGGCTGAAGGCTCGACTAGTAGCCAAAGGGTAAGACGCAGGTTTAGATTTTACTGAAACTTTCAGTCCTGTGGTGAAACATACCACAATTCGCATAGTTCTATCTATAGCTTTGATGAAACAATGGCCAATACATCAACTTGATGTGAAGAATGCCTTTCTACATGGAGACTTGAATGAGACTGTTATATGGATTTGCCCCCTGGTTTCATTCATCCACAAAAATCAAGCCATGTCTGTCTACTTCATAAATCTTTGTATGGTCTTCGACAAGCTCCAAGAGCTTGGTTTGATAAGTTCAGTAAGTTTCTTCTGGAAATAGGATTCTTCTGTAGTACAGCTGATCCCTCATTGTTTGTTCTTCATACTGGATCACAAACAGTACTGTTACTACTGTATGTCGATGACATTATTTTGACAGGAAGTTCTTCTCAACTGTTAACAACATTAATACAGAGCCTTAGCCACTAGTTTCACATGAAGGATCTTGGCCAACTTCATTACTTCTTAGGAATTGAAGTTAAACAAACAGCACGGGATTTGTTTCTATGCCAGACAAAGTATGCCATTGATCTGCTGAAAAGAGCTAATTTGGTAGAGTGCAAGTCTATAACTACACCATTACCACTTCGGCCAGTTCCAATGGCCAATGCTGAAACTTAGCTTACAGATCCTCTTGAATACAGAAGCTTGGTAGGAGGGCTTCAATACTTGACTATAACTCGGCCGAGATATATCCTTCGCAACAAATCTTCTCTCAAAAGATGCAACATCCAACAAAGAGTAGCAGACTATCATCAATTAAAAAGAGTCCTTCGTTATATCAAAGGAACTGTGCATCTTGGATACTATCTCCATTCTAGAAGCTCTATAAGTCTCTATGGTTTTTCAGATGTAGATTGGGCAGGCTGTCCCATTACCCGAAGATCTACTATGGGTTTCTCGTACATTTCTTGGTTCTAATCTAATTTCTTGGTCAGCCAAGAAACAAGCCACTGTTTCAAGATCATCAACAGAAGCAGAGTACAGGGCATTAGCTTCTACTACAGCTGAACTCACTTGGATCAGCTTTGTGTTGTGAGACATTGGTATTCCTCTTACAGTTGCAACAACTTTGTTCTGTGATAAAAAATCTGTCATTTCTCTTACAGCAAATCCAGTCTTACATGCTCGTACAAAGCATGTTGAAATTGATTTTCACTTTGTTCGTGAAAAGGTATCCTCTGGATCCATTCAAGTCCAACACATTCCAAGTCATTAGCAACTAGCTGATATCTTTACCAAATCCCTTCCTAAAACAACTCATCTGACTTTACGCACCAAATTGGGAATGGGATTCTTCACCCTTCCCAATTTGAGGGGGGATGTTAAACATAGAGTTCTCCAAGCCAATTATCAGCAAAGACGTGAAACGAGGGAAGAAGGAGCACGTGATAAAACAGGGATAGAGGAATTAACTTGGCGAAAAACAGAGGATATGAAGGAACAACGAGTCAACGGTGGAGATCTTAGCTTGAAGAAGCAGACGGATCGACATCAATGGATGAGAAAGATGAAGAGAACATTGATAGAGATTGCCAAGCTGTAAAAGTCAAACACATGTGCTAAAATGTAGTTTAGATAACTGGCGTGTTAGTTAGTTCTGTTTTCAGCTTCATGTATTCTTAGATTTTCAGTTTTCTGTAACAAGTTCTTCAGATGAAGAAGCTTGATATAATAGATAGAGAGATACACAGAGAGAGAGAGAGAGAGAGAGAGAGAGAGTGATATAGTTCGAGATAAACATCCTCCATTGAAGTTCTGCAACTATTCTCAGAAGTTTCTCTTATTGGAGATGGAAGTTTGATCAATCTTCCAAGTTCAAGTAAGCAAGAACAGAGGAGGCAATTCTATAACAATTGTATACACGATTCTTCGATTACATTGCATGTTTGCGGGTTAGTTGATATGATGATATACAAAGTGATTTCTGTTGATCTGATCTCTCATCTCTGGAATATATCTTCATCTTCATTGGAAATCCTTAGATCAGCAACTTTAGCTTGAACTTCATGTTTTCTTTACTAGAAAAAGGGCATGACACCGGCCGTCCTTTCACCAAAAGACGCAGCATCAACATAACCAAAATTCAACCCGATATCAACATATATACATCCACACACACACACACACACACACACACACATATATATATATATATATATATATATATATATATATATATTCGACAAAAAGGGCATTTGGTTACAACATCAGAGCATATCTATAACCCACCAAAATATGACATAAACATTCTACAAACACTAACTCATAAACCTATTAAATATACATAAGCCATACCAAAAAGTTCCCCACCACAAAAATCCTCCTCGAACGAACACTCACACCTACTCGCGACTCGCTGAAGAACCTGAAAAACAAGTATAAAAGAGGAGTGGGCTACCACGGCTCAGTGAGTAACACATTTCTTCTAAGCGGATCGAGAAATCACTATGCACATTTAAAACATAACTCAAATATATAATCATAGCTCAAATACAGAAGATACCAATGGTCCAGTCCATTAGTCAATCTCATAAAACATACATCAATGATCTATTCTATTGATTAATCTCATCAAATCACATTGATGGTCCATTCCATCGACCAAACTCAAATCACACGTCAATGGTCCACCCATTGACCAATTCATGCTCAAATGTCTAATCATGGTCACGCGTAACGCCCGTGACAAGACGACCAAGATTCCCTCCTTGGCAAGGTCTCCACCTATTATTAGCCGGTGGTCGGCCCACAAGGATATCCTAGAATAGTATGCGCATACCCACACACCCCTCAGGGTTCACAGAGACATTGAGCATCAACCACTAATCACAATATCCAATAATCCAACATCAGAATACAAGCCACATCACAACTCAAAATTTGATAGATAAATATCAAGTATTCTCCAAAATATTTCATGATTCTCTTACATAGAATTTCACAAATTCTTTTTCAAACAACCATTTAAATCAACGTCAAAATATAACTCCCTTCGAATAGTAAAAATGTCAGTAATAGCTTGATCCTGTTTTATGCAACAAAATATGCTTTTTATCAACTCATAGAATATGTAATCCACCATATTTCTCAAAACATGAGTTCAAAATACAAAGAAAAAATAGTGTCACTCACCTGGGAAAAGCCAAAAATCAACTATAACGCTCACTCGAACCAACGCACTCGGATTCCTAACAATTAACGGAAAAATATTATCAAAAGGCCGAGTAAAAAGGAATATTCTTATAACGACTCGCCTATACTAGGCCTATTTGTCAATAAAATGACACCTCTGCGCAACGAAAGCTTGCATTTAGCATAAACCCCTGATTTTCCGCTACGCGCAACCCATGCGCCAACTTTGACACGCCATAACTTCCTCCACAAAAATCCGTTTCAAGCCATCTTATAGTCTTTAGAAAGCTCTCTTAACGTACAACAACAATCCCAACTCAGCCACTCCAAAACAGTTCTGAAAAAAACAAAAAAACAGACCCGAAGCTGCTGTTCGCTACAGTAACAGAACGCGCCTCCAACTTCAAAATTTCGTTCCGGACAAACCGCAAGCTCAAATCACGATCCGTGAGATGCTATAGCTTCACAACATCCCAAAGTACCATTTCTACAAAAATATGCAGCTCAACGACTCAAAAATCGGGCTTCGCCACACAATTATCCGAGAAATCCGAATTTCGAGCCCTAAACGCGACGATTGCTTCGAGTAGATGATTAAAGACTTCAATTTCTTACCGGCGTTACAAAACACACTTGAGTCAGCTTGATGAGGTCCGGATCACGTGCGCGCCAACTCTTCTTCCCTTTTTCTCTTTTCCTTTCTCTTCTTTCTCTTTTCTCCCCTGCTTCTCTCGGTCCCCTGTTCTGCTCGTGCTCTCCTCTTTCTCTCCCTCTTTCTCTCTTTTTTTATAGCCAGCCGAAGCTTCTCCATTCTCCTTTAGCCTCCCTTTTTGACTTTTCAACTCTTTCTTTTCCTTTTATTTTATTTATTTCTTTCTTTCTTTTTAAAACCCATATATTACATTATCCGAGGCCTGTTTCTAGGATCAGACTTGACATGACTTCCGGCATGACTTGTTTTCTTTTAAGGAGCAAATCCGATAATGTTGTAAGCTGTTGTGAGAAAATCATCCCAAGTCTCAATGTTTCAACCTAATCTGGGAAAACTCTTCATATGCCCGAAATGTCGTGATAAAGAGGGACACTGGCAAGTATGTGTACGATCCTTTATTCATGCTCTAGGAAAGTGCTCTTTACTACGTAGTATTGACATTGAATCCTCCTCCAGCCTCAACAGAAGTGCTGACATGTCGAGGCAGAAAAATGAAGACAAAAATGGAAAACTTGACCGACTGCTATATATCATCTACATTTTGTATAATATTAGCTAGAAGCCATTACCCAGATGCAAGCAAACCAAGATGGACAAGGGAAATTCGCAGGAGAGAACAGATAAGACTACATATTAACCACTATGTACAGAACTACAACTGCTTCCCCATTTTTGAGTCACGGAAACAGGTGAAGTCAGCGACTTCACATTCTTCAACAGCTCCACATTGTCACATTCCGGCGAAGGAGGTGGATTTTCGCTTTGACCGGCGCTGTTATCATAGCTCACATCCTTCGACTTGCCAGGTTGATGTGTCCCACTCGAAATTGCCTTCAACTCCTCCAGGACAGTCTCGATGGAGGGCCTCACGTCCTTGTCCTGTTGCAAGCACCTGAAAGCCAGCTCAGCCACAGCCATGATCATCCTATTGATTTCGGGATCTGACTCAAACCCCAAACTTGGATCGATCAATTCGTGGAACTCATGGTTCCGTATCTTGCTATTTGCTAAGTCAGCCAAATAAATCTCGTGCCTGTCTCGGCTTATATCGACTGCCGGCATGGACGATATGAGTTCCACTAACACAACCCCAAAACTATAGACATCACTCTTCTCCGTAAGCTGGTAACACTGATGATACTCAGGGTCCACATAACCTGGCGTTCCCTGAGGAGCAGTTGACACGTGGCTCACATCGTTGGGGAACAGCCGAGAAAGGCCAAAATCTACTACTTTGACGCTGAAGTTATTGTCAAGGAGGATATTATTAGTCTTCACGTCACGGTGGATAGTGTCAGACGCATGAAGGTAAGCCAATGCGGTGGCCGTTTCTATGGCGATGCTAATACGAGTAGGCCACAGGAGAGAGACCTGCCTTGCTCGCTCCCCATGCAGATGATCAGCTACTGTGCCGTTCGGGATGTACTCATAGACCAGTAGGAGTTCACGGCTGTGCCGCGAAGTGTAACCATATAAAGAGACGAGGTTTTTGTGGCGCAGGCGAGTTAGGATTTGGACTTTAGTTACGAACTGCTTCACCCGCCGATAGTTGCGCTTGTATAGACGCTTAACAGCTACTTCCCGGCCATCTCGAAGTTTGCCTGTTCAAGAAAATGGAGAATGACCCCCTTAGATTCCTAGTTGTTTCTAGAATTTCTCGCCATTTATATGCAGGCTGTCTAATTAGCCTCTTTCGTTAAGGTCTTACCATAGTACACAATTCCAAAACCTCCAGCTCTGAGCTCCCGGGCAGAATCGAAATGGTTAGTAGCTTCTTCAAGCTCAGCGTTTGTGAAAATGGAGACCCCGAGGTATAACTTGCCCACTTCAAGATCTGCTTTCAAATAAGAATCGGAAGAAGCATGTCTCGAGTGAAATTTTAAGAAGCAATGCTGCTGTTTGTGGCGGATCATATAGATGCATGAACAGAGAAAAATACTGGCCAAGGCACCAAATCCGCAACCTGAAGAACAGAAGTTTCACTAGAATTGCATCAGTGGCAGCTAAAGGAAATGGAAAATTTCAGGAAAACTTTTGACTGTGAGACGTTCCCAAATGTACGAAGCATGTCATTGTGCTCTTGCATCGTAATTGGGCTCAAAGTATGTGTTGACCACATTTTTTTGCTATCACAAACCATGCTTAATGCACCGATATATACGCAAAGGATTGCATAATGTCCCCCATGATAAAGTTTTGACTGACCTAATCCAATCCTCAAAGGTGCTTGGTCTTTTCCTGCAGCGCCTTTTCCTGCAGCGTCTTTTCCTGCAGCAAAGATGTGCCAAAGGGTGACGTTTGCGTCAGATATGAATTCCACAAATAAAGATCCTATCCACATCATGAACATCATAGAACAGGAATACAGACACCAGCTTCCTTGATCTAACATAAATTCCTACTGATCACTCGAATATTACTTAATATAATACATCTTAGGAAAAAATAGATATTCCCTCATCTTACATATCACAAGGATATTGCAGAACTAAGCTTAATGGAACATTGTAGGCGACAGTGTTAACTGAAACATTAAGCTGATGTGAAACAAGCATAAGCAAAAACACGCACAGAAAACTTTCCCCTACACGTTTTCCTTTCTGGGCATTTGTCTTCTCTTATTGAATCACACCCTGGCCTCTGCATCGTAAATTCAGTAATCATCTATAATCCTTGACACATCTCTGTACTCACATGGGAATTAGCTTACGCAAACATTGACAATAAAAAATGTCACTATTTACTGAGCTGCGCATATGATTAATGCAGGCTCGAGATCCACGGAAGCAACTGCAGCAAGACTATGCATCCGTGATCTGGAGATGTTGTCCTGTAGTTCTTCAGCTTTGATGTGAGGAAGAAAATAAGTTGCTATGAATTCATCTAACTATTAAAATTGTGTTTGTTTGAGTGAAAGAACTTTCCTTGAATTAGTTTTCCAAACTTCAATGTGTTTGGCTTGCTGAAAATGATTAGTCAAACCATTTTTGGTCGAAAAAAAAAAATGCAAATTTAAAGTTAGGAAGATGAATTCCCTAATTCGAAAAGAGAAAAATATATATTTTCTTAAAAATGATTTCCACAGAATTTATTTTCTTTATCATAAAATTTTCCCAAAACAAGATATCTACAAAAGAACGTTAGAAAGAAATATAAATAAAAAAGTAATGGCTTGTTGAATAAAGCCGAGGTGGGAAAAAGAAACTGAGAATAGAAAACCAAGGGAAGCCAAAAGCTCTTCCTCTTCCTTTGAAGTCCTTACCAAGTTTGGAGAGCATGCCAAGGACATTCACTGAAAAAGACATGCGAGAATTTGAACGGTTGCTATTACGGGGAATTAACCAAAAAGTACTACCTCTTTCGTGAGGAGGCGGACAATCTTTACTAGAAGATAAGCACTGGAAATGCCCATCCGATCCGCCGCAAATGCCTCCACTTTCTTTGCATTTGACACAACTCTCCCAGGACGTTACATTCCAATTCAGTCTAAACCCGTGCTTCCACTTTTCCTCGGGGTCATCACTTTCTCTTTCCTCGCTGTCCTCTCTGGCTAATTCAACAGGTACGATAACAAGACTCTCGCACTTTAACCAACTAAGATGAAGGTCGTCTGGTCTACCTATGAGAGCGACATAAGAGTGGTTGGCCCCGGCAGAGGGGCAAGTCGAGTCATGATGTGAATCATCACCATTTGGGGAGCCAGTGCAATTACGGAGAAATGCTAGGTGTAAGGGCTTATGATGGGATTTAAGAGAGGAGAGCACTTCAATGCCGGGAACATCAGTATCAGATGCGCCGGGCATTTTATGAGACTCTTTAGCTGACGTAAAACAAGCATTGCCCGTTCTCCCAAACTCTGAGATCAACCTAAGAGATTGATTATTATAACCAACAGGGCCCTCCTTGAGAGAATTTAGTTTCAACAGTCGGTCTTGAGGACAACATGGTTGAGAGTCGTTCCCGAGAGGACAACCTATCATGACCTTACCGCACCCGTCAGACTCGCCGTATCCATATGTCAAGCTCACTAATGGAACCCAGCCTTCCAAAGAAATAATCGTCAAAATGCTGATGACATGGCGAAGCAAAACCTTGGAACCTATGGAGCTCTCCACACCCATTTCAGAAATTTTAGAGGGAACAATAGAAGCACAAGAACAGTCGGAAAGAGGAAAGCTATGGGACGCGTACAGAAGAGACAGAAGGGGCTCGAGTGAGACACAGGTGCTCAAACTGAAGACCGCATTTATATGAATGTCTCGTCGAATCCTTTTTCACGTAAACGCCCCAATTGACTGGGTCAACTGAGCGTAGAGGACCCGAAAGAGCAAACGTAGGGGACCAAATATTTGCTCAGTGAGAGGAGAAATCGATTGCGACTGTTCATACTCCGCCTAAAAAACGTCCATTTCGGGACTCGCAATCGATTTCACCCCATCGGCCGCGGGCCCATGGCCCCCTTTGTTTCCGGGGGCACCTTTATCTCCTTACAAATTTTCCAACTTTGACGGGGTTTCGAAGCTTTCCATTTCAAACCACCAGAGCAACGACGATTTTTACCGAGACTCGTCCTCCACCCTTGATCTCTTTGAAGGTCGAGTACTATGAGAACTTGAGTTCGTGACAGTCAAAGGCGGAGAGACACGACAGGTGACGACTGGTGGTGAAGGAGGTCGAAGCTGAAAAGTCACACAAACACTAATTCCTGACTGATTTTATGATGATGTGATCTTGATCATTAACAGGTTGCACTACCCATTTTGGCCTCAGTAAGCGACCAGGACCTGGGCTTTCTTCTCTAGTTCTTTCAAGTGAAGATGAACGTGATAGGGTGGTAGCAAAATGAGGAGGAAGAAGAGAAAAGTGATGAACTTCCAGTGAAGTATGTATCCATTTGAAGAATAGACATAATAATTGACCGACCAAAAAGAAAAGACATAATTGTTGAGGGTATCATTGTTCTGATAATTTCTCCTATCGGCTTCTAGCATGATCCCCTTCTACATGTTCAAAATTGCATATCCTGAAACCATCTTATCTGACCAAATGTCAAGAGACGGAAGAGC
Source organism: Eucalyptus erythrocorys (assembly GCA_014182555.1). NCBI lineage: Eukaryota > Viridiplantae > Streptophyta > Magnoliopsida > Myrtales > Myrtaceae > Eucalyptus > Eucalyptus erythrocorys. Next base: position 32,586,786 of record CM024603.1, on the reverse strand, counting down.
TGGTGAAAAAAGAAGAAAGTTTTTAGACAGTTCTCTCAAGATGAGATGATGATAAATAATTTAGAAGGTATCTATTCTTCCTTGAGTATTTTTGGAGGACCTATAAATATTTATTCAGAATACAACTCAGCTTGAGACATTCAAGCTAATATGTGCTTGGCAACTTCAGCTAGATTGATCTCTTATGTTCTCTCTATAGCTTATTTATCCGTGCGACGTGTTAAACTTATACTAGAAATGAGGAGTGGAAGTAAGCAGATGGCGTTAATCGATCGGTAGAAAGGAACACCTAAGAAAGCCAAAGAAATCAAGCTGAAGTTTTTGGACTAAAGGATCAAAAGAACTAATTCTACAAAGATAAAAGCAGACTGAGACATCATTTGAAATTTTATATATCTCAAATGCAGGCAAATTGATATAAAATCCTTAGTAATATGATTTTCTCATAGATTGGTCCTATTTGTTCCAAAGGACAGGAACCATATGGTGAAGAAAAACATTTTAGCATAGCAGAATGTGAAAGCCTAAGAATAGTTTGCGGCACCTTACCATCGTCAGAGTGTTCGAGATGTGTTCGATCAGGGCAGTAACACACATTCCTACTATTTTCACAGCTGCACCGCCCCACTTCTTCGACACCTCATGCAGTCGTACCCCATTCAATTTAATGTGAAACTATTTTCCAATAACTTTAGGTACTCGACACTTTGATTCACCTTCCAGCTTCGGATCTGAACCGAGAGGGTCACCAAGAACTGGCATGACACTCTATTCCAATTCAAGTAATCGCACTTGCTATCATGGCAAAAGAATTGCTCCCTTTATCGGGACCACACTCGGCCCTAGATATTGTAGAATTGATAGAAAATTACTCATTGCAGTTGTGGAAGATGTAGAGATCAGCCTGGCTCGAACCAGAAGTAACAAGTAAGTGGTCAAAAGAGTAATGGAGACTGGGCAGGGGCATTCGGCATTGAGTAATGCTCCATCCATCACTCTAAATGAGTTCTCGTCATACGAAATATCTTTAATGACATAACTAGATCGAGATGCATGATAAATCGGCCTATTGTTGTAGCACTTTATCTCAAAGCCAGAAAAGCCACAATAAGGTTGTTGAAGGCTTAGAATCCGAAAAGGGTAGCTTATTTTGGACCATTACCACAGTTCTTTGGTTGACAAGCATCAAATTTCGGGTTCACCTTCAGAATTAGTATGAAGTCAAATAAGAATATACTAAGGTTGATGATAATACCGATCCGCCTAAACAAAGAGGCTCTAAAAATCAGCATGTTTCGTGGATTCATTCTAGGAGACATTACTGAAGAATGTGAATATAGTAGAGAAAGACAAATTGCATCTGAGAGGATGCAACCATATATACCCTCGAAATGGTCGAAGTCATTGCTATTTAGCACTTGTAAATACATGCTTGGATGTTAAAATTTGGCCTTGCCAAAATACTGGCTGTTGTATAGTTAAATGAAGACATAAGGTCCTAATCATCCACGAAAGTCCAACCTTTCCGTGTACTTACATCAGCGACCTTTTTGTAAAATTCAGCATCGAAGGCGATAGAGTCCAAATGCAAAGAAGCAAACGATATAGGGACACATCGTTCTCGACAGGGAAAAAAGGACACGAATATCATCGTCCATAACATATCGGTGCAGTCTGGGAACTGCTTTAGGTTGGAATTTCAGAAGCGAAGAAAGAAGGAAGGAAAGACAGATCAGGGAACCAGCTCGGATTTTGATGTTTCCTTTTTCTCCATAGCTTGGAGGGTTGTCCACGGGGTTTTTTTGGTCAAAGTCTTCATTCTGAAAGTCTAAGGAAGACTTGCTTTCCCGGACTCGGCGTGATATTATGACATTCACGTCCGTGTCAAATTTTAGAAATCTATTCATTTTTTCCGGCATTCAAACGTCAGCAATCGGTCATAGCTTAGAAAACCCCGTCTCCGTTTTGAAAATGTCAAACTCAGTACTTCCATTGATTCTTGATCCATCAGCCATGACGTAAACCTTTCCACAATAATATGAATTGAACATAATAATTTATTTATTTCATGAAAAAATAACAAAAAATTTAAAAATAATCATTTATGTCACTTATAAATAAATAAATAAATAAATAAATAAATTATTTTCACTGTCCATAAAAATAGAAATAAATAATTATGATAATGAAAATACTTTTCATGGAGTAATTATTTCAAATTATATAAGCTATTATTTAAAAAAAATTTAAATAATTTATTTATCGTGAAACAAACGGAGTTTAATATTAAATTCTAGCTATAATATGAAGTGTGTCCACTGAAATTTGTTACAGCAAAGTTGCCAAAATACAAAAGTACTAATACCAATGGAAAATACAAATATTAAGAAGTGATGGCATAGTTAATATTAGAAAAGTAAAGTACAATCAGGCAATTAATCAATTAAGATCAAAAATAGAAAACATCATCTTCTTACAAGAAGTATAGTAAATGTAAAGAATGGAAAATTCCAAAAAATAATCCGAAGTGCCCATATTTTCTCAAATAAGAGCTCAAAGTGGACACTATTTCAAATAATGATATGAAGTCTCATCAATTTCTCAAATAAGAGCTTGAAGTGGGTATTATTTCAAATGAGAACCTGAAATAATTATGTTTGTTTCAGATAAGAGCCCAAAGTGGTTATGTCAATTTCAAATAATGACTTAACTTTGTGGCTATCAATGATATTTTCGTCATTTGCCATTTTCCCTTTTTTCTTTCCTTTTTTTTTGGTTCTTCTTCTTCCTCTTCGCCGGTGGCTAGTTGGCCACTGGTGATGCCCATAGAGGGCTGGGCGAGGGTCACCCATGTTGGCCACAGGGAAGGGATAGCCATGCCTGGGCAAGGCGACCTTCCCCTTTGGTCATCTAGGAGGTCGACCCTCGTCGGCGACCACTAGTAAGGAGTCGATCGCGGGTGAGGCCACCCTTGCTAGATCTAGCGAGGGCTCAACAACACTTGTCGACCTTTACCAACGACGGCGAGGTCACCCAGCCCTTGTCGACCGCGAGCTGGGCCACCCTCGCCAGATTTAGAGAAGGTCAACCTCGCTTGGGCCAATAAGGGCCAATCTCACGAATGACCCAAGGGCGAGGGTCGCCTAGCCCAAATAAGGACGTCCTTCGCTTGTGGCCGGTGTGGGTGGCCCTTGCTAGCCCTCTATGGGCATTGTCAGTGGCCCTAATGGCCGACTAGCCACCAGCAAACAAGAAGAATAAGAACCAAAAGAAAAGGAAAGAAAAAAGAAAAAAGGAAGGACCAATGACGAAAATATCCTTGGCCGGTTGGAAAACTTAGTCGGTCTATGACCAGAGGGGTCAAGTTTTTATTTGAAACAACCAAAGCCACTTCATACTCTTATTTAAAACAAAATTCACCTCGGGTCTTTATTTTAAAAAATAAGAGCATTTCGAGTCCTTTTTTGAAATTTTCCCTGTAAAGAATTACTCAAACCTACTGAAAATATAATTAATCAGTTAACAATTAGCGCCTAAGTTAGAAATTGCAATTCAAATGAAAAAATATATCCATAAAAATTTTTAATTTGGAAATACAATAATTAATTAGAAAAAGAACTTGAAATTAGCTTATGAACAAGAAAACACTATATAATTATCCTAAAGATAAAATTGAAAAATGAAATGCAATAAATTATCCAAATAAACTGTACATAAATTACAAGTAACGAAATGCTTCACCACTAGTGAACCGAGATGGCTTAACTACGATCAATTATGAGTCTCATTAAGTCCTCTATAGTACATGGATAAGAGAAAAGCCATTATAAAAAAAATTTCCATAGATAAAATCGAAATTATATATTAAAATGGAAAAGCAAAAGTGAATGTAATGAAACAGCAAATAACATAGGTATTGATGATTAAGAGTATAAATTAAGTGAATTTTTGCCAAGACAATATTACACTACCCATGAATTAATTGATGATTGAGGCAAAATATAATCTTGTATGGAAATTCATTGTTTTACGAAATTTTCTCATTGCCATAAACAGTATATGGAGGCCGTGCTTGCCATAATACCCATAGAGAAAAGAATGGCCGAGACTAAAAATTGAATAAATTAAATTAAGAAATCAAATTCCATAAATTGGTGAAACAGTTTTGCTCTAAATTGAATATGAGACCGCCGTCTCAATACATCATGTCAAAGTTTAGTACCTAATCATTTACTCTAAAAACTTGAACTACTCAAGAAAGGCCCAATTTGTACTCAACAATGCTCTTCAATATCATATCTCCTGCTGGCTTCATTCTACACTAACTTGGTAGTTTATGATGAAATTTATGGTAATCATTGAACTACAATAATATAGTATGAGAACTCTCAATCGCCCTACTATAATAAATCTAATGCTTAACTTACTTAAGAATGTAACAACTCCAAAATAACTAGCCAACTCAATCAATGTTTGTCATGCATCGGCCACTCACTTCATGGCAAAATATTCTCGCAAAAGCTGACTCCTGGCGTCAAGACAGCAAAATAGTAATACTAACACTGAGAGGATTGAGATTTATTCATATAATAGATATATTAAATGATACAATAGACCATTATTACTACTAAATATGGCTTGCTTATTTGAAACTAACTAATGTATAGTCTCCTCCATCGGTTAGGGTATTAATATTATACACGTCTTCCTATGCACGACATTACTTTAATCGGGACCTCCGCAGAAAATTCTGTCTCATACTTTATTTATGCAGATTAGCGAGAATAAGCATTCCTCGTGACATATACCATACAAGCGATGATGATTTGTATTTCCATTTCCATATATGATAAGATCAGTGAAACCACTTCAACACTTGGAATATGAAAAGTTCCTTCCCTGATGTGTCTATTCCCACGTAAAACTCTCACTTCGCAGGTCAGAAGGTGAAGGAACTTCATCACTAGACTCCGACAAAGATCGAGCTATCACACATTATCCAAGGCCTGTCTCTAGAATGAGACTCAACATGACTTCCGGTGTGACTTGTGTTCTTTTAAGGAGCAAATCAGATAATGTCGTAGGTTGTTTGAGAAAATCATCACAAGTCTAAATGTTTCAACCCTGATCTGGGAAAACTCATCAAACGCCTGAAATATCGTGATAAAGAGAGGGACAATGGCAAATATGTGTACAATCCTTTATTCATGCTCTAGGAAGGGCTCCTTACTATGTAGTATTTACATCAAATCCTCCTGCAGCCTCAACATAAGTGCTGACATGTTCAAGCAGAAAAATGAAGACCAAAATGGAAAACTTGATCGCCTGCTATATCATCTGCATTGTATATGATAATAGCTAGAAACCATTAACCAAATGCAAGCAAACTTTAAGCCAAGATGGAGGAGAAGGGAAATTTGCAAGAGAGAACTGATAAGACCACGAGTTAACCACTATGTGCAGAGGAAGAACCGCTGCTTCCCCATTTTTGAGTCACAGAAACAGGTGAAGTCGGCGACTTCATATTCTTCAACAGCCCCACATTGTCACATTCTGGCAGAGGAGGTGGGTTCTCGCTTCCACCGGCGCTGTTATTATAGCTCACATCCTTCGACTTGTCCGGCTCATGTGTCCCACTCGAAATTGCCTTCAACTCCTCCAGGACAGTCTCCATGGAGGGCCTCATGTCCTTGTCCTGTTGCAAGCACCTGAATGCCAGCTCGGCCACAGCCATGATCATCCTATTGATTTCAGGATCCGACTCAAACCCCAAATTTGGATCCATCAATTCACGGAACTCGTGGTTCCTTATCTTGCTAGTTGCTAAGGTGGCCAAATTAATCTCGTGCCTGTCTCGGCTTATATCAACCGCCCGCATGGATGATATAAGTTCCACTAATACTACCCCAAAACTGTAGACATCACTCTTCTCCGTGAGCTGGTAACACTGGTGATACTCAGGGTCTACATAACCCGGAGTCCCCTGAGGAGTGGTTGAGACGTGGCTCACATTGTTGGGGAACAGCCGAGAAAGGCCGAAATCTGCTACTTTGATGCAAAAGTTGTTGTCAAGGAGGATGTTGTTAGTCTTCACGTCACGGTGGATTATGTCACACGCATGAAGGTAAGCCAATGCGGTGGCCGTTTCTATGGCGATGCTAATACGAATATGCCACCGGAGAGGGTCCTGCTTCGCTCGCTCCCCATGCAGATGATCGGCTACTGTGCCATTCGGGATGTACTCATAGACCAGCAGGAGTTCACGACTCTGCCGTGAAGTGCAACCGTACAAAGAGACAAGGTTTTTGTGGCGCAAGCGAGTTAGGATTTCAACTTCTGTCATGAACTGCTTCACCCTCCTATAGTTGTGCTCATATAGACGCTTAACAGCTACTTCCCGGCCATCTCGAAGTTTACCTGCTCAAGAAAATGGAGAATGACCCTCTTAGTTTACATGCAGGCTGTCTAATTAGCCTCTTTCATTAAGGTCTTACCATAGTACACAATTCCAAAACCTCCATCTCCGAGCTCCCAGGCAGAATCAAAATGGTTAGTAGCTTCTTCAAGCTCAGCTTCGGTGAAAATGGGGACCCTGAAGTATACATTGCCCACTTCAAGGTCTGCTTTCAAGGAAGAATCAGAAGGAGCATGTCTTGAGCGGAATATTGAGAAGCAATGCTGTTGTTTGTGGCGGATCGTATAGATGAATGAACAGAGCAAAATACTGGCCAAGGCCAAGGCACCAAATCCGCTACCTGAAGAACAAAAGTTTCATTAGACTTGCATCAGTGACAGGTAGAGGAAATGGAAAATTTCAGGAGAACTTTGATTGTGAGATGTTCTCAAATGTAAGAAGCATGTCATTGGGCTCTTGCATCATAATTGTGCTCAAAGGATGTGTTGACAACATCTTTTTGCTGTCACAAACCATGCTAAATGCACGGATATGTACTCAAAGGATTGTATAATGTCCCCCATGAAAAAGGTTTGACTGACCTAATCCAATCTTCAAAGGTGCATGGTTGTTTCCTGCAGCAAAGATGTACCAAAAAAGGCATTTGCGTCATAAAAACAGATCCTATCCACATCATGAAAATTATAGAACAGGAATACAGACACTGGCTTCCTTGATCTAACATAAATTCTATTGAATAATTGAATCACTTGACATAATACGTCCTAGGAACAAATAGATATTCCCTCATGTTACTATCACAAAGAAATTGCAAAACTAAGCATAATGCAGTGCTGTAGGCAACAGCATGAACTGAAACTTTTAGGTGATGTGAAACAAGCAAGAGCAAACACACGCACAGCAAAATTTCCCCTTTATGTTTTTCTTTCCATGCAACTGTCTTATCTTAGTGAATCATACCCTGGCCTCTCTATCGTAAATTCAGTAATCATCTATAATCCTTGAGACATCTCTGCTCTCACATTGGAACTGGCTAACACAAACAGTGACGCTCTTAAAATTTTCACTATTTACTGAGCTGCTGCACATGATTAATGCAGGGTTGAGATCCACAGAAGCGACTGCAGCGAGACTATATATCTGTGATCTGAAGATACTGTACCGTAGTTCTTCAGCTTTGAGGCAAGGAAGAAAATTACATTGCTATGAATTCATCTAACTACTAAAGTTGTATTTGTTAGAGTGAAATAATTCTCCGTGAATTAGTTTTCCGAACTTCAATACGTCTGGTTTGCTGAAAATATGATTAGTCAAACTATTTACATTAAAGAAAATATGCATGATTGAAGTTGAGAAAATGAATTTCCCAATCTGAAAAGGATAAAATACATTTTTCTTGAAAATGATTTTCATGGAATTTATTTCCTTTATTGTAAACTTTTTTCCATAACACGCCCTAGATCTACAAAAGAATGCCCGAAAGAATAAATAAATAAATAAAAGTAATGGCGTGGTGAACGAAGCCGAGGTGGGAAAAAGGAACTGAGAATAGAGAACTAAGGGAAGCCAAAAAGTTCTTCCTCTTCCTTTCAAGTCCTTATCAAGTTCGGAGAGCATGGCGAGGACATCCGCCGAAAAACACATGGGAGATTTCAAGCGGTGCTATTACGGGGAATTAATCGAAAAGTTTTACCTCGTTTGCAAGTACGCGGATAAGCTTTATCAGAACAGATGCACAGAAAACTTCCATCCGCTTCCACGCATTTGCCTCCACTAATGTTGCATTTAACACAACTCTCCCAGGAGGTCAAATCCCATTGCAGTCTAAACCCGTGCTTCAACTCCTCCTTGGCTTTCCGCCAAAAAAACTCCTCCTTGGCTGATTCATTATTTTCTTTTCTCTTCCAATCCTCTCCGGCTAATACAACAGGTACAATAACATGACTCTCGCACGCTAACCGACTAAGATGAAAGTCGTCTTGTCTACCCATAAGAGCGACATAAGAGTGGTTGGCCTCGACAGAGGGGCAAGTCAAGTCAGGATGTGAATAATCACCATTTGGGGAGCCGGTGCAATTACGAAGAAATGCTAGGTGGACATGCCCGTGATTGGATTTAGGAAAGGAGAGCGCTTTACTGCCGGGAAGATCAGCATCAGATGCGCTGGGCGGTTGAGGAGACTTTTCAGGTGGAGCAAAACAAGCATTGCCCGTTCTCCCAAACTCTGAGATCAACCTAAGAGATTGATCATCATAAAATATAGGGTCCTTCCACCGAGAATTTAAGTTTAACAGTCGGTCATGAGGACAGCATGTTTTAGAGTCGTTCCCGAAAGGATAACCGATCATGACCTTACTGCACTCGTCAGACTCGCAGGATCCATATGTCAAGCTCACTAATGGAACCCAGCCTTCCAAAGAAATAATCGTCAAAATGCTGATGACATGGCGAAGCAAAACCTTGGAACCTAGGGAGCTCTCCACACCCATTTCAGAAATTTTAGAGGGAACAATAGAAGCACAGGAACAGTCGGAAAGAGGAAAACTTTGGTGTGCTTATGGCAGAGACAGAAGGGGCACGAGTGAGATCCAGTCGCTCAAACTGAAGACCGCATTGTATGAATGTCTCGTTGAATCCTTTTTCACGTAAACGCGCCAATTGACTGGGTCAACTGAGCGTAGAGGACCCGAAAGAGTAAACGTAGGGACCACATATTTGCTCAGTGTCAGACAAAATCGATTTCAACAGTTGATACTTCGGCTAAAAAACGTCCATTTTCACTCACGATCGATTTCACTCCATCGGCCACAGGCCCATGGCCCGCTTTGTTTCCGTGGGCACCTTTATTTCCTTACGAAGTTTCCAACTTTGTTTGACGGGGTTTCGAAGCTTTCCCACGGGCTTTTTACCGAGACTCGTCCTCTACCCTTGATCTCTTTGAAGGTCGAGTACTATGACAACTTGAGTCCGTGACAATCAAAGGCGGAGAGACACGGAAGGTGACGAATGGTGGAGAAGGAAGAAACTGGTGAAGTGTTCATCTGATCCGCCTAGTGGGTCTTATGTCTGATAAAGTCTCGTCGATGTTAAGGAGGTTGAAACAGAAGAGTCCCATGAACAGGACCTGGGTTTTCTTCTCTGGTTCTTTCACAGGAAGATGAGTGTGACGGGATGGTAGCAAAATGGGGAGGAAGAAGAGAAAAGTGATGAACTTCCAGTGAAGTATGCATCCATTTGAAGAGTAGACATAATGATTGCGGGTATCATTTTTCTGATAATTTCTTCTATTGGTTTTTAGCATAATCCTCTTCTACATGTTCAAAATTGCATATCTTGAAACCATCATATCTGACAACCCAACATCGAGAGACAGGAGATGGTGGAAAAAGAACAAAGCTTTTAGACAGTTTTCTCGAGACGATGATAAACAATTGAGAAGATATCCGTTCCTTCTTGAGTATTTTTGGAGGACCTATAAATATTTCCCAGATAATTCAGAATTTAACTCAGCTTGAGACGTTCAAGTTAATACCTGATTGGCAACTTCAGCTAGATTGAGCTCTTATATTTTCTTTGTAGCTTATTTTTTCACGCGACATATTAAACTTATACTGGAAATAAGGAGTGAAAGTAAGCGGATGGAGTTAATCAAGTGGTAGAAAGGAACACCTAAGAAAGCCAAAGAAATCAAACTGAAGTTTTTGGGCTAAAGGATAAGAAGAACCAATTTTATAAAGATAAAGCAGACAGAGAGATCATTTGAAATTTTACTTATCTCAAACGCAGGCAAATTTATATAAAACCCTCAGTAATTTGATTTTCTCACAGATTGGTGATGTTTGTTCTAGAGAACCGAAATCAGATGGGGAAGAAAAACTTTCTAGAAGAGTAGAATGTAAAAGCCTAAGTTAGAACAGTTTGCGGCACCTTACCGTCACCATAGTGTTTGAGATGTGTTCGATCAAGGCAATAGCACACGCTCGAGCCATTCACAGCCACACTGCCCCACACTTCTTCAGCACGTCATGCAATCACATCCCGTCCAATTCAGTGTGAAACTGTCCTCCAATAACTTCAGGTACTCAACTCTTTGATTCACCTTCCAGTTTCGTATCTGAATCGGGGCGGCCACCAAGTACTGGAACGATGCTCTATTCCAGTTCAAGTAATCTCACTTACACGCTATTGCAGCAAAAGAATTGTTCCCTTCACCAAGACCACAGTCAACCCTTGATATTGTAGAATTGACAAAAAATGACTCGTTGCAGTTGTGGAAGATGTAGAGATCAACCCGACGCTGACCAAAAGTAATAGGTAAGCGGTCAAAAGAGTAATTGAGACTAGGCAGAGGGCATCCAGCATTGAGTAACGCTTCCTCCACTTATAGTGCTTTGTAAGCTTGCCATGAGGTAGTGATGCCAAAAGTGCCTCGAGGAGGTTACCTGAAGAAGGTTCTTCTCATTATCACTGACGGTCTAACCACGGAACTATGTATTGGAGCTTACCTGTTCTCCAGGTCTGTTATTAGGATAGGACGGAAGTCGAAGTAAGCGGTCCATTCATTGGCTATGGAATGAGTTCTTGTCATATGAAATATCTTCAGTAACATAACTAGATCGAGATGTCTGATAAATCGGCCTACTATTGTTGCACTTTATCTCAAAGCCAGGATAGCCACAATAAGGTTGTTGAAGGCTTGGAATCTGAAAAGGGTAGATTATGTTTGGACCACTACCACAATTCTTTGGCCAACAAGCATCAAATTTCGGGTTCACCTCCAGAGACAGTAGGAAGTCGAATAAGAGCATACTGAGACTAATGATAATACTGATCCGCCTAAATAGGGAGGCTCTAAAGCTCAGCACATTTTGTGGATTCAATCCAGGAGACATTGCTTAAGAATGTGAAGGTAACAGAGAAAGATGAATTGCACTTGATACCCTCGAAATGGTAGAAGTCATTACTATTTAGCACTTGTAAATACCTACTTGGATATTAAAATATGGCCTTGCCATATACTGGCTTCTGTATAGTTAAACGAAGACATAAGGTCCGAATCATGCACGAAAGTCCAACCTTTCCATGTACTTACATCAGTAACATTTTAGTAAAATTCAGAATCGAACGCGTTACAGCCCAAATGCAAAGAAGCAAACAACATAGGACACATCGCCCTCGACAAAGAAAAAAGGACACATATCATCGTCCAAAACATATCCGTGCAGTCTGGGAACTGGTTTTGGTTGGAATTTCAGAAGCGAAGAAAGAAAGGAAAGAAAGACGGATCAGGGAACCAGCTTTGGTTTTGATGATTCCTTGTTTTTCCCCACAGCTTGGAGGGTTGTCCACGGGGTTTTTGGGTCAAAGTCTTCCCTCCGAAAGTGCAAGGAAGGCTGGCTTACTCGGAGCCATCATGATATTATGACATTCATGTCCGTGTCAAATCTATTCATTTTTTCCGGCATTCAACGTCAGCAATCGGTCATAGCTTAGGAAACTGGCAACTCTACCCTATCTCCGTTTTGAAAATGTCAAACTCAGTACTTTCATTTATTCTGGATCCATCAACCATGACGCCGATCTTTTCACAGTAATCTGAATTTATTGTAAGGATTCATTTATTTTATAAAAATGAATAATTGGAAAAATTATTTTTTAAAATAATTGCTTATATCACTTATCAAAATAAATAAATCAACACTACTTTTACTATTCATAAAAATATTTAGACATAAATTATTATAATGAAAATATTTTTTGATGATTAATTATTTCCAATTATATAAATGATCATTTTTAGGAAAAAATTCAAATCATTTATTTCCCGTAAAACAAACCGAGCCTAATATTAAATTCTAGCTGTAAATTTGAAGTGTAAGCACCAAATTTCTTAAAGCAAAGTTGCCAAAATACAAAAGTAATAATACTAATGGAAAAAACAAATATTAAGAAATGATAGCATAGTTGATGTTAGAAGACTAAAGTACAATCAAGCAATTGACCAATTAAAATAACAAAAAAAAAAAAAATAGAAAACATCATCTTCTTACAAGAAATACAATAAATATAAAGAATTACTTAAACCTACTGAAAATGTAATTAACCAGTTAATAATTAGCACTTAAGTTAGAAATCACATTTCAAATAAATAACATATCCATAAAAAAATTTTATTTTGGAAATAGAAAAATTAATTAAAAAAAACTTGAAATTAACTTGCGAACAAGAAAACACTATATAATTATCGTAAAGATAGAATTGAAAAATGAAATGCAATAGATTATCCAAATAAATTGTGCATAAATTATAACTAACGAAATGTTTCACCATTAGTGAACCTAGATGGCTCAACTATGATCAATTATGAGTCTCATCTGAATCCTCTATAGTATATGGATAATAGAAAAGCTGTTATAAAATAATTTCCATCAATAAAATTGAAATTATATATTAAAATGGAAAAGCAAAAGTAATTGTGATGAAACAGCAAATAACAAAGAATATTGATGATTAAGAGTATAAATTAAGTAAATTATTTTGCTAAGACAATATTACATTACCCATGAATAAATTGATGATTGAGGCAAGATATAATCTTATATAGAAATCCATTTTTTTTTCGAAATTTTCTCATTACTTTAAACAGTATACAGAGGCCATGCTTGCCCTAATACCCATAGAGAAAAGAATTGCCGAGACTAAATATTTAAGAAATCAAATTGGTGAAAAAATTTTGCTCTAAATTGAACATGAGACCGTTGTCTCAATATGTCATGTCAAAATTTAGTACCCAATTGTTTACTCTAAAAGCTTGAACCACTCAAGAAGGGCCTGATTTATACTCAACGATGCTCTTCGATATCATATCTCTTGCTGACTTCATTCTACAATAACTTGGTAGTTTCCAATGCAATTTATGGTAATCATTGAACTACAATAATAGAGTATGAGAACTCTCAATCGCCTTACTATAATTAATCCAATGATTTACTTAATTAAGAGTGTAACAGCTCCAAAATGATTAGCCAACTCAATCAAGGTTTGTCATGCATCGCCCACTCACTACGTGGCAAAATATTCTAGCAAAAGCTGACTCTTGGCATTGAGGCAACAAAATATTAGTACTAACACTAAGGCCCTGTTTGGTAAAAAAATTTATATTCCCCAACAATTATCTCTATTCTTTTGTTACAAGGAATAAAAAAAAAAAATAGAAATCTGTTTGGTAAAATTATTGTTCCCAATAAAAAAAATATTTTTTTTTGTTCCCAACAATAGATTTGGAACAGAAACAATAAATAGAAAAAGTAATTTCTTGTTCTCAAGAACAATTCTTGAGAATCAAAAGAACAAAAACAAAGAATTTATTTTTTCTTCTCTTCTCTCTTCTTCTCTTTTCTTCTTCTCTTTCCATTTCTTCTTCTTCCGTTTGGCCAGTTGCCAGCCTTGACCATGGCAAGCGCCAATGACTAACCAAACGAGAGCTGACAACCTCGCCGAATCGCCGTCGAGAGGGTCCCCAACACCTGGCAACACCGAGCCACGGCGAGGCTCAACCTCCCAACCGGCGCAAGGCTCGACCTCGCCCGTGACAGCCTAAATTTTCATATTTCGTTTTCAATTAAATAAATCGGGCCTTTCGTCAATGTGCCTATGATGTTATTCTCCGAACTAATCACTCACGAGATAACTAGACTATATGGAGAAGCCGTTAAGAGATTTTAATGCAATAGACTTGAGAATTCGACCAGGAATCAATTACTCGACCATGTTGATCTGCAAGGATTATTACGACACCATCAAAAATCGATCAGAAACTGGAGATAGGTCGATTCGATAGAGATATATGATTAGTGTGTGGGTGATTCCACCTAATTACAAAATTCTCGTCGAACGGCACTTGACCGATTTTTTTGTCATTTTTTTATCCGGTGTCCGTATTTGAAATCTCGAGATTTTCACGACAACCGAGAGTTGTCAATGAATCAAAGATGTACATTATGATTCAAGATAAATTGATCATGGGTTAATTGTACTAAAAATTTCTAAAAGTTATCCAGTAGACTAGGTCACGCTAAAATCGCGTCGGATTGAAATTAACTGCAAATTTGAACCCGATTTCAGAAATTGAAAGTTTTGTCATGTTACGATTTATTTTAGGAACGTCTACTCATCCTCCGAAAATTTTTTGAAGATTCCGAGATTTTTATGAAAAATTGATTCGGAGTTGCGGAAAATTAACGGAAAATCAAATGGGCTAAGTTGAAGGAAATTTGGACTTCCAAGCCGAGCCTTTTGGTATTGGGGACTTGTTCAAAATTGTTTGGAATTTTTCTTCAACGAAATTGGATCTCGATTGGAGAAGTCAGAGAGGAAATTGAAGTTCAATTTGAGTGAAATTCAAATTTAGGCATGGGGCTAAAAATTGGGATTCAATTTGGATTAATTATGGAAAATCTAATTCAAAAAAGTATTAGAGGGGTACAATGCATTCAATTAGAAGGATAAGGATTGTTGATTTGCCCCTTTTTTATCCAATCTTGCCGAGCACACCACCAGCTGCTCATCCTGTCGCACGCCTTCGCCGACTCCATCATCATCAATTCCTACTTTGATTTTCATTTTCCTTCGTTTCTTCTCACCAAGCCATTTCCGCCCGTGTCTTCGTGCGGCCATTTCTCCACCGAAGCTCTCGCAGGCTGCCACTCGTTCGTTTTTCCTCTTCTCCAGCCAACCTTCCAACAGCAGACTTTGGTTTGTTGACCGCCCCACCATCTTCGGTTTTGCTCCACCGAAGCAGCTCTGTGTCCCGCGCCTCCCTTGGTCCGCGACAAGCTTCAACGCCAGCATCTCCACCAACAAAATTCCCAGCCCAGTCTACGTCTCCTCCAGCTGCCAGCGAGGTTCGAAGTCCATCCAGCATCTTCGTCCGTGTCTCGCCAGCAAGCTGCCACCAGCAGCCTTCATCTTCGGCTTCAATCCAGCTCACCCAACGTCGCAATTGCTTGTCGCACGCTAGTCTCCTTTGATCGAAGTCGCGGCCCGCGAATTCATCCACAAGCCCAGCAGCAAACTTCAGTCTCACGAGCCCAACATCTCCATGAATTTCGGGCCCTGCAAAGCCCATCAGCAGCCCATGAATTATTCTTGATCAGCCTAGTGGATTTCCGCCCACAAGTTTAGAAGCCCAAGCCCGCGAAGCAAGCTCAGCCCAACTCAATAACAAATCTCAGTTTGGGCTGAGATTTGTTGGGCCAATTTTAGGCCTAGTCCAAGCCCGTTCACGCCGTCGCAAGCCCAAGTTTCAGCCGCCGTCGTGGTGAACCGGTTCTTGCAATAAACCGATGAGTTTATGCACTAAACTCTGCTTAGTAGGTTAATGACGTTTAAGGGGTATTTAGATTAAATTAACTAGGGATTAGATGGTTAGTTAGATTAGATTAGCAATTTAATTAGTTAATTATGCATGTTAGGTGGTTAGATTAGATTAAGTGAGGCCTAGATAAATTATTTTATTTATCTAAACAGGTTCAGGAATTTTCTTGGCCCGTTTAGGTGGTTAATTTAGTGATTTTGGCCTAAGTTAATATTTTTAGTATTTAAATTTAATTATTTAATTAATTTTAGAAATTAATTAATTATTAATTTTTTTTCCGGAAATTAGGTCGAGATAGTCGATGACCAGAATTTCGTACTGATTGCAATGGTATGGTTAATTTCTGTAATTGAGTGTTAAATTATGCCAATTGAGTACTGATTGGAAATTTGAGTATTTAATTCCAGAATTTATGAAATTCCAATATTTATTAAGAAAATCTCGGGTATCGGATTTTAATACCAAAAATGGTTTTATATACTATATAAAACAGTGGGATTTTAAATTGGAAGTTATAAATTTTTCTGGTTCGAATTGACCGTGTACTCACACACAACTATTTTACAGTGTATTTCTAATATAAAGAAAAATGGCAGGTTCACCATTTTAATTGAGGCATTTTAGTGCAATGCACGGTACCTTGAGCCATAATTGAGTAATCGTGTGTTGGTTAAGAGAACCCGTGAAGGCTGTTAAGTTGGACGATAACCCTTATATGGGATGTCCCTAGACAACGAGAAGCGGTCGCAATAGATTCCGGTCCCTATGCTCCTTCGGGAAAATCATCTGATAGAGACGTCCCATGCTCAATGGAGTGAGACGAAACCTGGCAATGCCAGAAGACCACCGAACAGAGAGTATGCCGTGTTATATACCGAGATTAAAACTAGGAACGCATGATTAATTAAGTTTAATGTGCCGGATTATGAGACAAAATTGTGTGGCACAGTATGGAACGTGTCATAACAATTTGGTCCTATAATCAGAAATCATGTGCTTATTTGAGAATTTCAATATGGCGTTCCATTTAATTGAGCTTAATTGTTGCTATTGCTTTCATGCTGTCTATAATATGAACTGTACTGACCTACAGAATGAATCTGAGACGAGGTAAGTCTCTATGATTGTATCGAGTGTATAGTTAGAACGCCTTTTGGTGTATTACCCTTCTAATTAGGGTTTAAAGCGTGAACTCGCTAAGATTTATATCTCACTCTGTCGTAAATTAAATTTTCAAGGTCGTCGAGTGGAGGACCTGGAATCGAAAGAAGGTGATCCGAAGTGTAGGTCAGTTAGGACCGTTTCTTTTTGGAAAGCCAGTCTTTGTAGTCTTTTGATCTTAGACCTTGTACATGACTCAGTAAGTATATAAAGATGTGTTTTGTTTTTGAATCTGTTTCCTGCTTTTCTATCCCAAACTATTGATGTCAAGGGTTTAGTAATTTGCTTCCGCATGTGCATTAAAATGAAAGGATTGATGACTTGTCTTGGGAAGTCGCAAAATTTTCTATCGACCATAAAGGGATGGGCACATGGTCGAGGTTCGGGACGTGACGTTGCCAGGCCAAGGCGAGGCCTACCTCGCACCGCCTAGGTGAGGTCGAGGCTCGCCATGGCCAGGCGAGCCTCCAGCAAGCTCGTGGGACTTGCCTTGGAGCATCGCTGGACCTCACCTAGCCAATCACCGGCCACCACTGTGGCCGGCAACTGGCCAAAGAGAAAAAGAAAACGAAAAAAGAGAAAAGAGGAAAATAAGAAAATATAGTAAAAGTATCAAAATATTAAAAGATATAGAATTCTACTAAACGCATTTCTATCTCAGGAATAAAAATTGTATGGAGTTACCAAACGTGTTCTTTTGCTCAGAAATTATTCTCGAGAACAAAATCAGAAAAAATTATTTCTGATCAAAAATTGTTTTCCGGAACAAAAGCATTACCAAATACACTTTAAGAGGATTGAGATTTATTCATAAGATAGACATATTAAGTGATGCAACAGACTATTATTAGTATTGAATATGGCTCGCTTGTCTGAAACTAGGTTATGTATAGTGTCCTCCATCAGTTAGTGTATTAATTTTATACACATCTTACTATGCACGACATTACTTAAATCAAGGCCTCCGCAGAAAAATCGATCTCATACTTTATTTATGTAGATTAGCCTTGAGTGAGAATAAGCCTTCCTTGTGACATATATGATACGAGTGATGATGGTTTGTATTTCCATTTCCATATATGATAAGGTCTGTGAAACCACTTCAACACATGGAATATGACAAGTCCCTGATGTGTCTATTGCCGCGTAAAACTCTCACTTCACAAGTCAGAAGGTGAAGGAACTTCATCACTAGACTCCGACAAAGATCGAGCTATCACATATTATCCAAGGCCTGTTTCTAGAATGAGACTCAACATGACTTCCGGCATGACTTGTGTTCTTTTAAGGAGCAAATCAGATAATTTCATAAGCTGTTGTGAGAAAATCATCGCGAGTCTAAATGTTTCAACCCTGATCTGGGAAAACTCTTCAAACACCTGAAATATCGTGATAAAGAGAGGGACAATGGCAAATATGTGTACAATCCTTTATTCATGCTCTAGGAAAGGGCTCCTTACTAAGTAGTATTTACATCAAATCCTCCTGCAGCCTCAACAGAAGTGTTGACGTGTTCAAGCTGAAAAATGAAGACCAAAATGGAAAACTTGATCGCCTGCTATATCATCTACATTGTAAATAATATTAGCTAGAAACCATTACCCAAATGCATGCAAACTTTAAGCCAAGATGGAGGAGAAGGGAAATTTGCAGGAGAGAACTGATAAGAGTACGGGCTAACCACTATGTGCAGAGGAACTACCGCTGCTTCCCCATTTTTGAGTCACGGAAACAGGTGAAGTCGGCCCCTTCGTATTCTTCAACAGCCCCACATTGTCACATTCCGGCGAAGGAGGTGGGTTCTCGCTTTGACAGGCGCTGTTATCATAGCTCACATCCTTCGACTTGTCGGGCTCATGTTTCCCACTCGAAATTGCCTTCAACTCCTCCAGGACAGTCTCCATGGAGGGCCTCATGTCCTTGTCCTGTTGCAAGCACCCGAAAGCCAGCTCGGCCACAGCCATGATCATCCTATTGATTTCGGGATCCGACTCAAATCCCAAATTTGGATCGATCAATTGGTGGAACTCGTGGTTCCGTATCTTGCTGGTTGCTAAGTTTGCCAAATTAATCTCGTGCCTGTCTCGGCTTATATCCACCGCCGGCATGGACGATATGAGTTCCACTAATACTACCCCAAAACTGTAAACATCACTCTTCTCTGTAAGCTGGTAATACTGGTGATACTCAGGGTCCACATAACCCGGAGTCCCCTGAGGAGCGGTCGACACATGGCTCACATTGTTGGGGAACAGCCGAGAAAGGCCGAAATCTACTACTTTGACGCAAAAGTTATTGTCGAGGAGGATGTTGTTAGTCTTCACGTCACGGTGGATTATATCAGACGCATGAAGGTAAGCCAATGCGGTGGCCGTTTCTATGGCAATGCTAATGCGAGTACGCCACCGGAGAGGGTCCTGCTTCGCTCGCTCCCCAAGTAGATGATCGGCTACTGTGCCATTCGGGATGTACTCATAGACCAACAGGAGTTCACGGCTGTGCCGCGAAGTGCAACCATATAAAGAGACGAGGTTTTTGTGGCGCAAGCGAGTTAGGATTTCGACTTCAGTCATGAACTGCTTCACCCGCCGATAGTTGTGCTCGAATAGACGCTTAACAGCTACTTCCCGGCCATCTCGAAGTTTGCCTGTTTAAGAAAAATGGAGAACAACCCTCTTAGATTCCTAGTTTCTAGAAATTCTCGCCATCTATATGCAGGCTGCCTAATTAGCCTCTTTCGTTAAGGTCTTACCATAGTACACAATTCCAAAACCTCCATCTCCGAGCTCCCGGGCAGAATCAAAATGGTTAGTAGCTTCTTCAAGCTCGGCATTGGTGAAAATGGGGACCCCGAAGTATACATCGCCCACTTCAAGATCTGCTTTGAAGGAAGAATCAGACGAAGCGTGTCTTGAGCGGAATATTAAGAAGCAATGCTGTTGTTTGTGGCGGATCATATAGATGCATGAACAGAGAAAAATACTGGCCAAGGCACCAAATCCGCAACCTGAAGAATAAAGGTGTCATTAGATTTGCATCAGTGGCGGGTAAAGGAAATGGAAAATTTCAGGAAAACTTTGACTCTGTGATGTTCCCAAATGCACGAAGCATGTCATTGTGCTCTTGCATCGTAATTGAGCTCTAAGTATGTGTGGACAACATTTTTTTGCTACAAACCATGCCAAATGCACGAATATATACTCAGAGGATTGTATAATGTCCCCCATGATAAAGTTTGACTGACCTAATCCAATCTTCAAAGGGGCATCGTTTCCTGCAGCAAAGATGTAGTACCAAAAAAGGCGTTTGCGTCAGAAATACAGATCCTATCCAGATCATGAAAATCGTAGAATGGGAATACAGACACCAGCTTCCTTGATCTAACATATATTCCTATCAAACAATTGAATCGCTTGACATAATACATCTTAGGAACAAATAGATATTCCCTTATGTTACATATCACATAGAAATTGCAGAACTAAGCAAAATGCAGTGTTGTAGGCGACAGCATTGACTAAAACTTTAAGCTGATGCGAAACAAGCCTAAGCGAACGCACGCCCAGAAACCTTTCCCCTTTCCTTCTCATGCATTTGTCTCCTCTTAGTGAATCATACCATGGCCTCTGTATCGTAAATTCAGTAATCATCTATAATCCTAAACAAATCTCTGCACTCACATTGGAACTAGCTAATGCATACGGCGACACTCTTTAAAATTTCACTATTTACTGAGCTGCGGCGCATGATCAATGTAGGTTTGAGATCCACAGAAGCGACTGCAACAAAACTATGCATCCGTGATCAGGAGATGTTGTCCTGTAGTTCTTCAGCTCTGATGCGAGGAAGAAAATGGCATTGCTCTGAATTCGTGTAACTACTAAAAGTGTGTTCATTTGGTTGGAAAAAGTTCTCCGCAAATTAGTTTTTCGAACTTTAATGCGTTTGGTTTGCTGAAAGTGATTAGTCAAACTATTTGTGGTTGAAGAAAATATGCATGCTTATAGTTAGGAAAATGAATTCCATAATCTAGAAAAGGCAAAGTACATTTTTCTTGAATATGATTTTCATGGAATTTATTTTCATTTATCATAAAGTTTTCTCCAAATAAACTCACCAAAAAAATGGAGAAACTCTTGCTAATACAGGGAATTAATAGGAAAGTGTTACCTTTTCTGCATCGAAAACGTCCACGATGTCCCCCGCATTTGCGTCCACTTCTTTGGCATTTGACACAATGCTCCCAGGAGGTTAAATCCCATTTCAGTCTAATCCCGTGCTCCCCCTTCTCGTCGGAGTCATCATTTTCTATTTTCTCACTATCCTCTCTGGCTAGTTCTTCCATTTTTTTGTGGTTGGCTAATTCTACAGGTACAATAATAACAGGGCTGTCGCACGCTGACTGGTTAAGATGGTCATCTTTTCTACTTATAAGAGCTACAAATGAGTGGTTGGCGCCAACAGAGGGGCAAGTCGATTGAGGTTTTGGATAATCAGAAATGGGGAAGCTGCGGCAATGACGGAGAAATGCTAGGTATAAAGGCCCCTGATTGGATTTGAGGAAGGAGGGGCAAACAATGCCGGGAACATCAGTATCAGGTGCTGCACTGTGCGGTCTAGGAGACTCTTCAAGTAGAGCAAAACAAGCATTTCCCTTTATCTCTGACTCTGAGATCAACCCAAAAGATTGATTATGATAATCGACAGAGTCACCCCAGAAAGGTTCTAGTTTCAACTGTGGCTCATGACGAAAACATGGTTCAGAGTCGTTCCCGAAAAGAGAACCTATCATGACGTCCCTGCACTTGCCTGGCTTACAATTTCCACATTTGAAGCTCGCCGATGCAACCCAGTCTTCCAAAGAAAGAATCGTCAAAATGCCAATGACAAGGCAAAGCAAAACCGGGGAACCTTTGGAGCTCTCGACGCCCATTTCAGGAATTTTAGAGGGGAACAATAGAAGCACAGGAACAGTCGGATCGAGGAAAGCTCTGGAGTGCGAATAGCAGAGACAGGAGGGGCTCGAGTGAGATTCAGTTGCTCCCACTGAACATCGCATTATATGACGTCGCGTTGAATCCTTTTTCGCGAAAACGCGTCAATTGACTGAGTCAACTGAGCCTAGAGGACCCAAAAGCGCAAACGTAGGGGACCACATATTTGCTCAGTGAGACAAAAAAACCGATTACAACTGTTGATACTTCGGCTGAAAAACGTCCATTTTCAGGACTCAAGATCGATTTCCCTCCATCGGCCACCTTTATTCCTTGCAAAGTTTCCAACTTTGTTTGACGGGGTTTCGAAGCATTCCCACGGGCTTTCCTGGGTCGATTTCAAACCCCCGGAACCACGACGATTTTTACCGCGACTCTTTGAAGGTCGTGTACTATGACAAGTTGAGTTCGTGATGGTCAAAGGCGGAGAGACACGGCAGGTGTCAACTAAAAGTGAAGGAGGTCGATGTTGGGGAGGTCGAAACAGAAATGTCCCATAAACACTAACTCCTGACTCAGGTTGCACTACCCATTTGGCCTCAGTAAGTGAACAGGACCTGGGTTGTCTTCTCTAGTTCTTTCACGTGAAGATGAACGTGACAGGGTGGTAGCAAAACGAAAAGGAAGAAGAGAAAAATGATAAACTTCCAGTGAAGCATGCATCCATTTGAAGAATAGACATAATGATTTAGTGTATCATTGTTCTGACAATTTCTCCTATTGGCTTCTAGAATAATCCTCTTCGACAAGCTCAAAATTGCGTATCTTTTGAAAAACCATCATATCCAACAACCCAACATCAAGAGACAGGAGATGGTGGAGAAAAGAACAAAGTTTTTAGAGAGTTCACTCAAGATGATGATAAATAATTGAGAAGGTATTTGTTCCTCCTTGAGCAATTTTCGGAGGACCTATAAATATTTAGTCAGAATTTAACTCAGCTTGAGACATTCAAGCTAATATGCACTCTACAACTTTAGCCAGAGTGATCTCTTTTATTCTCTTTGTAGCTTATTTATCCATGCGACGTATTAAACTTATACTGGAAATGACGATTGGGAGTAAGCAGATGGAGTAAATCAAGCGCTAGATAAGAACACCTAAGAGAGCCAAAGAAATCAAGCTGAAGTTTTTGGACCAAAGGATCAGAAGAACCAATTCTACAGAGATAAAGCAGACAGAGAGATCATTTGAAATCTTATATATCTCAAACGCAGGCAAATTGATATAAAACTTTCAGTAATCTAATTTTCTTATAGATTGGTCTTGTTTGTTCTAGAGGATGGGAACCAGATGGTGAAGAAAATCTTTCTAGAAGAGCAAAATGTGAAAGCCTAAGTTAGAATAGTTTGTGGCACCTTACCGTCGCCAGTGTTTGAGATGTGTTCAATATGGGCAATACACTCATGCTATTTTTGCAGCTGCACCATCCCCACTTCTTCCACACCTCATGCAGTCGTACGTACCCCATCCAGTTCAGTACGAAACTATCCTCCACTAACTTCAGGTACTCAACATTTTGATTCACCTTCCAATTTCGTTTTTGAACTAGGGCAGCCACCAAATACCGGCATGACGCTCGATTCCAATTCAAGTAATCGCAATTACTAGCTATCGTAGCAAAAGAATTGTTCTCTTTACCAGGACCGTGCTGGACTCTAGATATTGTAGAATTGACAGAAAATGACTCTTTGTAGTTGCAGAAGATGCAGAGGACTCAAAGTAATAGGTAAGCAGTCAAAAGGGTAATTGAGACTGAGCAAGGGGCATCCAGCATTGAGTAACACTTCATCCACCACTCTAAATGAGTTCTTGTCATACGAAATATCTTCAATGACATAATTAGATCGAGATGTCTGATAAATCGGCCTACTGTTGTTGCACTTTATCTCAAAGCCAGGAAAGCCACAATAAGGTTGGACCACTACCGCAATTCTTTGGCTGACAAGCATCTAATTTCAGGTTCACCTCCAGACACAGTACGAAGTCGAATAAGAACATACTGAGATTGATGGTAATACTGATCCGCCTAGATAAGGAGGCTCTAAAGCTCAACACGTTTCATGGATTCATTCTAGGAGACATTGTTGAAGGATGTGAAGGTAGTAAAGAAAGATGAATTGCACCTGAGAGGATGCAATCATACATTCTTTTGAAATGGTCGAAGTCGTTATTATTTAGCACTTGTAAATACTTGCTTGGATATTAAAATATGGCCTTGCCACGTACTGGCTGTTGTATAGTTAAACGAAGACATAAGGTCTGAATCATGCACAACGTCCTACCTTTCGATGTACCTACTTCAGCGACGTTTTCATGAAATTCAGCATCGAACGCGATACAGTCCGAATGCAAAGAGGCAAACAATATAGGGACACACCACTCTCGACAAGGAAAAAAAGGACACAAATATCATCGACCACAACATATCGGTGCAGTCTGGGAACTGTTTTTGGTTGGAATTTCAGAAGCGAAGGCAGAAGGAGAGAAAGACAGATCAGGGAACAAGCTTCAATTTTGATGTTTCCTTGTTCTTCTTCACAGCTTGGAGGGTTGTCCACGGGGCTCTTGGGTCAAAGTCTTCCCTCCGAAAGTCTAAGGAAGACTGGCTTACTCGGAGTCATTATGATGTTATGACATTCATGTCCGTGTCAAATCTATTCATTTTTTCCCGGCATCCAAACGTCAGCAATCGGTCATAGCTTAGAAAACTAGCAACTTCGCCCCATCTCCGTTTTGAAAATGTCAAACGCTGTACTATCATTGACTCTTTGATCCATCAGCCACCACGTCGACCTTTCGGCGATAATCCGAATCCATCATAAGATTAGAAAATCGAGAAATATTTTTTAAATAATCATTTATATCATTTAAAAAATCAAAATTACTTCCACCATCCATAATATGAGGTTTTGTGGACTATTATCAATTGTTCTAAAAACTTAAACTTTTAAATAAATACATAATTTGATATTTAATTACTCTAAAACATAAAAATATTTTGACATAAATTGTTGTGATAATAAAAATATCTTTCGTGCACTATTCATTTCAATTTAAGCGATTATTTTTAGAAAAAAATTTCAAATCATTTATTTCTCACGAAATAAATGGAGTTTAATATTAAGTTCTAGCTATAAACCTACAGTGTATCCACTAAAATTTCTTAAACCAAAGTTGCCAAAATACAAAAGTAATAATAGTAATGGAAAACACAAATATTAAGAAATGATGACATAGTCGATATTTGAAAACTAAAGTACAATCAGGCAATTGACCAATTAAGATCAAAAATAGAAAACATAATCTTCTTACAAGAAGTACATAAATATAAAGAATTACTCAAACCTACTGAATTTGTAATTAACCAGTTAGTACTTAGCACCTAAGTTAGAAATTGCAATTCAAATATAGAAAATATATATATCCATAAAAAGCTCTATTTTGGAAATACAAAAATTAATTAAAAAGAACTTGAAATTAACTCGCGAACAAGAAAACACCATATAACTATCCTACAAATAAAATTGAAATATGAAATGCAATAAATTATCCGAATAAACTGTACATAAATTACAAGTAACGAAATGTTTCACCATTAATGAACCGACATGGCTTAGCTATGATCAATTATGAGTCTCATCTAAATCCTCTGTAGTATATGGATAATAGAAAAGCTGCTATTAAAAAATTTCCATCAATAAAATTGAAATTACATATTAAAATGGAAAAGCAAAAGTAAATGTGATGAAACACCAAATAACATAGATATTGATGATTAAGAGTATAAATTAAGTTAATTATTTTGCCCAGACAATATTACATTACCTATGAATAAATTGATGATTGAGGCAAGATATAATCTTATATGGAAATCCATTTTTTCACGAAATTTTCTCATCACCTAAATAGTTTATGGAGGCCGTGCTTGCCCTTATTGTAATATTGGCCCAGCAAAGAGAGAGAGAAACAATAGAAAGGTTGAAAAGTAAAAAAGAGATAAGAAAATAAATAAATAAAGGAAGAGATTTTTTTTTGTCAATCCTACTCTATTCCTACTCTAACACTCACTCTCAGACTTTTGCTTTGCTTCCTGTAGGGCATGGGAGTCGAAACTCACTCCTGAAACTTACTTGTCCTCACCCCAACCCCCCTGAGAAGATGGGGATTCGAACCTCCCACATCCCCCTTCCATGTTGGAAGGATGGTCACTGGAGCAAACCCTAGTGATTAAAAAAAAGGGAAGAGATAAAAGGGAAAGAAAGCACACGGTTGGGAAGAAGGTGGGCAGAAGAAAGGAGGAGAAAAGAAAAAAGAACGAAGAAGAGAGGGCTTTGTGCATTCATGCCACAGGCGCCTCATTATTCACAAGGCTGGGCCCCGTCCGTCCAATCGAAGTATCTTCCGGGTTTATGGGTCAAATGCGGAATTTTGGGAAAATTAAGCAGCGAAATCTGATTTTTTAGTCGTTGAACCACATATTTTTATAAAAATGATAGTTTATGATATTGTGGAGGCATGGGATATTACAGATCGTAATTTGAGCTTACGGTTTGCTCGAAACAAAATTTTGAAACTTCCCGCGCACGATGATCAATGCATGTCCAACAAATTTAGGCCCGTATTTTGTCCTTTTTCAGCTTGACATTGAGACGGTCAAGTTAGGATTCTTGTAGCATGTTTGAAGGGCTTTCCATTAACTATAAATACATTTGGAACGGGGTTCAGAAAAGAAAGTTATGACGTAATCAAGCTATGTGCCGAAATTCTACGTTGCGGACGACTTGAATAATCACTTTAGGTAAGCAATTTATTAGTGCGTAGGAATCATTTTGTTCGCATTAAGTCGTAATTTAGTCATTTCATAGTTGAGTTAGAATTTTATTTGATTTTAATGTTATTTCTCGGTTATTTGATAGGGCCACGAGTTCAACGATACAAGTATCATTTATTGTTTGGTCGTAGGCGACGAGGTGAGTGGTGCTATCTCTTCTATGGATTTGTAAACTCATGTCTTGAAAAAAATAAAGATTTGAGTATCATACAAATAATTAAAGCATGATTATTGCATAAAAGTCTGGATCGGGCAATTACTACTTTTTAATATTTGAGAATGGTTTTAGGAAAAGTATTGTGAAATGATACATATATGTATCACTTTGTGAGCTGATTTATGGAATGAATTATAAAATAATTTTGAGAAAGGCATTATGAAATGCATTTTGTCGTGAATGTGGTTTATGAAAGGATTCTGAAATAGTTTGATAAATGTCTTGTGAAATGTATTCATTTTGATAAATGGAGTTTAGAAAGATTATGCGATTGTTTTGAGAAATCAATTGCTAATATTGATTGTGGATTATGAGATTGATTTATGGATTGAATTTTTGGATATTGGAGGATATGATTTTGGTGCTCATGTGAGCCCATGGAGGGGCTTGTGGGTATGCAAACCCAGTTTAGGATATCCTTCTGAGTCGAGCCACCCGCTTTGTAGGTGAAGACCTTGCCAACGAAGGAATCTTAGTTGTCTCGTCATAAGGTGTTGTGTCGTGACCATGGTTAGGTATTAACCAAAAGATTGGTTGATGAATGAACCATCGACATGTGTTTTGATATGAGATGGATCAATGGATGGACCATTGATATGGTTTGTTCAAAGATTAATCAATAGACTTGACCATTGATACTTGAATTGTCAAGATAGTTTAAATAAGTATTTTCTGAATTGTATAAAGTTTGTTGAAATTAAACATCTCTTATATGATTTGATATGAATATTAAAGAGTTGGATTATGGGTTTCTAATAGTGCTCTATAATTATATATATGCATAGTAGTTGCTTAATCTGCTTAGAAGAAATATGTGGTATTCATTGAACTTGTGGTTGCTCGTCCCTCTATCTCCTAATCTTTTCAGGTTTTTTGGTTAGCAATTAGTAGAGTGAAAGCGCTATCATGAGGACTTTTGGAAGTGGACTTTAGGTATGGTTTGAAGTTGCGTCCTTTGGGTGATGGGACGATTGTGTCACCCCCATTCTTGATGATTTCGGGGTATGACACTAATACCCATAGAGAAAAGAATGGGTGAGACTAAAAATTTAAGAAATCGAATTTAGAAATCAAATTCCATAAGTTGATGAAAAAGTTTTGCTTTAAATTGAATATGAGACCACTGCCTCAGTATGTTATGTCAAAGTTTAGTACCCAATCATTTACTCTAAAAACTTGAAGTACTCAAGAAAGGCTTGATTTATACTCAACAATGCTCTTCAATATTATATCTCCCGTTGGCTTCATTCTACAATAACTCGTAGTTTCCAATGCAATTTATGGTAATTATAATATAACATGACAACCCTCAATCGCCCTACTATAATAAATCCAATGATTAAATTAATTAAGAATGTAACCCCTCCAAAATGACTAGCCAACTCAATCAAGGTTTGTCATGCATTGGCCACTCACTTCGTGGCAAAATATTCTGGTAAAAGCCAACTCTTGGCGTCGAGACAGCAAAATATTGATAGTAACACTAAGAGGATTGAGATTTATTCTCATATATATATATATATATATAAAGTGATGCAACAAACCATTCTTAGTATTGAATATGACTCACCTGTCTGAAACTAGCTTATGTATGGTCTCCTCCATCGGTTAGTATATTAATTTTATACATGTCTTATTATGCACGACATTACTTTAATTGGGGTCTCAGTAGAAAAATCTGTCTCATACTTTGTGTATGATAAAAATACACCCCAAGTGCCAAAACTTAGCATAATGGGATATTTAAGTGCCAAAAGTTAGGAAAGTGACACTTAAATGTTACTTTTTTTAAAAATGGGATACTTGAGTGTCATCTCTAGCAAATCTCGCTGGAAACCTTACGTTGCAATTTTTTATTAATTTTACTGGCCTACGTGGCTCGCCAAAGAACTAACTTAGCAAACAAATGTAAAAACGACACCATTTTTGTACGAATTTGATTTTTAAGATAAAAATTAATTAAATTAAATTCTTTTTTTAAAAAAAAGAAAAAGAAAAAAAGGAAGATAGTTGCAGGCGGCTAAAGGCTTGCCGACGATGGCAAGCCCTCACCGCTTGCAATCTCCATCCCTCTCTCTCTTTGTTTTTTTTTTTTTTCAAATAAAACTTAATTTAATTAATTTTTATATTAATTATTTACCCAAGTCAAAAGTAAAAGGACATCATTTTGCACTTGTCTAGCCATAGTAGTGTGCAAAATGACGTCTCTCATGCCAAGTTTTGGCACTCTAGGTGTCTGACACTCATTTATTTATGTAGATTATCCCTCGAGTGAGAATAAGCCTTCCTTGTGACATACACGATACGAGGGATGATGGTTTGTATATCCATTTCCATATATGATAAGGTCTGTGAAACCACTTCAACACATGGCATATGACAAGTTCCTTCCCTGACGTGTCTATTGCTGCATGAAACTCTCACTTCGCAAATTTGAAGGTGAAGGAACTTCATCACTAGACTCCGACAAAGATCGAGCTATCACGTATTATTCGAGGCCTGTTTCTAGAATGAGACTCGACATGACTTCCCGCGTGACTTTGTGTTCTTTTAAGGAGTAAATCAGATCATGTCATAAGCTGTTGCGAGAAAATCATCGCAAGTCTAAATGTTTCAACCCTAATCTGGGAAAACTATTCAAACGCCCGAAATATTGTGATTAAAGAGAGGGACAATGGCAAATATGTGTACAATCCTTTATTCATGCTCTAGGAAAGTGCTCCTTACTATGTAGTACTTACATCAAATCCTCCTCCAGCCTCAACAGAAGTGCTGACATGTTCAAGCTGAAAAATGAAGACCAAAATGGAAAACTTGATCGCCTGCTATATCATCTACATCGCAGATAATATTAGCTAGAAACCATTACCCAAATGCAAGCAAACTTTAAGCCAAGATGGAGGAGAAGGGAAATTTGCAGGAGAGAACTGATAAGACTACAAGTTAACCACTATGTGCAGAGGAGCTACGCTGCTTCCCCATTTTTGAGTCACGGAAACGGGTGAACGCGGCGCCTTCGTATTCGTCAACAGCCCCACATTCTTACATTCCGGAGAAGGAGGTGGGTTCTCGCTTTGACTGGCGCTGGCACTGTTATCATAGCTCACATCCTTCGACTTGTCGGGCTCATGTTTCCCACTCGAAATTGCCTTCAACTCCTCCAGGACAGTCTCCATGGAGGGCCTCATCTCCTTGTCCTGTTGCAAGCACCGGAAAGCCAGCTCAGCCACAGCCATGATCATCCTATTGATTTCAGGATCCGACTCAAACCCCAAATTTGGATCGATCAATTGGCGGAACTCGTGGTTCCGTATCTTGCTCGTTGCTAAGTTCGCCAAATTAATCTCGTGCCTGTCTCGGCTTATATCCACTGCCGGCATGGACGACATGAGTTCCACTAATACTACCCCAAAACTGTAGACATCACTCTTCTCCGTAAGTTGATAATACTGATGATACTCAGGGTCCATATAACCCGGAGTGCCTTGAGGAGCGGTTGACACGTGGCTCACATTGTTGGGGAACAGCCGAGAAAGGCCGAAATCTGCTACTTTGACGCAAAAGTTACTGTCGAGGAGGATGTTGTTAGTCTTCACATCACGGTGGATTATGTCAGACGCATGAAGGTAAGCCAATGCGGTGGCCGTTTCTATGGCGATGCTAATACGAGTACGCCACCGCAGAGGGTCCTGCTTCGCTCGCTCCCCATGTAGATGATCGGCTACTGTGCCGTTCGGGATGTACTCATAGACCAGCAGGAGTTCACGGCTGTGCCGCGAAGTGCAACCATATAAAGAGACGAGGTTTTTGTGGCGCAAGCGAGTTAAGATTTCGACTTCAGTCATGAACTGCTTCACCCGCCGATAGTTGTGCTCATATAGACGCTTAACAGCTACTTCCCGGCCATCTCGAAGTTTGCCTGTTTAAGAAAATGGAGAATGACCCTCTTAGATTCCTAATTTCTAGAAATTCTCGCCATTTATATGCAGGCTGCCTAATTAGCCTCTTACGTTAAGGTCTTACCATGGTAAACAATTCCAAAACCTCCATCTCCGAGCTCCCGGGCAGAATCGAAATGGTTAGTAGCTTCTTCAAGCTCGGCGTTAGCGAAAATGGGGATCCCAAAGCATACATCGCCTACTTCAAGATCAGCTTTCCTGGAAGAATCGGACGAAGCGTGTCTTGAGCGGAATATTAAGAAGCGATGCTGTTGTTTGTGGCGGATCAGATAGATGCATGAACAGAGAAAAATACTGGCCAAGGCACCAAATCCGCAACCTGAAGAACAAAAGTGTCCTTAGATTTGCATCAGCGCCAGGTAGGGCTGTGAAGACCCGAACCGAAAACCGAACCGAACCGCGAACCGAACCGAACCGAACCGAAAACTAGGAAATGGAAAATTTCAGAAAACTTTTTTTTTTTTTTGTGGTCGATTTTGGATCGGTGAATTGTTACTTAAAATTTGTGCAGATCGCGGTACCGGGAGGTTCATTGCTGGGAACATTCTTGTCCGAGAAGGTATGATAATGAAAATCACTTCTCACTCAATTTACTGTTCACTTTGCTGCTATAGCAGTATTTTCTTGACGGAGGTTCGTCGAGCATACATTCTTTTACTCGATTTGCCGTCCTCTCCTTACCGTATAACAGTCCGGTTCATCTTTTTCTTGAAAAATGAAATCCAGATGACCTCCAGCAGGTATATTTTTCTTGAAAATGAAATCCAGCATCCTTTTCTTCTCAGTCTAGCATCTTTTAACTTTGAGGTCATATTTTTCTCTTGCCTTCTACTGGTTGAGTGTTTATTGGCCTTTCAATCATGGATGGAAGTTGGAGAAAAGGTAAAATTATCTCAGGGAGGATAAGTCACCCCGCAACCCCTATGCCTTAAAGAAGGTTATACAGCCGAACTTGAACTACTTGGTGAGTTCTCAAATCTTGGAATGACGCTATTGCTTGCCAATTCATGATCGGAGGACATGTTGTTCAACTATGTTTAGCACTTTTGTTTTAATTTTAATATTTTTGACACCATCCCGACGTGGTTCACACTTGATAGCTTCTTCTCTCCAATTTATAAACAACTTGGGATTGATGTATTCGGTGAGGTTTTTTGGCTCTTGCAGCATAACAGCTATCATTTTCCTTGTCCTTTCTTTCACCGAGACCAAGCATCTTCTCTTCCATGCTGTTTTTCTTTTCTTTCCTTTTTTCTTTTCCTTCTTTTTCCTTCTTCTTTAGCTAAGATCAAGCTGGTTCTTTGGTGAGCTTGAGCTCATTTGAACTCCTCCCATTGCGGTGGACGGAGGAGCTAGGGATTTCTAGAGATCTATATTTATGGTAAGCCGTCCCAAAAAAAAAAAAAAAAAAACAAAAACAAAAAAAACAAAAAATAAAAACAAAAGTTGAAAACCGAAATAATCGCGGGTTCGGGACTTATTCCGGTTCGGGAATTTTTATAACCGCCGAACCGAACCGAACCATTTACACCCCCGGCGCCCGGTGTAGGAAATGGAAAATTTCAGAAAACTTTTTTTTTTTTTTTTTTTTTTTTGTGGTAAAATGCAAACAAAAATTTCAGAAAACTTTGACTCAGCATGTCATTATTCTCTTGCATCGTAATTGTGCTCGAAGTATGTGTTGACAACATTATTTGGCAATCAACAAACCATGCTTAATGCACCGATATATACTTGAAGGATTATATAATGTCCCCCATGAAAAGATTTGACTGACCTAATCCAATCTTCAAAGGTGCATCGTTTCCTGCAGCAAAGATGTGCCAAAAGATGGCGTTTGAGTCAGATATGAATTCCACAAATACAGATCCTATCCACATAATAAAAATTATAGAACAGGAATACAGACACTAGTTTCCTTGATCTAACATAAAATCCTATCGATCAATTGAATATCACTTAACATAATACATTTTTAGGAAAAATAGACATTCCCTCATGTTACATATCACAAGTAAACTGCAGAACTAGGCTTAATGGAGCATTGTAGGCGACAGTGTTAACTAAAACTTTAAGCTGATGCGAAACAAGCATAAGCAAACACGCACGGAAAACTTTCCCCTTTACGTTTTCCTTTCCATGCATCTGTCTTCTCTTATTGAATCATAACCCGGCCTCTGCATCATAAATTCAGTAATCATTTAAAATCCTCGACACATCTCTCCACTCACGTTTGAACTGGCCAACGCAAACATTGACAGTCTAAAAAATTTCACTATTTACTGAGCTGCGCATATGATTAACGCAGGCTTCAGATCCACAAAAGCAACTGCAGCAAGACGATCTGGAGATGTCCTGTAGTTCTTCATCTTTGATGCGAGGAAGAAAATGACATTGCTATGAATTCATCTAACTACTAAAGGTATGTTTGTTTGAGTGAAAGAATTTTCCGTGAATTAGTTTTCAAAACTTCAATATGTTTGGATTGCTAAAAATGATCAATTAAGCCATTTTCGGTTGAAAAAAATATGCATATTTAAAGTTAGGAAGATGAATACCCTAATTCAAAAAGAGTAAAATACATTTTTTTTCTTGAAAATGATTTCTACGGAATTTATTTTTCTTTATCATAAAATTTTCCCCAAAATAAACATGTCCTACATCTACAAAAGTTTAGGGAAAATTGTCCAAAAAATCTTAAACATATTGCACTTTTGCCAATTCAGTCATAAACCTTTTTTTTTTTTTTCGCCAATTGAATCCTAAACAATTTACAATTGTGCCAATTCAGTCCATCCAGCCAAAATTGGTCGGTCGGAACTAATGTAGACGCCGACCGGAGACAGCTAGCCGGCAAAAATAATTTTTAATATTTTTTAATAATTTTTTGAATTTTTGAATTTTTTTTCTTTTTTTTCCACCTTCTTCTTCCTCTCGCCGGCGCCGCCGCCGCCGGCCGGGGTAAGGGCCGGCGAGGTCAGCCTCACCGGCCACTGGCAAGGCTTGCCCCCACCGGCCACGGCGAAGGCGAGCCTCGCCCGGCAACGACGAGGCCGCCGTCACCCGGCCCGAGGCGAGGCTAGGCCTCGCCCGGCCATGGCGAGATCAAGCCTCGCCGGATTTGGTGATGGCGGCCTCGTCATTGCTGGGCAAGGCTCGCCTTCGCCAGTGGCTGGCCGGGGCGAGCCTCACCCAGCGATGACGAGTCGCCCAGCCAAGGGGAGGCTCGACCTCGCCATGGCTAGGCGAGGCCGCTGTCGCCAGATCTGGCAAGACTCGACCTCGCCATGGCTGGGCGAGGCTGAGCCTCACCTCGGCTGGGCGACAATGGCCTCGCTATCGCTAGGCGAGGCTCGCCTCTGGCCGGCGCTGGCCAGAGAAAGAAGAAGCTGGGAAAAAAATTCGAAAAAATTAAAAAAATTCGAAAAAAATATTTAAAAATTGTTTGTCGACCTGCTGTCTCTGGTCGGCGTCCATGTCAGCTTTGGTCGGTCAATTTTGGCCGGATGGACTGAATTGGCACAATTGTAAAAGGTTTAGGACTCAATTGGCAGAAGAAAATGGTTTAGCACTGAATTAGCAAAAGTGCAATAAGTTTAGAACTTTTTGGATAATTTTTCCCAAAAGAATGATCGAAAGAATTGGTGAACAAAGCCGAGGTGGGAAAAGGGAACTGAGAGTAGAAACCGAAGGAAGTGAAAAAAATTCTTCCTCTTCCTCTGACGACCTCTTATCAAGTTTGAAGAGAATGACGAGGAAATTCACCGAAAAACACGTGGGAGAATTTCAACTGTTGTTGCTATTACAGGGAATTAATCGAAAAGTATTACCTCTGCACAGGAAAAGTTCATCACGTCTTCTGCATTTGCCTCCACTTATTTTGCATTTAACACAGCTCTCCCAGGAGGTTAAATTCCATTTCAATCTAAACCCCAACTTTTCAACACAATCATCTTCATTCTCTCTTTCAATTCTGCCTAATTCAACAGGTACGATAACAGGACTCTTGCAGGCTGACTTATTTAGATGTAGGTCTTCATGTCCCATAAGAGCGACGTAAGAGCGAATGGTGCCATTGGAGGGGCAAGTGAAGTCAGGAGGTGGATCATGACCAACAATTGGGAAGCTGGTGCAATCACGGAGAAATGCTAGGCATGAAGGCCCTTTATGGGAGTTAAGGAAATGGAGCAATTCAATAGTGGGACCCTCAAATGGATCAAAACAAGCATTGCCCGTTCTCTCTAACTCTGAGATCGACGCAAAAGATTGACTTTCATTATCGACAAGGAACTCCCCAAAAGGTTGTAGTTCAAGCAGTGGCTTATGGCGACTACATCGTTCAGTGTAGTTCCCAAAGAGAGAACCTACTATGACCTTACACTCGCCATGCTCGCGGTTTCCATATGGTAGGCTCAATGATGGAACCCAGTCTTCCAAAGAAATAATCGTCAAAATGCCAATGACATGGCGAAGCAAAACCTTGGAACTTATGGAGCTCTCGACGCCCATTTCAGGAATTTTAGAGGGGAACAATAGAAGCACGGGAACAATCAGAATCAGGAAAGCTTTGGTGTGCGCATAGCACAGACAGAAGGGGCTCAAGTGAGATATAGTTGCTCACGCTGAAGATCGCATTATATGAATGTCTCGTCGAATCGTTTTTCATGTGAACGCGCCAATTGACTGGGTCAACTGAGCGCAGAGGACCCGAAAGAGCAAACGTAGTGGACCAAGGTCGATTTCACTCCATCGGCCACGGGCCCATGGCCACCCTTGTTTCTGTGGTCAACTTTGTTTCCCTGCAAAGTTTCTAACTTCGATTCCCTGCAAAGTTTCTAACTTCGTTTGATGGGGTTTCGAAGCTCTCCCATAGGCTTTCCTGGGTCGATTTCAAACCCCTGGACCACCACGATTTTTATCGAGACTTGTCCCTCCACCCTTGATCTCTTTTAAGGTTGAGTACTATGACAACTTGAGTTCGTGACAGTGAAAGGCAGAGAGACACGGCAGGAGATAACTGGTAGCGAAGAAGGTCGATGCTAAGGAGGTCGAAACAGAAAAGTCCCATAAACACTTATTCCTAACTGATTTTATGATGATGTGTTCTTGATAATTTACAGGTTGCACTACCCATGTTGGCCTCAGTAAGCGAACAGAAACTGGGTTTTCTCCTCTAGTTCTTTCGCGTGAAGATGAACGTGACAGGATTGTAGCAAAATGAGGAAGAAGAAGAGAAAAGTGATGAACTTCCAATGAAGTACGCATCCATTTGAAGAACAGACATAATAATTGAAGGTATCATTGTTGTTCTGATAATTTCTCCAATCGGCTTCTAGCATAATCCTCCTGTACAAGTTCAAAATTGTATATCTTGAAACCATCATATCTAACAACCAAATGTTAGGAGACAGAAGAGATGATGGAAAAAGAACAAAATTTTTAGATAGTATGTTCGAGATGATGATAAATAATTGAGAAGGTGTGTGTTCCTCTTTGAGTATTTTCAATGACCTATAAATATTTATTCAGAATTTAACTCGACTTGAGACGGTTAAATTATTAAATAATTTCTAGAATTAATTAGAGGATATTATAAGAAAAATCCTGACTTTTGTGGCAAAGGAAATCTCTAGACTACACTAGATTCATGTAATGTAGACCACAAGATTATCTCTGCAATTTGTAGAGATATTTCCCCTTGAAAGTTGGTTTACAAGCTCATTAATAGAGCTGACTAAGGACAAGAAAATTTCTGACTTGAGCATAGATTTTTGCATGAAGAAGGCAGTGATATAGGCCTATAAAAAAGAAAATATTGGGTGGAGCTATGATACGGAATTCTAATCCATTCAAACGATGACACGTGTCACGTTGGCCCTGCCATAAAAAATCCCGCAACTTATCTCTCTCTTCAATTAATGTTTTTACTTTATCTTTATCTTTATCTTTTTTGTTTTTCGCGTTCTTCTTCTTCGTCATTTCACCGCACTTCTTCTTCCTCCTTTCACTCCGCCGGAGACACAACACCTCACCGTCTCAATCCACCGGAGGCTACCAATTAACTGTCTCAGTCCATCATCTCACCACCGTCTCAGTCCTCCGTCGTCGCGCTCAAGCTCGGCCGGCGAACTTGAGCCTCAGATTTTGGATCTAAGCTCGAGCCAGCTCTAGATAGAGCCATACATTTGCAAGCTAGAGCTTAGCTTGACCTCAAATCACCAGGTGTAGGTCATCGTAGGCAATGGATGAGGCAAAGGCAAAGGTGACGGCATGATTCGTCGACGCGGCGGAGGGCCTCAAGCTCCTGGCCGACCCGGCGCCGACGCACAAGCCGCGGGAGGAGTTGGACTAGAGGTGGCGCAGCTAGAGGTTGCAGAAGAAGCGGGCAAACATGGCGGCGAACATGGAGGCAACTTGCCGGAGGGGGACCGTCGGAGGGCCTGAAACGCAGAAGAGAGGAGGGAGACTTGTACAATTGAAGAGAGAGAAGATGAAACATTAATTGAGAAGAGAGAGAGAGATGAGTTGCAGGGTTGTTGATGGTGGGGCCAAACGTGACACGGGAGGGAGACTTGTAAAATTGAAGAGAGAGAAGATGAAACATTAATTGAGGGGAGAGAGAGAGAGAGAGATAGATGAGTTGAAGGGTTGTCGATGGTGAGGCCAAACGTGACACAGGTGAGGCCAAACGTGACACAGGATGGAGACTCGTACAATTGAAGAGAGAGTAGATGAAACATTAATTGAGACAGAGATGAGTTGCAGGGTTGTTGATGATGAGGCCAAACGTGACACAAGAGGGAGACTTGTACAATTGAAGAGAGAGAAGATGAAACATTAATTGAGAGAGAGATGAGTTGCAGGGTTGTTGATAGTGAGGCCAAACGTGACACGTGTTGTCTTTTGAATGGACTAAAATTTTGCCACTGCTGATGTCAAAGCTCCACCCAATATTTTTCCCCTTATAAATAGGCTTTTCATCGTCCATCTTGACAAGTAGACCAATAAAGTAAGATCTATTTGGTACGTGTCATGACCGATTCTGATTTTTTATCTCAGAATCAATTTGGGACAAGAATCACATTTGATAAAATTTTTGTTTCTAGGAATAAATTTATTCTCGAAATCAATTTGGGACGAAATTTGAAAATAAAAAAAAATTGATTCTACGTCCGAGAATCAAAAATAGAATCTTATACTAATTATTAGTAAGCTTAATACCTTGAAAAACCCCAAACTGGTACACTTATAACAAATTTACCCCAAATTATTTTTTTGACCATGAAAAACTCCAAACTGGTACACCTGTGACAAATTTACCCCGACTAACTATAAAAAAAACCCTAAACTGGTACGTTTATTACAAATTTACCCCAAACTAATTTATTCGACCAGAAAAAACCCCAAACTGATAAATTTGTAACTAATATACCCCTCGCTAAATTAGATTAATATCACAAAAAAATCACAAAAATTGTAAATTATGACAAATAGAGTGTAAAATCCCAAATCAGTATACCTATTAATTGTCACGTGTCATTTAACTTTATAATTTAATAAGAAAATTTAACTAAAACTAACGTAAGGGTAAATTTGTCACAAGTGTACCAGTTTAAGGTAAATTTGTCAAAGGTATACAAGTTTGGGGTTTTTGATGGTCAAAAAAATAGTTTGGGGTAGATTTGTCACAGGTGTACAAGTTTGAGGTTTTTTAGGGTATTAACCCTTATTAGTATACATAATATTACTATAATAATATATATCACTATAATAATATATGTAGTAATTATTACTATATAATATTACTAATTATTATTATAATATATTTATTATATACTAATATAACAATCATAATTATATAACTAGTATGTTAGTATAATTATTAATATAAGTATACTATTATATAATTATAATTATAATTATATATTATAATAATTATTAATTAATAATTAGTAATATTATATAATTATATTAATATACTATTAAGTATACTGATATTGTTAATATTATTAATAATATTACTAATTATTAATATTATAATAATAGTTAATAATTAATATACTAATAATAATATAATATATTAGTATACCAATTATTAGTATAGTAATAGTATATAGTAATATAGTATACTATTACTAATAAGTAATAATATTAATAGTATAATTAATAGGAGAAAAAGGAAAAAAAGAAAGGAAAAAATGAAAAAAAAAAGAAGAAGAATTGGAGAAAAATGAAAAAAAAAAAAGGAAAGGAAAAAAGGAAAAAAAGAAAAGTAAAAAAAGTAAAAAAAAAAAAAGTAAAAAAATTATTTAAAAATTAAAAGAAATTAATTTGGAACATAATCAATGAACACGTTATCAAACGTAATTCTATTCCGAATCGAATTTTTGGACAGCTTACCAAACGCGTTCTTTTACTCGAATCGCTTCCTAAACAAAATCAAAAATAATCATTTATTGTCAAAATCAATTCCGGAAAACGAATCGTTATCAAAAGTGCCCTAAGCTTCTTCCTCTTCCCTCTCAACTATAACTAAATAATAAAAAAGGTTTTCATTTTGTTCTCTTATGCTCGCTTGCCGTCACTCTCTATTGTTACTTTGCCTAAGCATTTCTTATCCGCATTGTTCTTAATTCTTTTGCTCCCTTGATAGTTCACACACAAAACACTCATTTGCACACACATCAAACACACACTTCCATAAATACTGATAGAGACATTCAAGCTAGTATGTGCTCGGCAATTTTAGCTAGATTGAGCTCTTATGTTCTCTTTGTGGCTTATTTGTCCATGCGATGGATTAAACTTATAGTAGAAATGAGGA
This sequence comes from Eucalyptus erythrocorys, assembly GCA_014182555.1. Classification (NCBI taxonomy): domain Eukaryota; kingdom Viridiplantae; phylum Streptophyta; class Magnoliopsida; order Myrtales; family Myrtaceae; genus Eucalyptus; species Eucalyptus erythrocorys. Next base: position 32,547,006 of record CM024603.1, on the reverse strand, counting down.
ATGGAAATAAGCATATTGAGTAATCAAGCGGTAGAAAAGAAAACCTAAGAAGCCAAAGAAATCAAGTTGAAGTTTTTGGACTAAAGATGCATTTGGTAACGATTCTGTTCTCGGAAATAATTTCTGATCAAAAATAATTCTTTTTTATTATGTTCTCGAGAAGAATTTATAAGCATTTTAAGTCGTTTTACAACTGTCCAAAATTTATGATTCTGGAATAGAATTGCGTTTGGTACTATACTCATTGATTCTGTTTCAAATCAATTTCTTTTAATTTTTAAATTTTTTTTTTACTTTTTTCCCTTTTTTTTTCCTTTTTTCCTTACTCTCTCCTACTCTTCTTCTTCAAGTGGCCAGTCGACGCAGATGAGGGCTGACGATCTCACCGGAGCGTTGCCAACCCTTGTCAACCGAGCCTCGCCAGCAGCTGGGCAAGGCCCGCCTGGCCACAGGCAGGGCTAGGCGAGGCTCGCCTCCGGTGAGCTCGTCGGATCGGTTGTCGGCGACCGGCGGCGACAAACAGCAGACGACGGCAAACGGCAACCGCAATAGTGGCGGTAGATGAAGAAGAAGAAGAGAAAATGGAAAAAGAAGAAAAAAATGGCTTGATTTTTAGATTTGTTCCCAGGAATAATAAATTTTTTTATTATTATTGATTTTATTCCAAATCTACTTCCAGGAACAAAAAAAATAGAAATTGGTTTACGGGAACAAAATTTACCAAACGCGATTCTGTTCCAAAACTACTTCCGAAAACCAAAAATCAAAATCGGATACTGTTTGGATGGTTATTAAACAACCCTTATAGGATCCGGAGAACCAATTCTACAGAGATAAAGCAAACAAAGAGATCGTTTGAAATTTTATATATCTCAAACGCATGAGAATTGATATAAAAACCCTCAATAATCTTATTTTCTCACAGATTGGTCTCATTTGTTCTAGAGGACTGGAATCAAATGGTGAAGAAGAACTTTCTAGAAGAGCAGAATGTGAAAGCCTAAGTTAGAATGGCTTGCGGCACCTTAATGTCACCACAATGTTCGAGATGTGCTCAATCTGGGCAATAGCACCCACTCATGCCATTTTCACAGCCGTACCGCCCCCCAACTTCTTCGGCATCTCATGCAGTTGTACCCCATCCAGTTCAGTTTGATACCATCCTCCGATAACTTCAGGTACTCAACACTTTGATTCACCTCCCAGTTTCGTATCTGAACCGGGGTGGTTACCAACTACTGGCACGATTCCAGTTTAAGTTATCACACTTACTAGCTATCGCCACCAAAAAATTGTTCCCTTCACTAGGACCAAACTTGGCCCGAGATATTGTGGAATTAACCGAAAATGACTCATTGCAACTATGGAAAATGCAGAGATTGGACTAATCCGGACTGAAAGTATTATGTAAGCGGTCTAAAGAGTAGTTGAGACTTGGTAGGGGCACTCAACATTCAGTACCGCTTCGTTCACCACTCTGAACGAGTTCTCGCCATACAAAATGTCTTCAATCACATAACTAGATCAAATTGTCCGATAAATTGGCCTACGGTTGTGGCACTCTATCTCGAAGCTAGGAAAGCCACAATAAGGTTGTTGTACTTCCAGGATCCAAAAAGGATAACTTATGTTTGGACCAGTACCACATTTCTTTAGTTGACAATCATCAAATTTCGGGTTCACTTCCAGAGACGAGACAAAGTCGAATAAGAATATGGTGAGACTAATGATAATATTGATCCGCCTAAATAGGGAGGCTCTAAAGCTCGGCATGTTTCGTGGATTCAATCCTGGAGACATGCTGAAGAATGTGAAGGAAGTAGAGAAAGATGAATTGCACTTGAGAGGATGTAACTGTACATACCCTTGAAATGGTTGAAGTCATTACTATTTAGCACTTGTAAATACCCACTTGGATATCAAAATATGACCTTCCTATATACTAGCTGTTGTATAGTCAAACAGAAACATAAGGTCCGAATCATGCACGAAAGTCCGACCTCTCCATGTACTTATGTCAGCGACGTTTACGTAACATTCAGCCTCAAACGCGAAACAGTCCAAATGCAGGCAAGCGAACGATACAGGGACATATCGCTCTGGACAAGGAAAAAAGGACGTAAAACATCATCGTCCATGACTCCGTAGCACATCGGTGCAGTCCGGGAGCTGCTTCTGGTCGGAATTTCAGAAGCGAAGAAAGAAGGAAAAGAAAGACAGGACAGGGAACCAGCTTTCTCCATAGCTTGGAGAGTTGTCCACGGGGTTTTTGGGTCAAAGTCGTCCCTCTGAAAGTCTAAGGAAGACTTACTCGGAGTCGTCATGATATTATGACATTCATGTCCGTGTCAAATCTTTATTCAGGGTATTCATTTTTCCCCGCATTCAAGCACCAGCAATTGGTCATAGTTTAGAAAACCAGCAACTCGGCCCCATCTCCATTTTGAAAATGTCAAACTCAGTACTTTCGTTGATTCTTGATCTATCAGCCATGACGTCGACCTTTCCACAGTAATCTAAATCTATGGTAAGAATTTATTTGTTTAAAAAAATGAATAATTTAGAAAATAGTTTCTTAAAAATGATTGTTTTCGCTTATAAAAATAAATAAACCAAAATTACTTTCATCGTCCAAAAATATTTAGACATAAGTTATTATAATAATGAAAATATTTTTCATGAAATAATAATTATTTCAAATTATATAAGCAATTATTTTTAGGAAAAAAATTTCAAATCATCTATTTCCTGCTAAATAAATAGAGTCTAATATTAAGTTCTAGTTGTAAATCTGAAGTGTAGGCACTGAAAATTCTTAAAGCACAGTTGCCAAAATACAAAAGTAATAATACTAATGAAAAACACAAATATTAAGAAATGACGGCATAGTTGACATTAGAAAACTAAAGTACAATCAGGCAATTGACCTATTAAGATCAAAAATAGAAAACATCATCTTCTTACAAGAGGTAAAGTAAATATAAAGAATTACTTAAACCTACTGAAAATGTAATTAACCAGTTAATAATTAGCACATACGTTATAAATCACAATTCAAATAAAAAAACATATCCATTAAATGTTTTATTTTGGAAATACAAAAATTAATTATAAAAGAACTTGAAATTAACTTACGAACAAGAAGACACTATATAATTATCTTAAAGATAAATATGAAAAATGAAATGCATTAAATTATCCAAATAAACTATACATAAATTACAAGTAACAAAATGTTTCACCATCTGTGAACCTAGATGGTTTAACTATTATCAATTATGCGTCTCACCTAAATCCTCTATAGTATATGGATAATAGAAAAGCTGTTATAAAAAAATTCCATCGATAAAATTGAAACTATATATTAAAATGGAAAAGCAAAAAGTAATTGTGATGAAACAGCAAAAAACATAGATATTGATGATTAAGAGTATAAATTAAGTAAATTATTTTGCTGAGACAATATTACATTACCCATGAATAAATTGATGATTGAGGCAAGACATAATCTTATATGGAAATCCATTTTTTTACGAAATTTTCTCATTACCATAAACAGTATATGAAGGCCATGCTTGCCCTAATACCCAAAGAGAAAAGAACGGCCGAGACTAAATATTTAAGAAATCAAATTAAGAAATAGAATTCCATAAATTGGTGAAAAAGATTTGCTTTAAATTGAATTTGAGACCGTTGTCTCAATACCATCATGGCAAAGTTTAGTACCCAATCGTTTACTCTAAAAACCCGAACTATTCAAGAAAGCCCCAATTTATATTTAACAATTCTCTTCAATATCATTTCTCCTGCTAGTTTCATTCTCCAATAACTTGGTGGTTTCTGATGCAATTTATGGTAATTATTGAACTACAATAACATAGTATGAGAACCCTCAATTGTCCTACTACAATAAATCCAATGGTTAACTTAATTAGGAATCCTTCTAACATGGGAGGGAGAGGTGGGGGTTCAAATCCCCACCTTCTCGAGGAGGTTGGGGTGGGAACAATTTCGTTTCAGGAGTGGGTTTCGACTCCCACGCCTCGCAAAGAGACAGAGCAAAAGTCCGAGAGTGAGGGTTGTTAGAATAGGAATAAAGTAAGATCGACCAAAAAAGAAAAAAAAAACTTAATTAAGAATGTAAGAGCTCCAAAATGACTAGCCAACTCAATCAAGGTTTGTCATGCATCGGCCACTCACTTCGTGACAAAATATTCTGGCAAAGGCTGACTCTTGGCATTCGGAGAGCAAAATATTAATACTAACACTAAGAGGATTGAGATTTATTCATAAAATAGATATATTAAGTGATGTGATAGACCGTTATTAGTTATTAAATATGGCTTGCTTGTCCGAAACTAGCTTATGTATATTCTCCTATGTCGGTTAGTGTATCAATTTTATACATGTCATATTATGCATGGCATTACTTTAAGTAGTTCAGATTTGAGTTTTGATAGGATAACAAATTATCCTATTTGGTATTTGGCCACGTCTTCCGGACCGGATATGCCCAGATAAATTGTCGGATAATAAATCTATCGAAGGGTTGGGATAAACCCGAATTGAATAAAAAAAATTAATAATACAATAACGATCTCCATTATCATTCAGTGATGGATCAATAGAGTGACGCATCTGACTACATCAGCTTGACTCATCAAGGAATCATTAATCGTTCCCAACTCACTCATGTTTGCGTCGAATGATTGTGATTTCGAACCTCCTCGCAGTTTGATTACTTGAAAAATCTACTTTGATAATTCATTGCTATTAGTTTTCCCTTATCCAATCCGGTCATCTGCTCCTCCATTATTGTTTTCGCTACGAGCAACAACACTGTCCGCTGTGCGATTGCCGCCGCCGCCGAGACGTCAAGAGACATGGCCAAGAGGAGGGAGGGGGAGAGGGATAAGGCCGATGATCAGCGCGAGACAAAGGGAGCAATTAGTGCGGGGGGGACGTGACTAAATCCAAAGTCGTCAGCGAGGGATGGTATGGGCAGAAGCTGGTCGGGCAGAGTGGACGCGAGCGAGGAGTGGCCTAGACATAAGGTAGATTGGTTCGCTGAGGGGGCCAGGAGAGAGAGCTCTTCCGATGGCTATAGCTCATAGCTAAACAGTGAATCGTGTAAGAGTGGAGGTACGATTTAAGAGTGAGAATATTCGGAAGATTTTTCATGATTTTCAGATATTCTCAATCCTTCTTAAGTAAAGCCAAATATATGATGGGACTTTGTACAATTCGGATGATATTGGGAGGATTTATAATCGTGCTTTATCCTACTAATCCTAATCCGAAATTCATACAAGCAAACACAGACTAAGCTGCCTTAAAGTTTTGAGGCCGGAATGAATTAAATAAAGTCTTCCTCTGATTGTAGAAAAAATCAGCAATCAGCGATGAAACAATGTGTCATCGCTAATTTTGTATCGTTGCTACATCAAGATGACGATAAAAGACTTCATCGCTATCTCTATGATTTGTACCCACTTCAAGTAACGAAATGGTTTCGTTTTGGTTGATAGAGAGCTACTTCTAGCGACGGATTTGGCACCTTTCCATGGCACACAAAGTTCGCTCGAGCCAAGACATAAAATCCACATGCATCCTAACATATTCTTCTCATTTGAAGACGAGTCACGCTCATCGTGGTGGCCCAGCCGCTTCACGAGTATCGATTGTTAGATGACAACTGGTGCGGCCAAATAGCCTTCTTTTTCTAGTCCTTCCTTATTTATAGAGAATTCTACTGTATCCATTGGTAACCCTCCTTGTTTCGTATAATAAGATTAATCCGTGAACTTGTCTATGAGAATCGTATCACTTATTATATAAACTTAAGCAGAAGGAGAAGAAGTGAACCTACCAGTTGGTCTACATTGCCAAGCATGAGGCCGGTCCGGGCAGTAACACCGGAAATTGAAGATCCCGAACTCAAACCCGCACTTGCCGCCGCTCATCTCACAGGTGCTGCAATCGCTTGCTGTCCAGTTCAACACGAACCCGCTCCTCAACGCCTCCCCTATGTCCGCACTCCCTCTCCACTCGGCCGCCACCGGCGCCTCCACCAAAGTCCCGCATTTTTTTGTGGCATCGATCACTTCTTGATCCTCGCCGTCCCCATATATCCCCAAAACGACCCCACTTTCGCCTTCTTCTTCGCCAGGGCAGTTGATCTTGTAGTTCAGAAGCTCGTCGGCGCGGGTAGAGATGTTGCAGTTGTATAGCAGAGAAAGGGTGGCGGTAACGTTCTGGCTCAGCTGGAACAGACTCGACGGGATGGTCAGGTTCTTGAGAGAACCGGGCGCACAGTAAGTGAAGGCGGTTGAGTTGCCGTCGGAGAGGGCAGCGTTGGAGATGCGGAGAGACTGGTTCTTGTAGAAGATGTCACGGACGACATAGTCGTCGCTGGCGAGAGTGATGACCGGGCGGTCGTTGGCGCAGGAAAGGGCGAAGCCCGGGAAGCCACAGTAGGAGGGTTGCCGGCCGGGGACATAGAACGGGAAAGTGATGCTCAGGCCGCCGCAGGCGACGGGGAGGCTGCAGTTTCGGAAGTAGGGGTCGACGAGGGAGAGAGACTCCCGGGGGGATAAGGAGAGAGAGAAGAGCAACAGCAGTGAGAGGTTTGTGTTGATTGGGAGAGGAGAGAGAGGAGGTGTGAGGACTGTTCTGGTTCTGGTTCTGGTTCTGGTCATTGTGGATGGATGGGGTGGTGGAGTTTGGTCGAAAATGGAGATGTCATATGTAGGGGGGGGTGTGGGGGTAGAAGGAGGGGGAGAGAGAGAGAGAGTATGAAGTGTTGAGGTTCTTGGATGGTGGGTCTGTCTGCCTGATTAGTTTGACTTGGAGATGAGCTGGAGCTGGAGGAGCTTTGATACTTCTGACAAAACTGCAAGTGTGGTGTTGTGTTGTGTATATCTCTGCCTGTATGGGAATCTCTGCCACATATCTTGGACCGTTGAAACTTCAGGGAATGCGCATGAAAATTCAACGTAGTGGAGGCCGAGAAAGTGGAATGCTCTGGTGAAGTATGACGAGAGAACTGAAAGTGGGGAAGTCCTCAAACAAGTCGTCTCTCCGACTTTGCGCCCAGTTTGAATTCTGGCATGCTCTGCTTCAATTTCTACATAGCTTCGTGTGGAAGAGGAATATAGTCAGGGCGAGTTGATGCAAATCGCAATTTTTGGGGGACTAAGAGTAATTAGTTACAGAATTGAGAAGGTAATAGGTTCTACCCCTAAGCCATCAACTTTTGGCGAGATCTAATGTACTTATTTCTTGATTTGTGGGATGCGATTTTGGAAGAATGACACAAATGGTTCAATTTATACTATTGTTTTTAAACTTTTAATTTATTCAATATAGTCCTTAAACTCCGATCTAATATTTAATGTGATCTCCAAACTTTTGCATATTTTTATATAGTTTAGACATTACATTGAGCTCTTATGAATAATTCACGAGTCATATTGAACAAAACTAAAATTCACAAATAACAATACATATTGGGCCAAAATTTAGGGATTACATTACACAAATCAAAAGTTTGGGGATAACATTACTTATTGGACCGAAGTTCATGAACCACTGGTGCTATAATCCCATTAATTTTATACTAGTAGACTAAGACAATAGCTATTGATATGCTAAAGAGGTTCTCGTACAGTGCTTTTGCAATAGTTTTATCTGCTGGAACTTTTATAAGCACTTTGATAGACACCCTCATACCTAAAGTACCTCCAAAACAGCGGTAATTTACAGTAACTTCTACGAAAGCTCACCTAACCTCAAGATCCTGCAACTTTATAGCATGTACTACGAGCATGTATATTAGAGCACTCTACAACATAGAGACGTGGTATAGCTGTGGTTGCGGTGTTACTGTGTTACTATGCGTTTATGCTATGAAGTGTTATAAGTTGTGTTTTAAATAAAATATCCTTTAAACCCGCGGCACCTCAAAGCTAGTTGAGGCAGCTTTCTTAAACTTGATGCAGCTACTAGAAGTTTAGCAAAGATTTGTAAAGTCTGCAACATCCCTTTTCACAACTATGGGTGCTACTGAAAAATGCACCAAAATGGCTCTGAACGAGCTTTAAGAATGTATAAGTCAATGTAGGGATACATGGCTCTAGTATATGTATGCTCTAACACATTTACCGCAAGCATAAGTTAGCCTTGTGTTATATAATTTGTGGTCAAAAACTTACATATAAATCAGGCTACAAGTCACTTGGTTAGGATTTTATATGTTCTTTCTATACATATAGTCTTCATTCACCTATAAATTTAAACTTTTGGTTAGACATTTTAATACAGTATTAGAGTCAAGTTCTGCTTTAGTTTTATCTCAAGCCCTTGACTAAAGGTTCCTATCCTCTTTACATACATGCGGGCTCATTTTAATAATCAATTTAAGTTTTTAGATTAGATATTCTAACAAAATTAGATTAGTTACTTTACCAAAAAAAAAAAAATTAGATTAGTTAGAGCCAAGTGGAGCGAATGAGGGGCATAAGACAGCAATACATTGTAATTTTATGTGGACATAACTCCACGCAACTAGACAAACTCATAGACGTGTCATGTCTTCTCTAACCGAAAGATGCAAGTACCAGGCTTCATGGGCCGAGTAATCTTTAAAAGTGGTTGGTAAGACCTTGGCATTATCGAAGGATCCCCCTTTATATTGTCTATTATTGAATTCGATATTCCGGCATATGGACGACCAAGTCAATCATTCCCTTCTCTATTTGGAGTTCAATTCAAAGCGAATCTCATGAAACAAGGTCAAACCGGCCAATTGGAATGACAGCCAGATGATTACCTCTTGTACACATAAAGAATCCTATCATGAGAAATTATTAAATCCCACTCCATTTGACCGGATTTAATGCCTAATTCACAAAGGTAAAGCCTAAAGGGACCGTAATTAATTAGCAAACCGAAAATGACATGATTTTCAGATACGTGGTAAGGAATTAAAAAGGTTATATTTCTTATATACGGAGACATCAATTCAGTCACAAAGCAACATTGCCGAGACTCCCTCTCGCATATAAATTCCTTCCCGCCAATAAGATCTGCTTTGTCAATCAGCCGGCACACACGTTTCCTTATCTATAAGTATAGACTATCTAAATTCATGGCATTTTATGGTGACAACTCAGCTAGTTTTAATGGTTGAACGGGTGCGACGGCCGCTTGCGAGTTGACCTCAAGCACCAACATTAGCGTGACCCAAACATGACTCGGCTTTATGCCCACTTTATGTGCAAATCCCATGAACCAAAGTCTGAGAACGTGGCCCAATTAGACGAGTCACTGTTTGAGATGGTCTTGTGGAACCATCATATACATGAGAAGGTGGCCTTTCGCGATGTTAATTACCAATTAGCCCGTTAATAGAAAAGGAAGCCCGGGCCTGGCGTGTCAATGAAGAGTGAACTACGAAGCTCCTGCTTCCGTTAATTTTTAGCTGCCGAGCCAGAATTTGTGATGGAGAGGATGATGAAAGGAATGATGGGCGTACTTCAAGCACATGTTCACATGTTTAGTGTGTCCTGATACGGCAAGGTATAATTAGAAGCGGAATGCGACCCATTAATGTAAATACTCACTTATAATCTGTCAAGGTTGCTCAGAAATCACATTGATCATGAGAGATATGCCCCAAACACCAATATATATTGAGAGTAGGTCACTAATCAATTATCGGCCTAACACCATTCATTGCGAGCACCGTAGAAGTCCAATACCATTATCTTTGAAACTCTTTAGAAAGAAATCCAAATCTGAACCCGTCAACATATCTAGTCAAACTAATTATCCCTCAAAGCTTAAACAACTAAAATATATTAACTATTCGATACAACACCAATTCTCTGTTATAGGACTCTTTTCTAACGCAATTCTCACATATACACTAATTCTATGTCAAGGGACATTTTTCTAGCACAATTTACAACGTACAACTCTATGTTCTTCCCTCGTGTGTGACCTCAATGTTAGGTCTATCTACTAGGGGTGAGCACGGTTCCCAGGTAGAACCGGGAACCGGGGAACCGAACCGGTTCCCGGTTCTTAAAGGACCGGTTCCAGTTCCCAGTTCCATTTTTACGGGAACCAGCGATCCCAGTTCCAATTCCGGTTCCAACCGGAACCGGAACCGGTTAGGGTTCCAAAAGGAACACCCCTCCCCTCCCCCAAGACTCCATCTCTTTCTTCCTCTGCCATTGCACAGTTCCACTTTCGATTTTTCAGAGCCTCACTGGACGCCACTCTAAGTCTCGCCGCTTGCCCTCAAGGCCACCGCCACTGGACGCCGCCACCACCGCTGCTGTCTCCACCTCTGCTCCGACAAGTCCTCGACGCCAGCAGTTGCGAGGCCTGACGCCGTTGCCCTGAAGACCAGCGACCGATGTCCCTGCTCGTGACCCACCGCCTCCAGACGCCACTCGCGACCCACCGCCTCCGGACGCCGCCGCCGCCGTCTCCGATTCTGACCCACGACGCCATTGCTATTGTCTCCGCCTCTGCTCCGACGAGTCCCCAACACTAGCAGTCGCGACACCTGATGCCATTGCCCCGAAGACCAACGATAGATTTCCCTACTCACCGCTCAGCGCCAGACAGCGCCGCTCACGACCTACCGCCTCTGGACGCCGCCGCTGCTGTCTTCAATTCTAACCCACGACGCCGTTGCTACTGTCTCCGCGTCTGCTCCAACGAGTCCCCGACGCCAGCACTCGCGACGCCGTCGCCCCGAAGACCAGCGACCGACGTCCCTGCTCATTGCTTAGCGCCAGACGCCGCTCGCGACCCACCGCCTCCAGACGCCGCTGCTGCTATCTCTAATTCTGACCCATGACGTGACGACGCCACTGCTGCTGTCTCTGCCTCTACCTCGACGAGTCCTCGACACCAGCAGTCGCGACGCCTGACGTTGTTACCCCGAAACCAACGAGACCGACGTCCCTACTCACTGCTCAACGCCGGACGCCGCTCGCCCGGTGAAATTAGATTTCTGGACCTTCTCTCCAAGGGTATGATTTCGGGGTAATAACATCAAATGCTATGAATTTCATTTGTACGATCTCAGGGTAATACCAGCATAGGGAGTGAGTGACCGATTCGGTGATTCTTGGACTTGCTCAGTTATTAACTAATTATAGACTTATAGTTCTTTGGTGTCATTTTCCTTGTTTTTGGAGTTTAAATTCTAGATGAGCAAGTTGTTGGCAGCAAATTTTGAGTTGCCATTTGTATTTTGTAGCATGATCTGTACGATCTCCAAGGGTATGATTTCGGGGTAATACCATTAAAGGAATGTGCTATTATTTTTCTCCTAAAACGTGCAAATCTAACTGTAGTTAATTGTTAAATGTATCCGGTACAAATTGATTATACTTGAATGCCAGATTTAGAAAAGCATCAACCGAGCAAGTGTTTCTTGATCTTTTATTCGTACCAAGCACATAAAAATGCCACATGTTTTACATTGCATCCATTTCAACCAAAGGCATAATGTACAATATGACAAAAAAAAAATTTGGAAATTCTCTATCAGTGCATGAATTACTTCTATTCAAAACCCTTGCTATGAAAAAGATGTTATTTTGGCGGCAACGTCCTACCACAGAATGAAAGGAACTTACTAAAAGAATGTCTCATTAAAAGAAATGGCAATCTTCAGTGGCCAATATGAACGGCAACAATCATATACTAATAGAATTCAATGCTATGGATTCTTTTTTTATGAATCCATCTTGTATTTTCTTGCCTTTTGACTGTCATTGTATGATTTCTGGGCTCAATATCTTAATTTGAAGGTTTTCCCTTATTGGAAGATACCTAACATGCTTCAAGTGCGACATTTCATTCATAAGTGGTTGGTGTTTATGCATTCTGCTAACATTTAAGTCACCCTCATATAGAAAGACTTGGTTGCTCTTTTACCTTAGATAAACATGTTACTGTTTAATCTTCCTTAAATAATAAGCATATGTGCTTGTGCACATAACTAAATCAATGCTAAATGGTTTGGATTATCACGTCTACCACTTGTGCCTGCAAGGTGCATGCTATTATTGTTACGAGTGGTCAAAATGTGCACCTAAATTAATATTCTATTATTGTTGTACAGTGCGAAGTTAATGTATCAAGATAATAGTAACATGTCAATGGAGGTGGAGGGACGTGAGGAGATGACTCCGATTTCGGAATTGGAGTTTTCCAACAATGAAATTGAAGAAGAGGCACCCCCTACCTTGAGTGCCACAAATAAGGTACCCGATTCTCCTCTTTCCCATGATAAGAAACATACATCCGAATGCTGGAATCATTATTCGAAAATTAGTGATAAGGATGGAAAAATATATCAAGTGAAGTGCATTCATTGTGGGTCAATGCTTAAGTACCGTGTTGCTAATGGTACTTCTGCAATGAGGAAGCACTTGACCACATGCAAGAGGTTTCCTCGTAATGTAGATAAGAGGCAGAAATTCTTTGCATCACGGAGTGTCAACATGGCTAGCAAGGCAGGAAGAGGTTCTAGTACTGGTAGCGTCTTATCGACATGGTCATTTAATCAAGAACGTTGTAGGCTCATGCTTGCCCGGTTCATTATCCTTGATGAGCAACCTTTTTCATTGGTTGAGCGTGTTGGGTTTCGTGAATATGTTAGTGAGTTACAACCTTTCTTCAAACACATATCACGTTTCACAGTGGCAAAAGATTGCATGAAGTTGTATTTATGTGAAAGAATTTCTTTGAAGGATTATTTTGGAAAGATTAATTCTAGGATCGCACTCACGACTGATACATGGACTTCCAATCAAAATATCAATTATTTGGAGTAAAGAACACCTGGAGTGCCATAACTTGGCACGGGGGGACACTTAAGTGCCATAACTTATTTTCGGTACACTTAAGTGCCACTTTTTTTTCAAATGGAACAGTTAAGTGCTAATATCGGAGTAAAATGGAACACTTAAGTGCCACTCCGGCGAAAATCCGGCCAAACGGTTGACGTGGCAATTTTCCGGCGATGGAGGTCCAAAACGGCGTCGTTTTTGCATGCTGATGTGGCAAAAAAATGCAAAAACGACGCTGTTTCGCGTCCGACGTGTAAAAATAATAAAAAAATTAATTAAATTAAATTAAAACTTAATTTTAATTAAAAATACTCTAAAAAAATTTTTTAAAAAAAAAAAAAAAAAAGGGTGGGGACGAAGGGGCGGGCGGCTGCCCTCGCCGCCGCCGCCTCCCGCCGTCGCGGAAGGGCCGGCGACGGAGGGGGAGGGTCGGCCGGGTCGCCACCCCCGGTCGACCGGCGCGAGGGCCGCGAGCCCTCGCCGGATCGCGGTGAGGGCCCGCGAGCCCTCACCCAGGGCGAGGGCTGCGGGCCCTCGCCGCCTCCCCCGTCGTTGCCGGGAAGGGCCGGCGACGGAGGGGGAGGGTCGGCCGGGTCGCCGGCCCCCGGCCGACCGGCGGCAAGGGCCCCCCTCCGTCGCCGGCCCTTCTCGGCGACGGCGGGGAGGCGGCGGCGGCAAGGGCTCAGCCCTCGCAGCCCGCCCTTCGTCCACCCCCTTTTTTTCAAAATTTTAGAGTATTTTTAATTAAAATTAAGTTTTAATTTAATTTATTAATTTTTTATTATGTAAATGGCGTCGTTTCTGCTAAGTCAGCGCCGACTCAGCTCTCCGGCGAGCCACGCAAGCATTAAAAAATAATAAACACGTGCCACGTAGGATTTCCGGTAAGGTCGCCGGAGGTGGCACTTATGTGTCCCATTTGAAAAAAAAGTGGCACTTAAGTGTACCGAAAAAAAAGTTATGGCACTTAAGTGTCCCCCCGTGCCAAGTTATGGCACTCCAGATGTCCCAAACTCCAATTATTTGTGTCTCACTACACATTTTATTGATGAAAATTGGAAGTTGCATAAAAGAATCATCAACTTTGTGGTCATGCATAGTCACAGGGGTAGGGAGATTGGGAAAATGGTGGAGAAATGCATTGAGGAGTGGGGAATAGAAAAAAAGGTGTCCACAATTACCGTAGATAATGCTAACTCGAATGATGTTGCAATTAGCTATTTAAGGGAAAATCTTTCAAAACAAAGTTCGTTGATATTAGATGGTAGTGTTCTACACATGAGGTGTACAGCTCATTTATTAAATTTGATTGTGAGAGATGGCTTGAGTATGGTACGTGACTTCATTGCACATATCTGAAATGTGGTTAGGTATGTAAAGAGTTCTTCCACGAGAGCCGAAAGATTTCAATCTTGCATTAAGAGAGAACGGATCACTTATAAGGGTACGGTGATTCTTGACGTTGCCACTAGATGGAACTCCACTTACCTCATGTTAGACACCACCGTAAAGTTCAAAAAAGCTTTCAAAAGGATGGAAGACAACAATCCAAATTTTGGAAGTGAGCTTAATTATGAAACTCCTAAGGTTGATGATTGGGAAAATGCTATTGTTCTTTCTGAATTTCTAAAAGCATTCTATGATGCCACCATTGAAATGTCTGGGAGTTCATATGTTACTTCAAATGATTATTTTGAAGGGATAGCTCTTTTGTATAAATATTTGAAAGATACGGTCAATGATTCGGATCCTAAGCTTCAAGCTATGGGCTTGAAAATGAAAGAAAAATTTGACAAATGTTATGGAAGCTTGGATAAAGTGAATGTGATAGTGTTGATTGCAGTTGTGTTAGATCCTAGAACCAAGTTAAATTATGTGAATTTCTTGTATAGATAAATTTATGATGATGAATCGAAAGTCGAAGAGATGCATTACAAGGTGAAGGATACATTGGAGCATTTGTATGAATTTTATAAGCAATCTTCTCTTATTTCAAGTGATCAGAATTTTGATGGCCATAATGTGGGTGCAAGTAGTAGTAGTAGTTCCAATACCGATACGGGTGGTAGTGAAGGATTAAAGAAGTCTAAAGGCTAAGCTTGGAAGAAAATGTTTTTATACTCGAAAGAACAAGGGAGAAGTGACAAGTCAGAGCTTGATCAGTATCTTGAAGAAAAAAATGAACTAAATCTTGATCTTGACATTTTGATTTGGTGGAAGACTATTGGCTCAAACTATAAGATCCTTTCTTTGATGGCTCGAGATGTTTTGTCCATTCCTGTAACTACCGTTGCGTCAGAGTCAACTTTTAGTACATCGGGTCGTGTGCTTGATTCCTTTCAAAGTTCTTTAACTCCCAAAGTAGTTGAAGCTTTGATTTGCACTCAAGATTGGTTGAGAGCCGTTCGTGTACCGCTTAATGTTGAAGAGTGCATTGAGAACGTAGAACAATTTGAGTTGGGTAAGTAATGTTTATATCTTTATATATTGTAATTCTTTTTGTATATCTAATAAGTGAATATTTTATTTAATCTCGTCTTCTTCTTCTTCTTCTTCTTCTTCTTCTTCTTTTCAGATATGGTTGATCTTAATAAGGAGATTATCGTTGATAAATAGAGTTAGTGGTGTCGCATTTGCAATGGGTCCAGTGTTTGAGAAGTCGAGCAAGGTTTTTTGTTGGCTTTGTGCTGCTTTAACTATGCAAAAGTTGATTGATGAGCAACTTTGTTTGTCATAATCTTAATGCAGGCTCCTCTTATGTACATTGAAGTTTTGAACTATGTTGTCAAAGAGTTTAGGAGCCTTTAGATGGGCAAAATGGCATGATTCATGGAGTATTATCGATATTGATTTTTTTTCTGTCTTTACTTAGGATTTTGATTAATTTTCATCCATGTCTTTGCAAGGTTTTGCTGTGCCAAAGTAATCACAGGGAAAGATTGTAGAGTTCACACTATGAAATAGATGAAAATTTGAGATCTTGTTGGCAATTCTGGTTTTTCTTCTCCTTAGTATTTTTTGCTTCATCATTTTCATTTGAAAGAGGAACATGCCTGTCATTTATTATTTCTTTTCTTGTTCATTTCACTTTTGTTGGAATTAGGACTTGCCTAGTTGTGGATTTCGACGGTTTTTGTTTTCACTTTCACTTTCAGCTGGCAATTTTGCTGTTCAATTGTGCTATTATTGAATCATCATATACGTTATAGTTCAAATCTGAAAAAAAAAAAAAAAAAAAAAAAAAAAAAAAAAAAAACCCGTGGAACCCGGAACCGACACCGGAACCTATGACAGGGGTAGGTTCCAGGTTCCTTGTTTTGGCGGGTAAGTTCCAGGTTCCAAATTTTTTGGAACCTGTACTCGATGGTAGGTTTCAGGTTTCAGACGGAACCAAACTGGAACCTGGAACCACTCATCCCTACTATCTACTTCAATTCAGATTTCATTCTCATCTACATACCTTAGCCTAAATCTCCAACACCCATCTTCGTTCCTAGTTTCTCTCTCTAGACTGAAACATGAAGGTTGCCATCCATTACGACCTTCATCTCTGGTCTCTTTCGCCGGACTAATAATCACATCGGTCGCAAGATTCCTTTCTTGATATATACCCCAAATGCCAATACACCTTAGAAGTCAACCATCAATCAACCATTGATTGTGATACCAATTATTAGGTGCGACAATAGAAGCTCAATACCTTTTGTCGCGACCTATCCCTCGAGGGGAGGGAACAAGTTTAAGGATATTGTCTAAAGGATGGACATAAGACCCATGATTAAATGCGAGCTCTCCTAAGCCTATAACTCGCGTGACGTTGGGATATTTTTAAGAATTTTGCAATAAAGAGTCACCACTAGCCTATTGGGGTCAACTAGAAACCAAATGAAGTATGAGAGTGTATCTCACTTCCTACGCAACCAGAGAATCAAGATCGGAGACTTAATTACACTAATTAATCAATTAGTGCCCTTTCGGTACCTAATCTTATTCATATTAAAAAGGTTTTTGTCAGACAGTTTGAATTGATTTTACACATATCCACTAACATATGAGGTAATCATGCAGGTGGATAATCGTTAAAATGATAATTATAGCTACCAAAATCCTAATTGCAGTAAAATTGAGCACATGCAATTAAATATGCAAATTAAACATGTGATATAATTAATATACAAGCAAATAAAGGTCTAATTCCCAACCAAACCCTACACTTTCTCAATTTTTTCAATTTTTATTTTTAAAAAATTAAAAAAATATATATATTTTTTTTTGTCGGGCCGAGTCGGGTCCGGTGTGACTCGACCCGAGTCTAATCCCGATCGTGACGGGTCTGTCAAACCCATCCGAACCGATCCGATTGGGGGGTCAACCCGCCCGAATGGGCCAAACCCGACCATGGTTGGTTGGGTCTTTGCCTAATTGTAGGTTGGGCCCAACCGACAGGCCTAACCCCCTTGCAAAAGGGCTCCCCCGCAGGCCCACGACCTAGACCAGCTTTGGGCCGTGGCCTACGGGGCGAGAGAGGCCGAACGGGCCAGACCAATGATCTGGCCCGTTTTGGCCTGCCCCCCCTCCGGTCCACAACCGCCCGATCCACAACCAAAATGGGCGACACTATGTAGCCCAAGTGGTTCTCCGACTAGGGCACAATGACGCCGCCTCGGTTGGGGGCGGAGGACAATGCTCGTCCTCCGGCTAGGCGACGGCGTCCCCTTCGACAGCCTAACGACCCCATTAGAGTTGTAGGCAAAAGGGTGGAGATGGAGGTTTCGGCTAGGGATTTCGGCGAACGAGTGGGGGCACTCGGGAACCAGGGGCTTTGAGCTCAGTTGAGGCCAGAGCGCAAGTCAAGACCGCTAAGGATGCATGCCAAGGCAACAGCAAACACAGCGGGGGATAGGTGGTGGCCAGAGCTTGCTCAAGACGGTTGAGGGAGCTCCGGCCCACTCGATACAACACAGGCACACCAAGTATTTGGCAAAATGCCTACCTGGGTTTCAAGGAGATGGCAGCGGTCGGCGTTGGTCAGGTGGCTCATCGGCAGCAACAGGGCATCCTGAGGCCACGTCGGCGGCTGTAACAAGAGCCCAGAGACTCCTTTCCTCCTCTTTTCCTCCCTTCTCCCCCTTAGTTCTCTCTAGTCAGGCTCTCCCCGTTCCCTCTCTCCCCATTTCTTCCTCTTTTTCTCTCTTTTGTTCTTCTGCTTCTACTTTTTCTCCCTCAGTCCTCCCCCAGCTCTGCTTTGTCATGTTGCTTTTGATATAGGCTAGTGAATCCACCTAGAGGGGGGTGAATAGGTGTTTAAAATAAACCTTGGCAAATATATGCGGAATAAAATAAACTTCAAGCAAAATAAAAGAGTTAAGGGAAAGGAATAAGAACACAAGGTTTATAGTGATTCGGCTTAATGTAAGCCTACGTCCACTCTCTCACGCTAACGGCCTTCTGTTGGATTCCACTATACAATCAACAAGAGATTACAACTTTGAGTGCAAACACTTAATAGTAGATCACATTATCTCACTAAGTCACTCTTTTGGTATTTCTCTCAAGATCACAAACGTTTAAGCTCACGAGAGACAAGTGAATGATCAAAGTTAGCTCAGACTTTGGAATTATAAATTCTACGCTCCGTCTCTTACTTGCTCATCGGTCCTTCATCTCCTTAAATACTCCTCTACTTCCAAACTAGCCTTTGGACAGTATCTTGAGGATCGTCTTCCAATCAACCCATTGGACAGATCTGTATCTAGAAGATTTGGTAGCCGTTGAGTGACAAAAGTAGAATCTCAAATTGATTTCGATCGCCCATACAAACAGAATCTTGGTTTCCATAAGTAAAGCTTCTTCGTATAAAAAGATCTTGTCTTCATGATCCAATCGTCAATCAATTAGATTGAGTCAATCAAATCATCTTGATGTAGAATCCAAATCAAATCACTAGCCGTTATTCATTCTAGAATAAACCAAGGCTTTGAAGAATTGAAGATAAACTTGAATTTGTCTTCGTCTTCATTCTTCATCGCATTCAGTCTGGAATTTGTCAACGTGGGCAGACTCTGAAACTAGAGTCTGGCGGTCTTCAGACTTTGATTTGGTCTAGAGATCTTCAGACCGTAACTGGGTCTGACTGTCTTCAGACGAAAAAACTTCAAACCGAAACTTTGGGTCTTGAAATCTTCAGACCAAACTTCTGGGTCTGAACATTTTCTCGCTTCGAACAGTTTAGCTTTAAGGTCTGAACACGGTCGAATAAGTTCGGCTTCGGTATAGAGTCTGTCTTCTGATTCTTTCCAGCATAGACTTTGATAATATCCTTTACATGTTCCATCATTTGCATAGTCTATTACTCAATAATCAAACACGTTAGTGGCCTTTGATTTATTTTGTCATCTTCAAAACATCATAAGGGATTTCCCTAACAGCTTTCCCTTTTTTTGCTACCCCTGCTACTCCTCTCTACCCAATGTCCCCCATTGTTGCTGTTTTTTGCTTTTTACAGGTTCCTCGCACGCGAGGATGGAAGGAGGAGGGAGAAAGCTGGCATGGCCCGAGCCGAGCCGAGGGGAGAGTGAGGCTAGGCCAAGCTGCAACACACGAGAGAGAGAGGAAAGGAGGAGGGTCGGGTTGGGACAAGGCCAGATTCGGCCTGACTTGCCCCCTCTTGCGTGTTGGAGAAAACTCTTTTATTGTTTTAAAGTTGACAAAACCTTTCCAAAATCTAGTATGAAGACTTTCAAACTTTAATGTCAAAGTCTGAAGACCGCCAGACTTTAGGTTCAAAGTCTGCCTATACTGACAGATTCCAAACTGAACACTACTGAAAAATGAAGACTTATCCAGATGCGAGATTATCTTTATTTCTTCAAGAGTTTGATTCGTATCGCTTATGGATGTCTTTCTGGTTGAATATAACACCTATATGATTGGTTATCTTTATTGGAATCAATTTCGATATCTCAATATTTTGGAAGACAAGCAAACTTGGAAGGTTCTACTTATGGAAACTAAGATCCCGATTGTATGAGCGAACAAGATTGACGGGCTTTTATCATAATCATCAAATTTTATCAACCATCAAGGAATGGACATGCGATCGAGGATCGGGGCGTGACACGAGGTTCCGATGAGCTCGCTGGACCTTGGTTAGCCAATCGCCGGCCTGGCCAAAGAGAAAAAGAAAAGAAAAAAGAGAAAAGAGGAAAGTAAGAAAATATAATAAAAGTATTAAAATTAAAAGAAATAAAAAAAAATTAACAATCTTACTAAACGCATTTCTATCTCAGGAATAAAAATTTTATGGAGTTACTAAACGTGTTCTTTTGCTCAGAAATTACTCTCTATAACAGAATCAGAAAAAATTATTTCTAATAAAAAATTGTTCCCTGAAATAGAAGCATTACCAAATACGCCTTAAGAGGATTGAGATTTACTCATAAAATAGATATATTAAGTGATGTGACAGACCGTTATTAGTATTGAATATGGCTCACTTATCTAAAACTAGGTTATGTATAGTGTCCTCCATCAGTTAGTGTATTAATTTTATACACGTCTTACTATGCACGACATTACTTTAATCAAGGCCTCCACAGAAAAATCGATCTCATACTTTATTTATGCAGATTAGCCTTGAGTGAGAATAAGCCTTCCTTGTAACATATACAATACGAGCGATGATGGTTTGTATTTCCATTTCCATATATGATAAGGTCTATGAAACCACTTCAACACATGAAATATGACAAGTCCCTAATGTGTCTATTGCCACGTAAAACTCTCACTTCGCAAGTCAGAAGGTGAAGGAACTTCATCACTAGACTCCGACAAAGATCGAGCTATCACATATCATCCAAGGCCTGTTTCTAGAATGAGACTCCACATGACTTCCTGCATGACTTGTGTTCTTTTAAGGAGCAAACCAGATAATGTTGTAGGCTGTTGTGAGAAAATCATCGCAAGTCTAAATGTTTCAACCCTGATCTGGGAAAACTCTTCAAACGCCTGAAATATCGTGATAAAGAGAGGGACAATGGCAAATATGTGTACAATCCTTTACTCATGCTCTAGGAAAGGGCTCCTTACTATGAAGTATTTACATCAAATCCTCCTACAGCCTCATCAGAAGTGCTGACATGTTCAAGCTGAAAAATGAAGAGCAAAATGGAAAACTTGATCGCCTGCTATATCATCTACATTGTAAATAATATTAGCTAGAAACCATTACCCAAATGCAAGCAAACTTTAAGCCAAGATGGAGGAGAAGGAAAATTTGTAGGAGAGAACTGATAAGAGTACGAGCTAACCACTATGTGCAGAGGAACTACCGCCGCTTCCCCATTTTTGAGTCACGGAAACAGGTGAAGTCGGCGCCTTCGTATTCTTCAACAGCCCCACATTGTCACATTCCGACGAAGGAGGTGGGTTCTCACTTTGACAGGCGCTATTATTATAGCTCACATCCTTCGACTTGTCGGGCTCATGTTTCCCACTCGAAATTGCCTTCAACTCCTCCAGGACAGTCTCCATGGCGGGCCTCATGTCCTTGTCCTGTTGCAAGCACCTGAAAGCCAGCTCGGCCACGGCCATGATCATCCTATTGATTTCAGGATCTGACTCATGGTTCCGTATCTTGCTGGTTACTAAGTTTGCCAAATTAATCTTGTGCCTGTCTTGGCTTATATCCACCGCCGGCATGGATGATATGAGTTCCACCAATACTACCCCAAAACTATAAACATCACTCTTCTTCATAAGCTGGTAATACCGGTGATACTCAGGGTCCACATAACCCGGAGTCCCCTAAGGAGCGGTTGACATGTGGCTCACTGTCGCAACCTACCCTCAGAGGGAGAAAGTAGGTTTAGGGGTATTGTCTAAAGAATGGGCTTATGGCCCTTGATTAGGCACGGGCTCTCCCAAGCCCATACCCTTCGTGACATTGGAATATTTTTTGGAATTTTGCACAAAGGAGTCGCCACTAGGCTATCGGGGTCGGCTGAAAACCAAGTGAGGCACGAGAGTATGCCACATTTCTACGCAACTAGAGAATCTAAGGTCAGGGACTTGATTACACCAATTAACCAATTAGTGCCCTTTCAGTACCTAACGTTGTTCATTTTAGAAGAAAATATTTTTGTCAAGCAGTTTAGATTGTTTTGATACCTATCCACTAACATATGAGGTGATCATGCGAGTGCACAATCATTACAATAACAATTAGCAACCAAGGAAAGCGATTAAATAAATTGCATGGAAGAGCAAAAATTTAACATCAAAGAAAAGATAAATACTAATCCTAACTAGATTAAATGGAAGCCAAAATTACCATACCAAATTTGCACAATCAAGGGCATTTGTCGCTAAGGACAATTGAAACCCTAAGATAAAACCCTAAGTTCTAAATTGGAATACTTCCATTTTTTAGGAGAAAATAACTCAAGAGGTTGATTTTAACCATTTTAAAGATTTTTAAAAAAAAAAATCGAATTTCCCCAAATAAAACTAGATTTTACAACTTTTTTATTTTTTTTTGAAAAAAATAAAATAAAATAAAATTCGAAATTTTTTATGTTTTCTTAATTTTTGAATTTTTGGAGGAGTATTTGAATTTTTACTAATTTACGAATTTTTTTAAATTTTAAATTTTAAAATTTTTGAATTTTTTTAATATTTTAATATTCAAGGGAGCGAGTTCGGACCGGATGAACCCGATCCGACCCGTTGACCCTGCCCAAACCCAATCCAACCCAATTGGATAAAAGACATTTTAAAAAAAAAAAAAAATTTAACATTTTTTGATTTTTTTATTTTTAAGTTTAATATTTTTCTTTCTTTTTGTCTTTTTCCCTCCTCTGTCTTTTCGGCCTCTTCATCTTCTCCTCACGCCTTTTGCACCTCTTTTCCTCCTTTTTGTTTTTTGCTTTTGTTTTTTTTTCCTTTTGCTGCACTTTTTCTCTTTTTTCCTTTTGTTTTTGTCCTCCCCTTTGGTCTACCCCTCTACACATTCTATTCTTCGGACGTCGTCTTCTTCCCCGACACCTTCCTTCTCTGCAACTTCATCTTATTCTTATTTTCTTCGTTTTAAAAAAAAAAAATGCACATAAATACACACTGAACCATCCTTTATGGACACCGCACCGCTCCACTATCGCTTCGGCCAACAGCACCCAACTCCAGCCAATAACACCCAACCTCGATGACCACAACAATTGTCACATCCCAAATCCTACAGGGGGTAACACGGCCGTCCTTCCACCCGAAGGACGCAACCTCAAATCATATCCAAAGTTCACTTCTAGAGGTCCCCATCGATAGCACTCTTTGACCTACTAGCTGCTAACCAAAGGACCTAAAAAAGTTTGGAAATAGAGGGGTGAGCGACCACAAGCTCGGTGAGTAGTATATATCTTCTAAGCAAATCGAGCAACCACTATGCATGTGTACAAAGCAATACCAAACTTCATAACTCAAACTCAATATATAAAATACATATTGAATCATATAAGAGTTATTTCTTATCATCAAAACTTTATACTAATATAAAAACTCATTTCGATCACCATCAAAATTCAAACATCAATGGTCAACTCCATTGAATAATCTCCATAAAAAACACATATCAATGGCCTATCCATTGATTCATCTCATATCAAACACACATCGATGGTCCATCCATCGACCAATCTTTTGCTCAATACGTAACCATAGTCACGACACAACGCCTCGTGACAAGGCGACCAAGATTCCCCCCTTGGCAAGGTCTCCACCTACAAAGCCGGTGGCTCGGCCCGGAAGGATATCCTAAACCTGGTATGCATACCTCAAAAACCCATCATTGGGTTTACAGTCATATTGAGCATAAATAACCATTCTCCAATACTAAAAATCTGATCTAGAAATCAATATCTTATGCCAAACAAATAACATTTTGCAACATAGCCCATCATCCATTTCATATCCATTTCTCAAATCATCATAAACTTTTCCATAAATCAGTCACAAAGCAACTTCATATATATTTCTCCACAAACCTTGTATAACATGCTTTTGAAACATTCACAATCAACCAAAGAGTAGCCATTGCTCGATCTGGCTTTTCTACAATAAAAATGCTCTTCTCAATTCAATATATATACATATATACTTCAAGACATGATTTTGCAAAATCAAAGAAGATATAGTACCACTCACCTCGTCGTCTACAATCGAACGACAAATGATACTCATATCGTCAAACTCACGGCCCTACCAAATAACCGAGGAATGATGTTAAAATCTAATAAAATTCTATCTCAATTATGAAACGTCTAACTTACACCTTAACTCTAACGAAAGAACTACTACACGCTAACAAATCGCATAACCAAAACGATTGTTCAAGCTATTTGCAACTCGGAGTTTAAGCGCAAAACTTGATCATGCCTTCACTTTCTCTTCCGAATCCTTATCCGGACGTTTTTATAGTCAATAGAAAGCCCTTGATACATACTACAAGAATCCCAACTTGGCCGCCCCAAATTCAAGCTAAAAGATGACAAAATACGGGCCCAAAGCTGCTGGACGTGTACTGTTCACTGCGCGTGTGAAACTTTGAAATTTTGTTTCGGACAAACCACAAACTCAAATCACGATCCGCAAAATCCCACGGCTCCACAACACCCTAAACTACCATTCCTACAAAAATATGCAGCTCAACAAATCCAAAATCGGACTTCTCCACTCGATTTTTTAAAAATTCCGAATTTGAGTCCTAAACCAAAAATTACTTCAATTGGACGAATGAGGGGCCTAATCTCTTACCACATGCTGCGTTATGGAGTCCAGTCGGCTTGGTGAGGCGTCCAAGGCGTGCACGTGCCAAAACCCCTTTCTTTTCTTCCCCTTTCTCTTCTTCTTCTTATTCTTCTTCTTCTTTTCCTTTTCTTTTTGGTTGAGGGACCTCTCGGCTTCTATTTAGCCGAGCCCTCTCCCCTCCCTTTTTGCTTTATTGACCTTTCAACTTCTTTTTCTTTATTTTCTTTTGGGGCCCACTAGCCTAATATTACATTCTACCCTCCTTAAAAAAATTTTCATCCTCGAAATTTGAATAAATCTTAAGTTGCCTCAATCATCAAACGGATGTGGGTATTTGCGCCTCGCCTCTTCCTCAAGTTCCCAAGTTCCATTGCCAACCCACGGATGAATTTCCCTTCTTGACAATAGAAGATATGTCCACGTGCTGAAAGAATGCTAATCATGACAACATCGTCCACTCTAACACCTCTACTTGTCATTTCTTTATAACATAACCAAGGCCCTGTCATATGTCTCATTCTATTCGTAACAATAAATTGATACGATCCATAACACTATATCTTTTTCCTCCTTTTCGGCTATAGGGAGTTCGGCCACAACTATTTTAATTGTTGACAATAAGGATAACCCACTGACAACATCAACCATAGCAGTCCTAATAACTTTCAGTGGATCAATAATTCCAAATTCCACCATAACAATAGTCACCTTTTGCTACAACAAAACTTTGCTCAATTACCACATTATGACCCTTCAAGCCCATAGTAACCTCTCTCTCCAAGGTTTTGTCATTAGATCCTTCCATATATTCTCAATGATCACAACGACTCTTGATGTGTAGTACATGTACATCTTCATACTAGATTTCCTTTTCACACGAGAGAAACCTTTCTTGCATGGCTCAAAAAGAATAAGTTCTCAAAGACTCCATATATGTCATTCATCTTCCTATTCAATGAGCAGATACTATCGTCATCCTCAATTGTCATCTAATAGAATTTTCATCTAAACCATACCCCACATGGCTAGCATACGAATAATTACTTTGATTGTGCATTTGAGAAAGCATTCCTTGATGCTCATAAGTTACACTTAGGTTTCCATTACTTATAATTTCTTGTAGGCCATGACCCAACTCCCTTATGAGCTACTCTGGACAAGCAAGATGTGGATTGACCTTTCCTCCTTTATAATTGATCTTTTTGTAGCTAACAAATAGATATCATAACCATCATCAATTCTTTGTATTTTCTTCTCTCCTTTCTTCTTCCCTCAATGCCTTCATAGCTTTGACCAAAGACAGGTGGTTATCTACTTGCTCAAGTAATTCTCTGTGATTACTTTTAAGGTTTTTGCCAAGACCCTCCAGTCGTAGCAAAATAGTATAGGATGAGCACAGAACGCTCCCTTGACCGAACTGCCAATTGATAAGAAACAAGAGAAATGGGATTCTCAATGAATTTGTGCATGAAAGCCCACCCATCCAGGTTGAAGAGATAAAACTATTTGTATAGGCAATCTCATCCAAAACCAATCATCATTACATGGATTCCAATGATAACTTTGCTCTTTGTTAAACCTTTAGTTTTCATACTAGATCTTAAAACTTTAGCATCCTCAAATCTCCCAACCGATGCACAAGCATTTGATGGGGCATAACTTGATCTGATCTCCTCATTTCCTACTTCGGCAACCTTATTGTTGCAAGCTCCACATTCCCATAAATGTATAGGCCTGCCTACTCCAAAACATTATTGGCAAGGCCCTATGCAACAAACAAGCATCCTGCACGAGCAAGCAATCAACTAAGCACCCAAATGCTACTTGTGAGGCCTAATTTTGCTTTCTTTAGCCATTTGATAGAAAATCCTTAGTCCATCTTCCACTAGCTCGCAGGACTACAAGCATTCAAGACAATCAAGTAAATTGCACTATCAGAATCCGAGAATCCAACCCCTGCATCCTCATCTCATCATTAAAACTCATTGCAATTTCTCCGGCATCATTAATTCCATAACTTTTTAATGCTAGATTCAAGGAGACCATATCTCAAAGACTACCCATCTCCCCGAACACATGGATGGGTGGTTCCAAGAGCTCACATTTTGATCATGTTGATAGGAGACTATTTTGCATTACTTTACACGATAATAGGCTAGATCCAAGTGCATGACAGTGAAGCTACTTGCAAAGATCCAGTGTGGCGAGTTCATTTATTTCTTGCGAAATAAATGGAGTTTAATATTAAGTTTTAGCTATAAACCTACAGTGTATCCACTAAAATTTCTTAAACCAAAGTTGCCAAAATACAAAAGTAATAATAGTAATGGAAAACACAAATATAAAGAAATGATGGCATAGTCGATATTTGAAAACTAAAGTACAATGAGGCAATTGATCAATTAAGATCAAAAATATAAAACATAATCTTCTTACAAGAAGTAAATAAATATAAAGAATTACTTAAACCTACTGAATTTGTAATTAACCAGTTAGTACTTAGCACCTAAGTTAGAAATCGCAATTCAAATATATATCTATATATATATATATATATATATATATATATATATATATATATATCTCCATAAAAAGTTCTATTTTGGAAATACAAAAATTAATTTAAAAAAAAAACTTGAATTTAACTTGCGAACAAGAAAACACCATATAATTATCCTACAGATAAAATTGAAATATGAAATGCAATAAATTATCCGAATAAACTGTACATAAATCACACGTAACGAAATGTTTCACCATTAATGAACCTACATGGCTTAACTATGATCAATTATGAGTCTCATCTAAATCCTCTATAGTATATGGATAATAGAAAAGTTGCTATAAAAAATTTCCATAAATGGAAAAGCAAAAGTAAATGTGATGAAACACCAAATAACATAGATATTGATGATTAAGAGTATAAATTAAGTTAATTATTTTTCCCAGACAATATTACATTACCCATGAATAAATTGATGATTGAGGCAAGATATAATCTTATATGGAAATCCATTTTTTTACGAAAATTTCTCATCACCTAAACAGTTTATGGAGGCCGTGCTTGCCCTTATTGTAATATTGGCCATCAGTGGACCCAGCAAAGAGAGAGAGAGAAACAAAAGAAAGTTTTTTTTTTTTTTTTTGTCGGTCCTACTCTATTCTTATTCCAACTCACTCTCAGACTTTTACCCTGCTTCCTTGTAGGGCGTGGGAGTCGAAACCCACTCTTGAAACTAAATTGTCTCCACCCCAAGTGGGGATTCAAACCCCCCCACCTCCCCATTTCATGTTGGAATGGTGGCTATTGGGGCAAACCCTAGTGGTTGAGAAATAAAAGGAAGGTTGAAAAGTAAAAAAGAGAGAAGAAAATTAAAAAAAGGGAAGAGATAAAAGGGAAAGAAAGCACACGTTTGGGAAGAAGGTGGGCAGAAGAAAAGAAATAAGAAAAGGGAAGAGATAAAAAGGAAAGAAAGCACACGTTTGTGGATTATGAGATTGATTTATGGATTGAATTTTTGGATATTGGAGGATGTGGTTTTGGTGCTCAATATCGCTTTGAGCCCATGGAGGGGCTTGTGGGTATGCATACCCGGTTTAGGGTATCGTTTTGGGTTGAGCCACCGGCTCTGTAGGTGAATGGGGGAATCTTGATTACCTTGTCATAAGGCGTTGTGTCATGACCATGGTTAGGTATTGACCAAAAGATTGGTTGATGGATTGACCATCGACATGTGTTTTGATATGAGACGGATCAATGGATGGACCACTGATATGATTTTTTTCAGAGATTAATCAATATACTTGACCATTGATACTTGAATTGTCAAGATAGTTTAAATAAGTGTTTTCTGAATTGTATAAAGCTTGTTGAAATTAAACATCTCTTATATAATTTGATACTTATATTGAAAAGTTGGATTTTAGGTTTCTAATAGTGCTCTATACTTATATATATGCATAATGGTTGATCGATCTACTTAGAAGAAATATGTACTACTCACTGAACTTGTGGTTGCTCATTCCTCTATTTCCTAACATTTTTAGGTTTTTTGGTTAGCAATTAGTAGAGTGAGAGCGCTATCATAGGGACTTTTGGAAGCGGCCTTTAGGTATGGTTTGAGGTTGCATCCTTCGGGTGGTGGGACGATCGTGTCACCCCCATTCTTGATGATTTCGGGGTGTGACACTAATAATCATAGAGAAAAGAATGGGCGAGACTAAAAATTTAAGGACTCGAATTAAGAAATCAAATTCCATAAATTGATGAAAAAGTTTTGCTTTAAATTGAATATGAGACCACTGCCTCAGTACGTTATGTCAAAGTTTAGTACCCAATCATTTACTCTAAAAACTTGAACTACTCAAGAAAGGCTTGATTTATACTCAACAATGCTCTTCAATATCATATCTCATGTTGGCTTCATTCTACAATAACTCGGTAGTTTCCGATGCAATTTATGTAATCATAATATAGTATGAGAACTCTCAATCACCCTACTATAATAAATCCAATGATTAATTTAATTAAGAATGTAACAGCTCCAAAGACTAGCCAACTCAATCAAGGTTTGTCATGCATCGGCCAGTCCACTCACTTCGTGGCAAAATATTCTAGTAAAAGCCAACTCTTGGCATCAAGACAGCAAAATATTGATAGTAACACTAAGAGGATTGAGATTTATTCATAAATAGATATATTAAGTGATGTAATAAACCATTATTAGTATTGAATATGACTCGCTTGTCTGAAACTAGCTTATGTATAGTCTCCTCCATCGGTTAGTATATTAATTTTATACATGTCTTATTATGCACGACATTACTTTAATAGGGTCTCAGCAGAAAAATCTATCTCATACTTTATTTATGGCACAAGTACACCCCAAGTGCCAAAATTTGGTATAATGGGATATTTAAGTACCAAAAATTAGGAAAGTGACACTTAAAAAGCCATTTTTTTTGAAAAATTGGACACTTAAGTGTCATCTTTGGCAAACCTCCAAAACCCTACGTGGTAATTTTTTATTAATTTTGCTGGCCTACGTGGCTCGTCGAAGAGATAACTTAGCAAACAAATGCAAAAACGACGTCATTTTTGCATGAATTTGAATTTTAATATAAAAATTAATTAATTTAATTTAATTTTAAAAAAGGGGGGGAAGACAGTTGTAGGCGGCTAAGGGTTTGCCGGCGATGGCAAGCCCTTGCCGCCTGCAATCTCCATCCTTCTCTCTCTCTCTCTCTCTCTCTCTCTCTCTCTCTCTCTCTCTCTGTTTTTTTTAATAAAACTTAATTTGATTAACTTCTATATTAATTATTTACACAAGTCAACAGCAAAATGACGTCATTTTGCACTTGTCTAGTCATGTTAGTGTGCAAAAAGACGTCGTTTTGCACTTACCTAGCTAGAAAATTGCCACATAAGTATTTTAGCTAGATTTTCTCGCCATTGGTACTTAAGTGTCACTTTCCTAACTTTTGACACTTAATGTCCATCCGTGCTAAGTTTTGGCATTCTAGGTGTCTGACAATCATTTATTTATGCAGATTAGCCCTCGAGTAAGAATAAAGGCGCGTTTGATAATGTTTCTGTTCAAAAATTGTTCCAAGAAACAGAAATAGAAAAAGTCATTTTTGTTCCGGGAATAACTTTTGAATAGAAGAAGGTGTTTAGTAACTACACAAAATTTGTATTCCTAGAATTTAAAAAAAAAAAAAAAACACATTTGGTAAACTTATATAATTTTTTGTTTCTTTTAATTTTTTAATATTTTTATTTTTTTCCTTTTTTTCTTTTTTCTTTTTCCTTTTTTCTTTTTCTTTTTTCTTGCTTCTGACCGACTGCCAGCCTCGACCATGGCGGACAATCGGCCAATGGGGGCCAGCAGCCTTGCCTAGTCACAGCAAGGCTCACCGACCCCCAACGAGGCCGAGCCTCGCCATCCGACGCAAGGTTGGCCTCGCCTTGGCTAGGCGAGATCGCCTGCCATGACCGAGGCCGACGATCGGCCAAAGAAAAAAGAAGAAGAAAAGAAAGAGAAAGAAAAAATAGAAGAGAGAAAAATCGTTTCTTGGAAATGTTCCAAGTTATGTTCTAAATTTGTTCCCAGGAACGTGAACAAAAGTGCGAACAAACACTGCTCTTTTTTTATTCCCCGGAATAAAAGAACGGAAATTGTGTTTCGGGGAACAAAAAAAGAACACAAACAAACAGGCCCTAACCCTTCCTTGTGACAAACACGATACGAGGGATGATGGTTTGTATATCCATTTCCATCTATGAAAAGGTCTGTGAAACCACTTCAACACATGGCATATGACAAGTTCCTTCCCTGACGTGTCTATTGCTGCGTGAAACTCTCACTTCGCAAGTTTGAAGGTGAAGGAACTTCATCACTAGACTCCAACAAAGATCGAGCTATCACGTATTATCCAAGGCCTGTTTCTAGAATGAGACTCAACATGACTTCCGCGTGACTTTGTGTTCTTTTAAGGAGCAAGTCAGATAATGCCGTAGGCTGTTGTGAGAAAATCATCGCAAGTCTGAATGTTTCAACCCTGATCTGGGAAAACTCTTCAAACGCCTGAAATATTGTGATAAAGAGAGGGACAATGGCAAATATGTGTACAATCCTTTATTCATGCTTTAGGAAAGTGCTCCTTACTGTGTAGTACTTACATCAAATCCTCCTCCAGCCTAAACAGAAGTGCTGACATGTTCAAGCTGAAAAATGAAGAGCAAAATGGAAAACTTGATCGCCTGCTATATCATCTACATCGCAGATAATATTAGCTAGAAACCATTACCCAAATGCAAGCAAACTTTAAGCCAGGATGGAGGAGAAGGGAAATTTGCAGGAGACAACTGATAAGACTACAAGTTAACCACTATGTGCAGAGGAGCTACCGCTGCTTTCCCATTTTTGAGTCACGGAAACAGGTGAAGTCGGCGCCTTCGTATTCTTCAACAGCCCCACATTGTCACATTCTGGCGAAGGAGGTGGGTTCTCGCTTTGACTGGAGCTGTTATCATAGCTCACATCCTTCGACTTGTCGCGCTCATGTTTTCCACTCGAAATTGCCTTCAACTCCTCCAGGACAGTCTCCATGGAGGGCCTCATCTCCTTGTCCTGTTGCAAGCACCTGAAAGCCAGCTCGGCCACAGCCATGATCATCCTATTGATTTCGGGATCCGACTCAAACCCCAAATTTGGATCGATCAATTGGCAGAACTCGTGGTTCCGTATCTTGCTGGTTGCTAAGTTCGCCAAATTAATCTCGTGCCTGTCTCGGCTTATATCCACAGCCGGCATGGACGATATGAGCTCCACTAATACTACCCCAAAACTGTAGACATCACTCTTCTCCGTGAGCTGGTAATACTGGTGATACTCAGGGTCCACATAACCCGGAGTCCCCTGAGGAGCGGTGGACACGTGGCTCACATTGTTGGGGAACGGCCGAGAAAGGCCGAAATCTGCTACTTTGACGCAAAAGTTACTGTCGAGGAGGATGTTGTTAGTCTTCACGTCACGGTGGATTATGTCAGATGCATGAAGGTAAGCCAATGCGGTGGCTGTTTCTATGGCGATGCTAATACGAGTACACCACCGGAGAGGATCCTGCTTCGCTCGCTCCCCATGTAGATGATCAGCTACTGTGCCGTTCGGGATGTACTCATAGACCAGCAGGAGTTCACGGCTGTGCCGCGAAGTGCAACCATATAAAGAGACGAGGTTTTTGTGGCGCAAGCGAGTTAGGATTTCGACTTCAGTCATGAACTGCTTCACCCGCCGATAGTTGTGCTCGAATAGACGCTTAACAGCTACTTCCCGGCCATCTCGAAGTTTGCCTGTTTAAGAAAATGGAGAATGACCCTCTTAGATTCCTAATTTCTAGAAATTCTCGCCATTTATATGCAGGCTGCCTAATTAGCCTCTTTCGTTAAGGTCTTACCATGGTAAACAATTCCAAAACCTCCATCTCCGAGCTCCCGGGCAGAATCGAAATGGTTAGTAGCTTCTTCAAGCTCGGCGTTGGTGAAAATGGGGATCCCAAAGTATACATCGCCTACTTCAAGATCTGCTTTCGTGGAAGAATCGGACGAAGCGTGTCTTGAGCGGAATATTAAGAAGCAATGCTGTTTTTTGTGGCGGATCATATGGATGCATGAACAGAGAAAAATACTGGCCAAGGCACCAAATCCGCAACCTGAAGAACAAAAGTGTCATTAGAATTGCATCAGCGCCAGGTAGGAAATGGAAAATTTCAGAAAACTTTGACCGTGAGATGTCCCCAAATTTACGAAGCATGTCGTTGTGTTCTTGCATCGTAATTGTGCTCAAAGTATGTGTTGACAACATTATTTGGCAATCAACAAACCATGCTTAATGCACCGATATATACTTGAAGGATTATATAATGTCCCCCATGAAAAAGATTTGACTGACCTAATCCAATCTTCAAAGGTGCATCGTTTCCTGCAGCAAAGATGTGCCAAAAGATGGCGTTTGAGTCAGATATGAATTCCACAAATACAGATCCTATCCACATAATAAAAATTATAGAACAGGAATACAGACACTAGCTTCCTTGATCTAACATAAAATCCTATCGATCAATTGAATTTCACTTAACATGATACATTTTTAGGAAAAATAGACATTCCCTCATGTTACATATCACAAGTAAATTGCAGAACTAAGCTTAATGGAGCATTGTAGGCGACGGTGTTAACTGAAACTTTAAGCTGATGCGAAACAAGCATAAGCAAATGCGCACGGAAAACTTTCCCCTTTACGTTTTCCTTTCCACGCATCAGTCTTCTCTTATTGAATCATAACCCGGCCTCTGCATCATAAATTCAGTAATCATCTAAAATCCTCGACACATCTCTGCACTCACGTTGGAACTGGCCAACGCAAACATTGACAGTCTAAAAAATTTCACTATTTACTGAGCTGCGCATATGATTAATGCAGGCTTGAGATCCACAAAAGCAACTGCAGCAAGACGATCTGGAGATGCTGTCCTGTAGTTCTTCATCTTTGATGCGAGGAAGAAAATGACATTGCTATGAATTCATCTGACTACTAAATGTATGTTTGTTTGAGTGAAAGAATTTTCCGTGAATTAGTTTTCAAAACTTCAATATGTTTGGATTGCTAAAAATGATCAATTAAACCATTTTCGGTTGAAAAAAAATATTCATATTTAAAGTTAGGGAGATGAATTCCCAAATTCGAAAAGAGTAAAATACATTTTTTTTCTTGAAAATGATTTGTACGGAATTTATTTTCCATTATCATAAAATTTTCCCCAAAATAAACATGTCCTACATCTACAAAAGAATGTTCGAAAGAAATGTAAATAAAAAAGTAATGGCTTGGCGAACGAAGCCGAGGTGGGAGAAGGGTACTGAGAGTAGAAAACCAAAGGAAGTCAAAAAAGTTCTTCCTCTTCCTTGGACGACCTCTTATCAAGTTTGGATAGAATGGCAAGGAAATTCACCAAAAAACACGTGGGGGAATATGAATTGTTGTTGCTATTACAGGGAATTAATCGAAAAGTATTACCTCTGCACAGGAAACGTTTATCACGTCTTCTGCATTTGCCTCCACTTATTTTGCATTTAACACAGCTCTCCCAGGAGGTTAAATCCCATTTCAGTCTAAACCCCTGCTTCAACTTTTCAATGTTTTCCTCGCACTCATCTTCATTCTCTCTATCATCTCTGGCTAATTCAACAGGTACGATAACAGGACTCTTGCAGGCTGGCTGACTTAGATGTCGGTCTTCATGTCTACCCATAAGAGCGACGTAAGAGCCGTTGGTACCATTGGAGGGGCAAGTCGAGTCAGGAGGTGGATCATCACCAACAATTGGGAAGCTGGTGCAATCACGGAAAAATGCTAGGCTTGAAGGCCCTTTATGGGAGTTAAGGAAGGAGAGCAATTCAATAGGGGAATCATTAAATGGATCAAAACAAGCATTGCCCGTTCTGTCTAACTCTGAGATCGACGCAAAAGATTGATTTTCATTATCGACAAGGTACTCCCCAAAAGGTTGTAGTTCAAGCAGTGGCTTATCACGACTACATCGTTCAGTGTAGTTCCCAAAGAGAGAACCTATTATGACCTTACACTCGCCATGCTCGCGGTTTCCATATGGTAGGCTCAATGATGGAACCCAGTCTTCCAAAGAAATAATCGTCAAAATGCCAATGACATGGCGAAGCAAAACCTTGGAACTTATGGAGCTCTCGACGCCCATTTCAGGAATTTTAGAGGGGAACAATAGAAGCACGGGAACAATCAGAAACAGGAAAGCTTTGGTGTGTGCATAGCACAGACAGAGGGGGCTCAAGTGAGATACAGTTGCTCACGCTGAAGATCGCATTATATGAATGTCTCGTTAAATCCTTTTTCACGTAAATGCGCCAATTGACTGGGTCAACTGAGCGCAGAGGACCCGAAAGAGCAAACGTAGTGGACCACATATTTGCTCAGTGAAAGGAAAAATCGATTGCTACTACGTACTTAGGCTAAAAACGTCCATTTTCAGGACTCAAGGTCGATTTCACCCCATCGGCCACCGGCCCATGGCCACCTTTGTTTCTGTGGCCAACTTTGCTTCCCTGCAAAGTTTCTAACTTGGTTTGACAGGGTTTTGAAGCTCTCCCATAGGCTTTCCTGGGTCGATTTCAAACCCCTGGACCACCACGATTTTTATCGAGACTCGTCCTCCACCCTTGATCTCTTTCAAGATCGAGTATAATGACAACTTGAGTTCGTGACAGTCAAAGGCAGAGAGACACGGCAGGAGACAACTGGTAGCGAAGAAGGTCGATGTTAAGGAGGTCGAAACAGAAAAGTCCCATAAACACTAATTCCTGACTGATTTTAAGATAATGTGATCTTGATAATTTACAGGTTGCCCTACCCATGTTGGCCTCAGTAACTGAACAGGAGCTGGGTTTTCTCCTCTAGCTCTTTCACGTGAAGATGAACGTGACAGGATGGTAGCAAAATGAGGAGGAAGAAGAAAAAAGTGATGAACTTCCAGTGGAGTATGCATCCATTTGAAGAACAGACATAATAATTGAGGGTATCATTGTTCTGATAATTTC
The DNA here is from genome assembly GCA_014182555.1 of Eucalyptus erythrocorys. Taxonomy (NCBI): domain Eukaryota; kingdom Viridiplantae; phylum Streptophyta; class Magnoliopsida; order Myrtales; family Myrtaceae; genus Eucalyptus; species Eucalyptus erythrocorys. The sequence continues at coordinate 32,511,198 of CM024603.1, read as the reverse complement.
TCCTATCGGCTTCTAGCGTAATCCTCCTCTACAAGCTCAAAATTGTATATCTTGAAACCATCATATCCATCAACCAAATGTCGAGAGACCGAAGAGATGGTGGAAAAAGAACAAAAGTTTCAGACATTATGCTCAAGATGACGATAAATAAGTGAAAAGGTATTTGTTCCTCCTTGAGTGTTTTCGAGGACCTATAAATATATATTCAGAATTTAACTTAGCTTCAGACTGTTAAATTACTGATCCAATTCTAGAATCAATTGGAGGATACTATAAGAAAAATCCTCACTTTGTCGGCAAAGGAAATCTCTAGAGTACACCAGATTTACGTAGAGTAGACCACAAGATTATCTCTCCAATTTGTAGAGATATTTCCCCTTGGAAGTTGGTTTACAAGCTCATTAATGGAGCTGACTAAGGACAAGAAAATCTCTGACTTGACAAAAGATTTTTGCATGAAGAAGCCGGTGATGTAGGCCTATAAATGAGAAAATATTGGGTGGAGTTTTGAGGCATAGCAAAATTTTAATCCATCCAAAATTCTAGTCCATTCAAAAGACGACACGGGTTACGTTGGCCTCACCATCAAAAATCCCACAACTTATCTCTCTCTTCAATTAATGTTTTTACTTATCTTTTTCTCTTTTGTTTTTTCGTGTTCTTCTTCTTCCTCATTTCATTGCACTTCTTCTTCCTCCTTTCACTCCGTCAAAGACACAACACCTCACCGTCTCAGTCCACCGGAGGCTACCAATTAACTGTCTTAGTCCACCACCTCACCACCGTCTCAGTCCTCCATCGTCACGCTCAAGCTCGGCTGGCGAACTTGAGCCTCAGATTTTGAATCTAAGCTCGAGCTAGCTCTAGATAGAGCCTTAGATTTGCAAGCTAGAGCTTAGCTTGACCCCAAATCATCAGGCGTAGGTCGTCGTAGGCAATGGATGAGGCAAAGGCGAAGGTGACGGCATGATTCGTCAACGCGGCGAAGGGCCTCAAGCTCCTAGCCGACCCGGCGCCGACGCACAGGCTGTGGGAGGAGTTGGACAAGAGGTGACGCCGCTAGAGGTTGCAAAAGAAGCGGGTGAACATGGCGGTAAAGATGGAGGCAACTTGCCGAATGGGGAGCGTCGGAGGTCTTGAAACACGGAAGAGAGGAGGGAGACTTGTACAATTGAAGATAGAGAAGATGAAACATTAATTTAGGATGGAGGGAGATGAGTTGCGGGGTTGTTGACGGTGGGGCCAAACGTGACACGTGTCGTCTTTTGAATGGATTAAAATTTTGCCACGCTCACGTCAGAGCTCCACCCAATATTTTCTCCTTATTTTCTCCTTATAAATAAGCTTGTGATTATCCATTTTGAGGGGTAGACCAACAACAACAAGGTAAGCTTCTTCCCCTTCCCTTTGAAATATAACTAAATAATAAAAAAGGTTTTCTTTTTGTTCTCTTATGCTCCCTTGCCGTCACTCTTTATTATTACTTTGCCTAAGCATTTCTTATCCACATTATTCTTAGTTCTTTTGCTCTCTTGATAGTTCACACACAAAACACTCATTTGCACACACATCAAGCACACACTTCCATAAATACCAATAGAGACATTCAAGCTAGTATGTGCTCGGCAATTTTAGCTAGATTGAGCTCTTATGTTCTCTTTGTGGCTTATTTGTCCATACGATATATTAAACTTATACTAGAAATAAGGAGTGGAAGTAAGCAGATTGACTAATTAAGCGGTAGAAAAGAAAACCTACGAAGCCAAAGAAATCAAGTTGAAGTTTTTAGACTAAGAGCGCGTTTGGTAACAATTCTATTCTCAGGAATAATTTCTGATAAGAAATTATTCTTTTTTATTTTGTTCTCAAGAACAATTTTTAAGCATTTTAAGTCGTTTGGTAATTGTCCAAAATTTCTGATTCTGGAATAGAATTGCGTTTGGTATCGTACTTTCATTGATTACATTCCAAATCAATTTCTTTTAATTTTTAAATAATTTTTTTTACTTTTTTTTTTTTTTTCTTTTCTTTTTTCCCTTTTTTTCCTTTCTCTCTCCTACTCTTCTTCTTCAAGTGGCCAATCGTCGGACCGGCGACCGGCTAGACGAGGGCCGGCAACCTCACTGGAGCGTTCCCAACCCTCGTCGGCCGAGCCTCACCCGCTTGCCCGGCCTCGCCGATGGGCGGGCGGGCCTCGCGAGAGACCGGGCAAGGCCCGCCTAGCCACCCGCAGCAAGGCTAGGCAAGCCTTGCTTGGGTTGGGCAAGTCCCACCTAGCCACCGGCGAGGCTCACCTAACCTCGCCGATGGCATGGTGGGCCTCGCCGAGGCCGGGCGAGACCCACTTGGCCACCGGCAAGGCCCAGGCGAGCCTTGCCGGTGGCTAGGTTTGCCTCCCGCAAGCTCGCCGGACCTCACCACGGCTCGGCGAGCTCGCCGAACCGATTGCCGGCAACTAGTGGCGACGGACGGCGGACGGCAACCGCAACAGTGGCGGTAGATGAAGAAGAAAATGGCTTGATTCTTAAATTTGTTCTCGGGAACAAGAATCATTTTTTTTATTATTATTATTGATTACTGCTCCAAATCTACATCCGGAAAAAAAAATAGAAATTTATTTCTAGGAACAAAATTTAACAAACACAATTATATTCTAAAACTACTCCTGGGAACAAAAAATCAAAATCAGGTACTGTTTGGATAGTTACCAAACAACCCCTAAAGGATCAGGAGAACCAATTCTATAGAGATGAAGCAAATAGGGAGACCATTTGAAATTTTATATTTCTCAAACGCACGTGAATTGATATAAAAACCCTCAGTAATCTTATTTTCTCACAGATTGGTCCCATTTGTTCTAGAGGGCTGGAATCAAATGGTGAAGAAAAACTTTCTAGAAGAGCAAAATGTGAAAGCCTAAGTTAGAATAGCTTGCGGCACCTTAATGTCACCACAATATTCGAGATGTGCTCAATCTGGGCAATAGCACACACTCATGCCATTTTCACAGCCGCACCGCCCCCCAACTTCTTCGGCATCTCATGCAGTTGTGCCCCATCCAGTTCAATTTGATATCGTCCTCCGATAACTTCAGGTACTCAACACTTTGATTCACCTCCCAATTTCGTATCTGAGCCGGGGTGGCCACCAACTACTGGCACGATTCCAGTTTAAGTTATCACACTTACTAGCTATCGCCACCAAAGAATTGTTCCCTTCACTAGGACCACACTTGGCCCGAGATATTGTGGAATTAATCGAAAATGACTCATTGCAATTATGGAAAATGCAGAGATCGGACTAGTCCAGACCAAAAGTATTATGTAAGCGGTCTAAAGAGTAGTTGAGACTTGATAGGGGGCACCCAACATTCAGTACCGCTTCGTCCACCACTCTGAACAAGTTCTCGCCATACGAAATGTCTTCAATCACATAACTAGATCTAATTGTCCAATATATTGGCCTATGGTTGCGGCACTCTATCTTGAAGCTAGGAAAGCCACGATAAGGTTGTTGTACTTCCAGAATCCAAAAAGGGTAACTCATGTTTGGACCAGTAGCACAGTTCTTTAGCTAACAATCATCAAATTTCGGGTTCACTTCCAGAGACGGGACGAAGTCGAATAAGAATATGCTGAGACTGATTATAATATTGATCTGCCTAAATAGGGAGGCTCTAAAGCTCAGCATGTTTTATGGATTCAATCCTGGAGACATGCTGAAGAATGTGAAGGAAGCAGAGAAAGATGAATTGCACTTGAGAGGATGTAACCGTACATACCCTCGAAATGGTTGAAGTCGTCATTATTTAGCACTTGTAAAAACCCACTTGGACATCAAAATATGACCTTCCTATATACTAGCTGTTGTATAGTCAAATAGAAACATAAGGTCCGAATCGTGCACGAAAGTCCGACCTCTCCATGTACTTATGTCAGTGACATTTACGTAACACTCAGCCTCAAACGCGAAACAGTCCAAATGCAGGCAAGCGAACGATACAGGGACATATCGCTCTGGACAAGGAAAAAAGGATATAAAACATCATCGTCCATGACTCCGTAGCACATCGGTGCAGTTCGGGAGCTGCTTTTGGTCGGAATTTCAGAAGTGAAGAAAGAAGGGAAAGAAAGACAGGACAGGGAACTAGCTTTCTCCATAGCTTGGAGACATGTCCACGGGGTTTTTGGGTCAAAGTCTTCCCTCCGAAAGTCTAAGGAAGACTTACTCGGAGTCGTCATGATATTATGACATTCATGTCCGTGTCAAATCTTTATTCAGGGTATTCATTTTTCCCCGCATTCAAGCACCAGCAATTGGTCATAGCTTAGAAAACCAGCAACTCGACCCCATCTCCGTTTTGAAAATGTCAAACTTAGTACTTCCGTTGACTCTTGATCTATCAGCCATGACGTCGACCTTTCCCCAGTAATCTAAATCTATGATAAGAATTTATTTGTTTAAAAAAAATGAATAATTTAGAAAATAGTTTCCTAAAAATGATTGTTATCACTTATAAATATAAATAAACCAAAATTACTTTCATCGTCCATAAAAATATTTAAACATAAATTATTATAATAATGAAAATATTTTTCATAAAATATAATTATTTCAAATTATATAAGCAATTATTTATAGGAAAAAAATTTCAAATCATTTATTTTCCGCTAAATAAATAGAGTCTAATTTTAAGTTCTAGTTGTCAATCTGAAGTGTAGGCACTGAAAATTCTTAAAGCAAAGTTGTCAAAATACAAAAGTAATAATACTAATGGAAAACACAAATATTAAGAAATGATGGCATAGAAAACTAAAGTACAATCGGGCAATTGACCAATTAAGATCAAAAATAGAAAACATCATCTTCTTACAAGAGGTAAAGTAAATATAAAGAATTACTTAAACCTACTGAAAATGTAATTAACCAGTTAATAATTAGCACCTACGTTATAAATCACAATTCAAATAAAAAAATATCCATTAACTTTTTTATTTTGGAAATACAAAAATTAATTATAAAAGAACTTGAAATTTACTTGCAAACAAGAAAACACTATATAATTATCCTAAAGATAAAATTGAAAAATGAAATGCATTAAATTATCCAAATAAATTGTACAAAATTACAAGTAACGAAATGTTTCACCATCAGTGAACCTAGATGGCTTAACTATGATCAATTATGCGTCTCACCTAAATCCTCCATAGTATATGGATAATAGAAAAGCTGTTATAAAAAAATTTCCATCGATAAAATTGAAATTATATATTAAAATGGAAAAGCAAAAAGTAAATATGATGAAACAGCAAAAAACATAGATATTGATGATTAAGAGTATAAATTAAGTAAATTATTTTGCTAAGACAATATTACATTACCCACGAATAAATTGATGATTGAGGCAAGATATAATCTTATATGGAAATCCATTTTTTTACGAAATTTTCTCATTACCATAAACAGTATATGGAGGCCATGCTTGCCCTAATACACATAGAGAAAAGAACGGCCAAGACTAAAAATTTAAGAAATCAAATTAAGAAATCGAATTCCATAAATTGGCGAAAAAGTTTTGCTTTAAATTGAATTTGAGACCGCTGTCTCAATACCGTCATGGCAAAGTTTAGTACCCAATCGTTTACTCTAAAAACCCGAACTATTCAAGAAAGCCCCGATTTATATTTAACAATGCTCTTCAATATCATTTCTCCTGCTGGCTTCATTCTACAATAACTTGGTGGTTTCCGATGATATTTATGGTAATCATTGAACTACAATAACATAGTATGAGAACCCTCAATCGCCCTATTACAATAAATCCAATGGTTAACTTAATTAGGAACCCTTCCAACATGGAAGGGGGAGGTGGGGGTTCAAATCCTCATCTTCTCGGGGGATTGGGGTGGGGACGATTTCATTTCAGGAGTGAGTTTCGACTCTCATGCCTTGTAAGGAAGCAGAGCAAAAGTCTAAGAGTAAGGATTAGAATAGGAATAGAGTAGGACCAACCAAAAAATAAAAAAAAAAAAAAAAAAAAAACTTAATTAGGAATGTAACAGCTCCAAAATGACTAGCCAACTCGATCGAGGTTTTTCATGCATCGGCCACTCACTTCGTGACAAAATATTCTGGCAAAGGCTCACTCTTGGCATCGAGACAGCAAAATATTAATACTAACAAGAGGATTGAGATTTATTCATAAAATAGATATATTAAGTGATGTGATAAACTGTTATTAGTCATTAAATATGGCTCGCTTGTCCGAAACTAGCTTATGTATATTCCTCCTACGTCGGTTAGTGTATCAATTTTATACATGTCATATTATGCATGGCATTACTTTAAGTAGTTCGGATTTGAGTCTCGATAGGATAACAAATTATCCTATTTGGTATTTGGCCGCATCTTCCGGACTGGATATGCCCGGATAAATTGCCAGATAATAAATCTATCAAAGGGTTGGGATAAACCCGAATTGAATAAAAAAATTAAAAAAACAATAACGATCTCTTTTATCATTCAGTGATGGATTGATAGAGTGATGCATCTGACTACATCACCCTGACTCATCGAGGAATCGTTAATCCTTCCCAACTCACTCATGTTCGCGTCGAACGATTGTGATTTCGAACCTCCTCGTAGTTTGATTACTTGAAAAATCTACTTTGATAATTCATTGCTATTAGTTTTCCCTTATCCAATCCCGTCATCTGCTCCTCCATTATTGTTTTCGCTACCAGCAACAACAATGTCCACTGTGCGATTGCCGCCGCCGCCGCCGAGACGCCCAGAGACATGGCCAGGAAGAGGGAGAGGGAGAGGGAGAGGGATAAGGCCGATGATCGGCGCGAGACAAAGGGAGCAATTAGTGCAGGGGGGGGAGTGACTAAATCCAAAGTCTTCAGCGAGGGATGGTATGGGCAGAAGCCCGCAGGGCAGAGTGGACGGCAGCGAAGAGTGGCCTAGACATAAGGTAGATTGGTTCGCTGAAGGGGCCACAAGAGAGAAAGCTCTTCCGGTGGCTATAGCTCATAGCTAAACAGTGAGTCGTCTAAGAGTGGAGGTACGACTTAAGAGTGAGAATATTCGGAACATTTTTCATGATTTTCAAATATTCTCAATCCTATCTTAAGTAAAGCCAAATCTATGATGGGACTTTCTACAATTCGGATGAAATTGGGAGGATTTATAATCGTGCTTTATCCTACTAATCCTAATCCGAAATTCAGACAAGCAAACACAGACTAAGCTGCCTTAAAGTTTTGAGGCCGGAATGAATTAAATAAAGTCTTCCTCTGATTGTAGAAAAAATCAGCAATCAGCGATGAAACAATGTGTCATCGCTAATTTTGTATCATTGCTATATCAAGACGACGATAAAAGACTTCATCGCCATTTCTATGATTTGTACCCACTTCAAGTAACGAAATGGTTTCGTTTTGGTTGCTAGAGAGCTACTTCTAGCGACGGATTTGGCACCTTTCCATGGCACACAAAGTTCGCTCGAGCCGAGACATAAAATCCACATGCATCCTAACATTTTCTTCTCATTTGAAGACGATTCGCGCTCATCGTGGTTAGCCCAGCCGCTTCACGAGCATCGATTGTTCGATGATAACTTTTGCGGTCAATTCGCCTTCTTTTTCCAGTGCTTCCTTTTTTATTTATTATAGAGAATTCTACAGTATCCGTGATAAATCTCCATGTTCCGTATAATAAGACTAATCCGTGAACTTGTCTATGAGAACTTATCGTGTTACTTGCCATATAAACTTGAGAAGACGGAGAAGAAGTGAACGTACCAGTTGGTGTACAATGCCAAGCATGAGGCCGGTCCGGGCAGTAACACCGGAAATGGAAGATCCCGTACTCAAACCCGCACTTGCCGCCGCTCTCCTCACACGCGCTGCAATCGCTCGCCGTCCAGTTCAACACGAACCCGCTCCTCAACGCCTCCTCTATCTCTGCTCTCCCTCTCCACTCCGCCGCCACCGGCGCCTCCACCAAAGTCCCGCATTTTTTTGTGGCATCGATCACTTCTTGATCCTCGCCGTCCCCATATATCCCCAAAACGACCCCACTTTCGCCTTCTTCTTCGCCAGGGCAGCTGATCCTGTAGTTGAGAAGCTCGTCGGTGCGGGTAGAGATGTTACAGTTGTATAACAGAGAGAGGGTGGCGGTAACGTTCTGGCTCAGCTGGAGCAGACTCGACGGGATGGTCAGGTTCCTGAGAGAACCGGGCGCACAGTAAGTGAAGGCGGTTGAGTTGTCGTCGGAGAGGGCAGCTTTGGAGATGCGGAGAGACTGGTTCTTGTAGAAGATGTCACGGACGACATAGTCGTCACTGGCGAGATTGATGACCGGGCGGTCGTTGGCGCAGGAAAGGGCGAAGCCCGGGAAGCCGCAGTAGGAGGGTTGCCGGTCGGGGACAAAGAACGGGAAATTGATGTTCAGGCCGCCGCAGGCGACGGGGAGGCTGCAGTTTCGGAAGTAGGGGTCGACGAGGGAGAGAGACTCCCGGGGGGATAAGGAGAGAGAGAAGAGCAACAGCAGTGAGAGGTTTGTGTTGATTGGGAGAGGAGAGAGAGGAGGTGTGAGGACTGTTCTGGTTCTGGTTCTGGTTCTGGTCATTGTGGATGGATGGGGTGGTGGAGTTTGGTCGAAAATGGAGATGTCATATGTGTGGGGGGAAGGGGCGGGGGGGAGAGAGAGAGTGTGTGTGTGTGTGAAGTGTTGAGGTTCTTGGATGGTGGGTCTGTCTGCCTGATTAGTTTGACTTGGAGATGAGCTGGAGGAGCTTTGATTCTTCTCGATTCTTCTGACAAAACTGCGAGTTTGGTGTTGCGTATATATCTCTACCTGTATGGGTATCTCTGCCACATATCTTGGACCGTTGAAACTTCAGGGAATGCGCATGAAAATTCAACGTCGCCAAAGTTCACTAATCTCAAAGTCGCTTTCGTCACAAGTTGGAGGACGAGAAAGTGGAATGCTCTGGCGAAGTATGACTAGAGAACTGAAAGTGGGGAAGTCCTCAAACAAGTCGTCTCTCCGACTTTGCGCCCAGTTTGAATTCTGGCATGCTCTGCTTCAATTTCTACATAGCTTCGTGTGGAAGAGGAATATAGTCAGGGCGAGTTGATGCAAATCGCAATTTTTGGGGGACTAAAAGTAATTAGATACAAAATTGAGAAGGTAATAAGTTCTACTTCTAAGCCATCAACTTTCGATAAGATCTACGTTACTTATCACTTGATTTGTGGGATGCAATTTTGGAAAAATGACAAATGGTTCAATTTACACTATTATTTTTAAATTTTAAATTTATTTAATATAGTCCCTAAACTCTGATTTAATGTTTAATGTGATCCCTAAACTTTTGCATATTTATATATAATTTAGACATTACATTGAGCACTCACGAATAATGCATGAGTCATATTGAACAAAACTAAAGTTTACAAATAACAATACACATTGGGCCAAAATTTAGGGATCACATTACACAATTCGAAAGTTTGGGGATAACATGACCTATTGGACCGAAGTTCATGAACCATTGGTGTTATAATCCCATTAATTTTATACTAGTAGACTAAGACCAACAGCTACTGATATGCTAAAGAGGTTCTCGTACAGTGCTTTTTCAATAGTTTTATCTGCTATAACTTTTATAAGCAGTTTGATAAACACCCTCATACCTAAAGTACCTCCAAAACAGCGGTAATTTACAGTAACTTCTACGAAAGCCTCACCTGACCTTAAGATCCTGCGACTTTATAGCATGCACTACGAGCATGTATATTAGAGCACTCCACAACATAGCGACGTGCTATAGCTGTGGTTGCGGTGTTACTGCGTTACTATGCGTTTATGCTATGAAGTGTTATAAGTTGTGTTTTAAGTAAAATATCCTTTAAACCCGCGGCACCTCAAAGCTGGTTGAGGCAGCTTTCTTAAAATTGATGCAGCTACTAGAAGTTAAGCAAAGATTTGTAAAGGCTGCAACATCCCTTTTCACAACTATGGGTGCTACTGAAAAATTGCACCAAATTGGCTCCGAACGAGCTTTAAGAATGTATAAGTCAATCTAGGGATACATGGCTCTAGTACATGTATGCTCTAACACATTTATCGTAAGCATAAGTTAGCCTTGTGTTTTATAATTTCTGGTCAAAAACTTACATATAAATCAGGCTACAAGTCGCTTGATTAGGATTTTATATGTTCTTTATATACATATAGTCTTCCTTCACCTATAAATTTAAGCTTTTGATTAGACATTCTAATACAGTATTAGAGTCAAATTCTATTTTAATTTTATCTCGAGCCCTTGACTAAAGGTTTATATGCTCTTTATATACATGCGAGCTCATTTTAATTATCAATTTAAGTTTTTAGATTAGACATTCTAACAAAATTAGATTAGTTAGAGCCAAGTGGAGCGAATGAGGGGCGTAAGACAGCAATAAATTGTAATTTAATGTGGACATAACTCCTCGCAACTAGACAAACTCATAGACGTGTCATGTCTTCTCGAACCGAAAGATGCAAGTATCAGGTTTCTAGGGCCGAGTAATCTTTAAAAACGGCAGGTAAGATCTTTGCATTATCGAAGGATCCCCCTTTATATAGTCTATTCAGTCATTACTGAATTTGATATTCCGGCATATGGACGACCGAGTCAACCATTCCCTTTTCTATTTGGAGTTCATTTCAAAGCGAATCTTATGAAACAAGGTCAAACCGGCCAATTGGAATGACAGCCAGATGATTACCTCATGTACACATAAAGAATCCTATCATGAGAAATTATTAAATCCCACTCCATTTGACCGGATTTAATGCATTATTCACAAAGGTAAAGCCTAAAGGGACTGTAATTGATTAGCAAACCGAAAATGACATGATTTTCAGACATGTGGTAAGGAATTAAAAAAAAAAGTTATATTTTTTTTTTTGGTAAAGAAAGAAAAAAAAAAGTTATATTTCTTATATACGGAGACGTCAATTCGGTCACAGAGCAACATTGCTGAGACTCCCTTTGGCATATAAATTCCTTCCCGCCGGTAAGATTTGGTTCGTCAATCAGCGGGCACACACGTTTCCTTATCTATAAGTATAGACTATCTGAATTCATGGCATTTTATGGTGACAACTCACTATTTTTAATGGTTGAACTGGTGCGACGACCGCTTGCAAGTCGACCTTGAGCACCAACATTAGCGTGACCCAAACAACATAACTCAGCTTAATGCTTACTTTATGTGCAAATCCCATGAACCAACGTCTAAGAACGTGGCCCAATTAGACGAGCCACTATAGTTTGAGATGGTCTTGTGGAACCATAATCTACATGAGAAGGTGGCCTTTCACGATGTTAATTACCAATTAGCCCGTTAATAGAAAAGGAAGCCCGGGCCCGGCGTGTCCGATGAAGAGTGAACTACGAAGCTCCTGCTTCCGTTAATTTTTAGCTGCCGAGCCAGAATTTGTGATGGAGAGGATGATGAAAGGAATGATGGGCGTACTCCAAGCACATGTTCACATGATTAGTGTGTCCTGATGCGGCAAAGTATAGTTAGATGCGGAATGCGACCCATTAATGTAAATACTCACTTATAATCTGTCGAGGTTGCTTAGAAATCGCGTTGATCACGAGAGATATGCCCCAAACACCAATACATATTGGGAGTAGGTCACTAATCAATTATCGGCCTGACATCATTTATTGCGAGCACGGTAGAAGCCCACTACCATTATCTATGAAGCTCTCCAAAGGAAATCCAAATCCGAACCAGTCAACATATCCAATCAAACTAATTGTCCCTCAAAGCTTAAACAACTAAAATATATTAATTATTCAATACCACACTAATTCTATGATATAGGACTCTTTTCTAACGCTACATACCTTAGCCTAAATCTCCAACACCCATCTTCATTCCTAGTTTCTTTCTCTAGACTGAAACATGAAGGTTGCCATCCATTAGGACCTTCATCTTTGGTCTCTTTCACCATACTAACAATCACATTGGTCGCAAGATTCCTTTCTTGATATATACCCCAAATGCCGATACACATCTAGGAGTCAACCATGCTGTGATACCAATTATTAGGTGCGGCAATAGAAGCTCGATACCTTTATTTGGAGAGCTCGTAAAATAAGAGTTTGAGTCTAAATCTGTCAACTTCAATTAAGTTCATATTCACTCAAAATTTTAAACCACTAAGTTATGAAATATTATGATATATTAACATCTTCACATCACACTAGCTTTTCTATGTAAAACTCTTTTCTGACAGTATTCACGTGTGCATGTCGGCAGTTTCAAACCAATCTCTTTTGAGATGAGGTGTTATGGCTTGAAGAGTAAACATACCACTTCATAGTTCTATCATTCAATGTATCTACACCATTAGTAATTGACATGTATTATTAAAAAAAAAAAAAATAGTAATCTTACGTAGCCGGCGTATCATATAAGAATGCTAAAACGCAAAAAGGGTCTAATTTCAAAAGCCAAGACAAAGAATCTTACTCCACTTTGGATCCTTGGCATTGACAGAGAGCCGGAGATATCTGGATCCCCAAGCAGTGATTATATTAATGAAGGCGAGCATCTGAAGGCGAGCACGTGAAGGAAGCTTACCATGAGCCCCTAAATCATTAGCATACCCAAAGCCATTGCTTTCTTCTGTATCGTGACCACTTTCTTGAAACCTAAGCTTAGAACCACCTTCGCATTATATAAGCCCCGCCCCAATTACGGTACTGTGCTTAAATATTCTACAAGCATTAGCTTAACCCCCCTACACATATACGATCATGCCGATATACTCATCCGATTCCGACGACCGCCCCGCACCTTCGCAGAAGCCGTTAGGCCGTCTAAGGCCTCTACACGACATCCTCGGCGGGGGGAAACGTAAACTGCACCATCCATTTTATATCTCTCCGTTTTTTTATTTTTTATTTTTTTTGCAACTTTTCCTGTCCAATTTTCCTAATTTTGCAAGAATGATTTGCCATCGCAAGTCGCTGACGTGCTATTGTGGAAGGACAAGAAGCTATCGCTAGGGATCTTGATCGGGGTCACGGCTATATGGTTTCTCTTCGAAGTCGTGGAGTACCATCTCGTCACCCTCCTCTGTCACCTTATCTTGGCATCGATGATCATCATTTTCATTGGGTCTAACTTGGCCGATTTAATTCAGAGGTGGATGACTAGTGCTTTACAGCAATCGATTACATAAAACTATCTATTTAATCCTTCTAAATAGTCTTATCTATTCTTCGCTTATCAGGGACCCTCCCAATGTACGCAGCTTTCAGCTGTCTGAGGCCGGGTGTCGATATCTTTATCGAAAAATTGACGAATTACTCTCGATGATTTACTACGTTTCAAGTGGTAATGATTGGAGGCTACTTTTCGGGGTACGAATTTCGTCGTCCAAAATCTCATTTTCTTTATTTTAATCATGTGACCAACCTTAATTATGTTTTTTTTTTTTTTTATCTATTTGTTTGAATATTTTGCCGCATGAATTACAGGCAATCGCATTCCTGTGGACGCTGTCCGTCCTTGGCAACTACGTAAGCTCATGGAATTTGCTATATTTTGGTAAGCTTCCTTAAAATTCACTGCAACATTTTATTTTTCCTCTACTTTTTAGTAATTATTTTTCTACGCAAACTGCTGTTCCTTTTTATATTATGTGTTTAATTTCTCTCTCTCTCTCTCTCTCTCTCTCTCTCTCTTTTGGTGGTAAGCTTTTGTTTGCATCGAGACTCTACCTGCTTTATACGAGAGATGCGAGAACCAAGTGGATCATCTTGCTGGCAAAAGCAGGAGAGGCGCGAAGAAACTGTACAAGAAATTTGATTCCAAAGTCCTCGACAAAATTCCTAGGGGACCTAGATTGGAATGAAAAACAGCACCGAAAGATCAATCTGCGGAAAAATTATCTTCAGAAATTTCGTCTATAAAGATATATGTACATATGACTTTCTATCGTGATGACAAATAAATTGGATTGGAACTTCGATCCAATGTTGACGTCGTTCTAACTTAATATTTTTGGTTTCTCTTGTGATTGCGGGCCAGAATATACAAAGCTGATGGCTATTTTAAAGATGTGCTTTTGCACCAGCATGCCATGCTGGGAAAGTAAAAATGAAGAAAAATAAAGGGATGATTCCAAATTCATCCAAGAAAAAGGCATATGGAGTTATGAACAATTGAGACATTTAATAAATCTCCCATTAAATTAGATCAATCTACCAAACACAACTTACTCGCATCAAGTGAATTTGACAATTTTCTAATTATTAGTTCATAATTTTGCAAAAATACTGGTTAATTACTAATTAAAAAAATCAGGTCACCATTTAGCAGCTCTTTAAAAAATCTACCAACAAAAAAAAAAAAAAAAAAACTATTTTTCAAAAAGGGAAAGGTAAAATCATCCGTAAATCAAGTCGCCATATTTTATATATTTCACTTTTTTTTGGGAGGTTGAGTACCACATGTTCCTTCTTCTTCTTTTTCCTATCAGAGGCGTCGGAGGGTTTTGTCAAGTCGGGTTTATTATTGGAAACATCGAGAGGCTACTTTGAACCATAAGATAAGCCCGTTCACCAACACGATGCAATCGGACCTTAAATAACATTTTGGATAAGTAAAGAATCTTAAGGCAAAAGGTGCTCGAGCAAAATAGTTTATACAAAGTTCCTCACGCATGCGTGCAATTCATACAATTTGAACGACCAAACGCGTTGAGCAAAAATCCGCCCTCCACCATGCTCCGTCTTTAATGTCCACTTGTGGAAAAAGCCCCTTATCTTTCTCCACTTTTTTCAAAAGCATTGAATAAAGTACAAAGCTTTTTCGGGATGGAAGTTGGGTAAGGTTGGACCATGTCATCTATCTAAATCCCTCAATCCATGCCGGGGCATGAAAAGGAAAAGGCACTTTTACTTTCCTAGATTCCTAGTCAAAGGAGTGCCCGCTTTGCATCAAAGTGACTGCGATGGACTGTTATCGGGCGCGGACCATAGACCGCTCGTTTGAACGCGCGCCCGCGATTCGCGACGTGGCTATTTGTTCATACAGCCCTCCGGCACACGGCTTTTGGCCATGGGAAAAAGGGGGTGTCGCAGCTTGAAAAACGTTGTTCGGCGAACACCTTGGGGCGACGCCATCCAATTCTATGATGTTGTAGTTTAAAAGCATGTATTATCAAACATAATAGTGATAATTAATTTCATAACATGATTACGACTTATAGTGCAACACAATAACAGTTCAGTTATGCTTATACCTAGTGGGAGTTACCTACCATTGATCGTGTTAGTGAATGACAATTAAAAACTCAAAAAAAAAAAAAATCGCAATAAATGCAGTGAAGTCAAACTAATCTATGCCCGAGATTCTCTTGAAATCCCACCTGCAATTGATTACTCCCGTTAATCACGACATCGCATCCCCAAACTCAAAAGAACAAGATTATAAATTATATAATTTTGCAAATGGAACGGGTCAAGTCCATTTTGTACAATAATTAACAATTCCATGCCGATCAAACCCGCTTTCCATCGCAGCTCCTTGTTGAAGAAGTTTCTAATTCGAGGCTGAGATTCCACATTATCCAAGACCAGAAAGTCTCCCCCCTCCCCCCACCCCAACGATTTCGGATAATTAAAAAATTACTCATGTGTTTAAAGCATTTTGTATACTTTATTATTAACAAAAGAGAAAATATCGTCTTTGAACTACTATTATTTCATGACGCCGGGTGTCCAAGTCGCTTAGAGTCTGTTTGGTAATAATTTTGTTCTTGAAGATAATTTATGATCATAAATGGTTTTTTCTTATTTTATTCCTTAGACGAGTTTCGAACATTTTAAGTATTTGGTAAAAATTTAAAATTTTATGTTCCTCTGACAAAATGTGTTTGGTACGATCTTCAAATTCTTTCGTGACTTAAAATTTCTTTTAATATTTTAACAATTTTATTACATTTTTTTCTATTTTCTTTTTCTTTTCTTTTTCTTCTTCTTCTTAAACTGGTCGCCACCCTTAGTCATGACCGGTGACTGGCCAAACAAAGGCTAGTGACCTCGCCAGAACATCACCAACCCAGATCTAGTGATGCTTAGCCAACCTTGCCCAACCACCGGCCCAGCCTCACGGTGGCCTGACGAGGTCAAGCCTCATCGTGACTATGCAAGGCTTGGCCTTGCAAACACCGATGAGGCCACCGGCAAGAGAAAGAAGGAGAAGAAGCAAAGGAAAATAAGGGGTGAAAAGGAAAGACTTGATTCTAGAGTTGTTCTCAAGAACAAAAATGTAATTTTTTTTTCCTTCTTAATTCTATTCCAAATCTATTGCTAGGAATAAAATGTTACTAAATAAATTTATGTTCTTTTTTTTGTTCCAAGAAACAAAAGAATAGAATTATACAATATTTGGTCGATTACCAAACACGCTCATAGAGTACCCACACTAATTTGAGTTACAATTTAGGCCAACGGTCAATATAGGCCGCGGCAGAGAGAATCCAAGAAGTCAAAATTTAAGGAACTAGACTCTATCTCGAACTCTATTTATTTTGTAAAAGTTGAATGATATGGAAAATATAATTATTAAGAACAATCACTTGTATCACTTATAAAAACGAAATAAAAGAACAAAAAAAAATGGAAATGTTTAGACAAATGGAGCCGGAGTGTCCATTAAAAGATTCGGGGATTGACCTAAGGAAAGGCAAAAATAATGATAACATGGTCGGCTTCAGATTAGGGTGGAGGATGAAAAGCGTCACATTCATACCGGTCATTGGCGTGGGGACAACCATAAAAATTCGATGGGTGAAGGAATCTCGTCCTAAAGTATCCACACGAAGTCACTTCATAGACCCATTCAACAAGGGAGAGCCAAGAGGAGTGGGGGCAGACACTTGAAAAGTCAATAAAGAGCTCCTTCATAACCACTCATTACCTCATGATACCTTTTCTCATTACCTCCTCGAGGATTGATAGCCAGAGAGAGAGATGGTGAGGGAATGGAAAGAAGCCGCCACCGGAGTGTCCGTAGGCGAAGCCTCAAGCAGTGGTGCGGTCCTCGTCCTCACGGCATTCCTGCTCTCCCTTGCTCTCTTCGTTGTGGTTATGTTCATGTGTGCCGACGGCATGTCCAAAGACAAGGCCTCCGCCTCTGCCCACACCGGCACTTGCGCAAGCAACTGCACCGCCGATTGCGGCGCAGCTTGCGGTGGATGAGCGCTCAGCAATCTCCTATCGCGCAATCTAGTCCCAAAAGGGTTCGTTCCTGGAGGTTACTCCTGATCTGACATTTTCCTCAGAGGCCGCCTCTCAATTCAAAAGGTAGTTGATGAGAACAAGATTTTGCAGGTCAAATGTAGTTTCTCCTTCTTTTCTGTACTTTCAAGTTCTCGTAGTGTCTGACCAGACTAGAGCTTCAACCAATAGGACTATCAGTAGGGCTCAGCTATGTTTACAGCAGCTATACCCTGATAAAGAGAATGGCTTTTCTAATTCAAGTAACGTGAATCCAAATTGATGCACCACAAATGAGTGCAGCTTCTTTCTTCTTCTGGGTTTCGGTTCAGCTCATGGTTGTTGAAGGACATGACATATTAAACATTAATAGCACAGTACCTGCGATCACTTCTATGTCCATCCTCTCATGCTCCGGGAGTTCACGTCTTCATGCCGATGTAGATAACCTCAACAACTAGTAAAACAGAATGTACATCCCCAAAGATAGAACACTCCTTACCTCTCTCTCAAAGAAGACCCCAATTTATTAACATAGAATATACAGCATAAGAGAACTTATCGTATTTCAGCAAGCAAAATTGCAATGACAAGTTGGAAATGAGCAAAACCCATATTTGGGTCTTCTTCTTTTTTCGGTTAACTAAGAAGTAAATGATAAGCGACAGATATAATAATATATTCTTTATTTGAGATTTTTCTATTTCACCAGAGGTATGGTATAATGCCTATCTGTAGGGCACAGATAAGAGTTGAGTGACACGTGGACATACATCTAATAATATAACCATGAATTTACTGACAAAGTCGCCATTCCTTTGTCTCTGCCATCTGTATATCATTAAAGTCCACTACTTCGCCTTATTTCAGTGGATGAAATATCCATGCGAAACATTTCAGGAGGGATTGATACGAACATGTCCTTCAAAACATCCGGAATGTCAAAATCCTCGAGAACCTGCAGTGTGTTGCATTTGATGGATCAAGCTTCTTGGGTTAGTTAGGAAGAGATGTAATAAAGGTAGAAAAGGAAAGGGAAAAAGGGCACATTTCCGAGAATCTCATAGGACAGACCTTGAAAACTCCATCTACATTACGACCACCAACCAGAAAAGTGCATCCAGTGCTTTTGCATCCACTAAGTATTTGCAGCATCTTCTTATAATCCCCGTCGTAATATTTTGGCTGCACGACATAATTATCAACAAAATCCATAAACGCTGCAAAAGCATCAAGAAAACGAAATAGCCTTGCTCCACGATACTAAAAAGTGGAAAGACAGTCAAACATATTCCTTAATTTTCGCAATCCATTTACCCCCAGTAACACGAAGCTGCAGTATAAATTGAAAGTGAGCCATATGCTACGTCAAGAAACATCAACCCTATGAAAGCTATGAACAGTTAATGCAAGGCTATTGTCTAAAATAAAGATAATGAATCTACAGTAGATGGTTGAGAACATACATTAATAAGTCTCACTGCTGTGTCTGCACCAATTACAAATGCACTGCCTGGAAAAAGCTCCGCTTTCTTATAGAAAAATGGTTGATTAGATATTATCACAGTTTTTCCTGAAATTTGCAAGAAGCGTGATGGTTGATACCAATAGGAAGTATAAAAGGAATATTGGCAGTTAAAAGCAGTTCTAACAAAAAAGGCCCTCAAAGAAAAACAAAGACACAGATATTGACTTCGAAGCCTCATCCCATTCCTGTACTGATTATGCAGAAGCAGAGCACATGTGGTCCACAAGTCATCAGTCAATGGCCAACGCCGTGATTAAACAATTTCAGCTTTTAGTATGTTAATATTTCTATATATTAACCTCTCTTTTCAAAAACACGCTGTGCCTCAGAAACAACAGTGGAACCTCTAGCCTTGCTTGCACGACTCTTTATACAATGTTGCATCCTGATAAGTGCAGTGCAGATAGGACACATGATTGCAGCCAATTATAAGAAAATGTAAGAGGGCACAGAAGTAGTTTGAAATGGCAGCAAACAACAAGTCCACTCAAACCAAAGCCACTGCCCGTACAGCAATTGCGAGGTAAATCTCTAAAGAAAGCTCAAAAATCAGCACAGGATCTTCACTATAGATATTGAATCTATGTAAGATGCAATACACAATGGATATCCATTGCCAAATATATCCATATTCATTGCCATGTATATCTATCTGCAAAAACGTAGACAAGTGGTTTCATAATTGGAGTTCGTTCAATTTCCAGTGTGGAACATCCAGGAAGGAAAATAAAGTGCACACAGCAGGACAGGTAATGAAGAACAAGCAAATCTCACCAACTCTTTCAAATTGCTTCACTCGATCTTTAATTTCTTGCACTGATAGTGGAGGTTTATCTGCATTTACTGCTGAAATTTCGAAACATGGATACCCATTGCCACAGATACTGCAGTAAAATTCATTTATTAATGAAAACATTGTAACATCTGATCAAAGGACAAAAGTCCAACATGAATATCAGGTATGGCACATGACGTCATATCAGAAACCCGTAACAAGAGGACTTCATGCATCTGTTTAGATATTGCAAAGAAGGAAATCGAAGCTTGTACTCCACAAATGGCTGTTCAACTCACCGTGACACAACAGTGGAGACACTACCCAATAACTTACCGAGAAGAGTATAACATCAAAATTCTGCCATTAGGACAAAATGATAAGTTCACCTACATCTAATACTAGATATGTATTTTGCTGCAAAAGCAAAGGAGCTATGAATTAATGACACGGATGGAATTTACATTTAAAATTTCTTTTCCTATATGTTTTTATTCATGCGAAATTATCGATTCAAAATGCATTTTCATTTGAAATTAATTAAAACGATTCTATTATCCTTCCCCTCTAATTTCAATTGCCTTCTAATAATGGTTGAATTTTGTACACTGAAAATAATATGATAAGTCCACTCATAGTGTCCTGAAAATTAATTAAAACTATTCAATGCATTTTGTGTCCTTAAAATGTTTGCACTCATAGTGTAATACAATAAGTCCACATTAGTTATTCCAAAGGTTAGCCTGAACTTAACCAAAGAAGAAAAAAGAGATATAATCTAATACAATGAAAAAATTAGAATCTATACTGCAGTTTGATTTTTTTCCTTCGCTTTATACTAAATCATTTCCTTCCCCGCCAAAGTTAGAAGTCTAAATCGTTACCCTTTTCCCAGAAATCCAATTTTTCAAGCTTTTTGAACACTTGCTTGAAGTTTAAATTATGTTCATAAAATACAGTTTGCGGCTTTCTTGACTACCGCACAATAGTAATCTAAAATTCTACAGCTTGTATCACTAGATGACAGCTTATTCTACACAATGCTTAAAACTATGTGGATTTTTTTTTTTTTTTTTTTGGTTGTAAAACTATGTGGATATATAAAAGTTTGAAACTTAATATTATTTGCTTCGGTCCATATGGTTAGCAAATGCCAAAGTACCGTGAAACAATTAAGCTAGACCAATATTTGCCTTCAATTCTAGGCGTGTTGCTTGTTGCTCTAAATTCAAAACACCTAGCAGAACTAGAGGATATGTAGCATGACAACAAGGTGGGTAAGCTCAAAAGATGAACAATCAGTTGCTCTATTATTAAAGATCTGCACTCAAGTAAAGTAAATAAAGTTAAATTTCCACAACACCACAAGTCACTTGGAAACATCAACTCTCAAATGTACCTAGAAGCAACTTCCAACAACTTCAGATGACCATCATGTAATGGATTAAATGAACCAGACAAAATGATCTTTCTTTCTGCATCCAACGCATGTGAATCTGCAGAAAATGGATAAGTAACAATTTTTTGCATTGTATCTATCAATTCCAGAGAACACAACCAGAATCTATACCATTGGAGAAAGGATACATCTTGAAGCATACTTCGCCATTTATAAGCTGCTCCAATTCTTCATCTTCATCAAAAGTTTTTTCAGATTCGTTCAACAAATCAGACTCTGTCAACTCTGAAATAGATGTTGATGGTACTCTGCATGCATTTGCAATCGCCTGTGGCAAATGGGAAGTTAAACTTTTTTGGACTGACTATAAGAAGGCGGCAAAAAATCAGTCCCACGAGAGATTAAGCATAAGATCAGGCCAGACCTACTATGAGACGAAATGCATCTTTGCACAGGTCCCAAAATACAGTTCCTTTTGTAGTTACAAAAGAACCCCCAACTTCCAACATTTTATACGGTAAAAAGAAAAGAGGAAAGGCAGAAGAGTTTCTCAATTGACATTTTGTCTTCATTAAATTGCCATACCTTCAGCAGAAACTGGCTTGAAACCTTATCTTCTTGCTCCCTTGTTCGCAATCCCTACATCCATTTGGCTCCTAATGAAACCAACAATCTTTTGATATACATACCAGACTGGAGAGAAAACATTGAAATTGGATACACTTACCTTTGACAAGGTAACTGTAGACACCCAGCTTCTGTCAGATGTTCTAGCCGACACATGAAACCTATTTATGAAATAAAGTTACAGCCATCAGGTAGATGGAGTAACAACTTAACAAATTTACATAATAATACAAAAAAACCTAAAGGTTCAAAGGCACATCATGGTTGATTAAGTCCTGAAGCGGACCCTACATTGATGGTGCCATTATACACATCGATAGGTATATTCTAAGACCACCAAATTCCGGTAATTTGATAAGTCCTCGAGAATAGAACAATAGAAGAGAGAAAAATGCGACAGCAGAAAAGTCTTATTCACTCTGTCAATCATCATTTGGCAAACTCATTTATACTTCTCAAACCCATATGGACTACAGAATAAAGGGTTATCCTGGACCTACACCGAGACTTTGACGGTGATTCTCAAATATCGAACAACAGAATGTGATACAATGAGTTAGAATGCAGTAGAAACAAAACTCTTGATTCTGATAAGCGACTTCAACAAAAGATAACATTGTAAATGAGGATTCAACAATTCAATAGCCCTACCATGAAATATACTACAGTGCCATCTAATAACACAGACCAACGCACTAAAATGTTACGACTTATAAAAGAGGCAAGAGTATGCTTATTCCAATTCTATGATACCTATGATCTCCACGCTTTGGATGTTTTCCGCCCAAAGAGCCAGTGAAACCCACTCCAATAACTGGGGAATCTGCAAAGTGGGAAGAGACAGATACGGCTCTATAAGACATCATAAGCAATGAATAGCATATCATAACAAGTGTTGTGATGCAGGAGCATTATCCTATTTTAGTAGTTCGAAGTGTTATTTTTTCATTTAGTCTCTTCTCACGACAGTCATGCAAATGTTCAATTAGATTGCATTGTTGAGTTTAGATATGTTTTTTGAGTTCAAGATTGTCTATTATCTGTAACCCAGTATAAACAAGTCTAAGTCTCTAACTCATTAGCTTTCTTCATTCAATAAACATGATTGGTTCTTCATAAACCATAAATATCTTTTCTCTGTTCCAGCTTCAACTCAACTCTATTTTAGCCCTGTTTTTGTTCTTTTTGCGATCTGTCGCTTCTCCAACTGAGTCAACTGGTATAGGAGTTCTTGTTAGAGTTATTCCTACATCCTGTCAGGAGCTTAATATTTGTACTGGGGCTCAATCCATGTGTATCAAGAATGAGTACCAAGAGATTCCACCATGTGAAATAGCTTGCAAAATCAGCAACATTTACTGACTTTGATTTTGTTGATAATGGGACAGGCAAGCTAATTGAAACATCCTGCTAGACCATGCAGCAAAATAGCACAGAAATCTACAGAAGAAGAGCCGCCTATAGGAAATAATGGAACTTTAAGAACATCGCCGCGCACACTAGTCAAGAATACCACTTCCCCTCTGCTTAATGTACGACTAATGTGCTTCCGCAATAAAAGAAACAGATAAAAGACATTCTACATATACAGTAGCAGTGGGAGAATATAGTCGAACGCTTTCTAGATATAAAATGCAAGAGAAATCAATAGAACTATAGCATGAATAGTTAAGTACCAGCTACTGCAGCCCAAATTTCATGGTGTTTAAACCATTTTCGCAGACAAAGTTGGAAATAACTGATAAAATTCCGTCACCTGTTCTAGAAAGCTTGAGAGCACGGTTGTAAGCCAGAAGCGCCAATTCCTCCGCGACTTGCTCGCTACAGAATTGAGCAGGAATCTGCAAAACCATTCAAAGAGGACACCGGGCATTTCAACCCCGATCGGAGATCGCAACATCAGACAAAACCACCTCGAAATCGAAAACGAGAAATCGCCGCGAACATAGAAACGGCCGAGAAACCACGACTCGTGCGCCGATTGAGTTCGGCAACAAGGGGGAGGAACGAGGACCTTGCCGAGCAACTGTATCATGGACATTCTGGAGTAAGGGACGACGGCTTCGAGGACGGTGTTGGACGCTCCGGGAACCGACATCAACCACCCGAGGGCCTGGTTTCAACAGCTGACACGCGTCACAAATCCACACGGACGAGAAGAGCAGCGACAATGCGAGATGAGCGTGCAAGGGAAGGGAAGAGGTGTGGGACCTGAGAGGCGCCGCCGGCGAGGTAGAGGACGGCCTGGGAAGGGGAGGAGTGGACGGCTTCGACGGCGGCTCGAATCGTCGTCGTCGTCGTCGTCGTCCCTTCATCTTCCGTTTGCTCCTCCGGCTTGCGTCCGCTTGTGTCGGATAAGTCCATTACGCCGTCGTTTCGTTGGTACTCCGGCAGCGCCTTAATCGACACGGCCAAACTGCCTTTCCTCTCCTCTCCCCCTTTTTTTGGTTTTTAACTTTCTATATACTGTCCTCAACCGGGGGAACTAATCAACCTATGGTCAAGGATAGTGCCATAATCCATAAGGCGTGTCAATTAGGTTGACACGCCCAATTGTGAGCATTTAATTCACCCTCACTCACTTCAAGCGTGGGAGGCTGCTATACATGTCTACTCAGTAGTAGCCAGAACCGAAGTCCTTACGTGGTGTCTACCTTCACCACCATAAGACCTCCTAATTTCCCGTCTATCATTATCTTTCCGACAAAGAGAGAATAGGAGGACAGCGCAGGTCTTTCACCCAGGGTGGTTCTCTCACCTGTTTCCTCCGTGAGCTTTTTAGAGAAATTCCCTACTTTATTTACGAAAATTACATATGATTTTTGTCCTTGAAATTTGTTTATTGTATGATATACAGAGCACATCATTAATTACGCGGGTCCAATTTGAGCTACGCAGGTCCCATTTGAGCCCCACATCACAAATTATATTAATAGGTTCGAATACATTATCGGAGTAAACGTAGAGGTGTCAAAATGGATTGATTCATTTTGAATCCATATTTAATGAAATTGATCATATATGGGTTAAATAAATTTTAGTACATAGATTAAATTGTATTTTTTTTGTCAGTTCTACTATATTTCTATTCTACACTGCCTCTTACAGGGCATGAGAGTCGAAACCCACTCCCAAAACTTATGAATCCCTACCCCCTTCCCCCCTTAAGAAGGTGGGGATTTGAACCCCTCACCTCCCCCTTCCATGTTGTATGTAAATCTAATGATACATGGATTGCAAATGGATTTATTTTTAAACCCTCATCGACAGGGCGAGGTTCGCAGCCTTCACCCAATCACATCGATGAGCCTCGAGCTAGCCGATCGAGCGAGGTTGATGCCTTACCGGTTGGTAAGACTCAAGACTCCCCGATCTAGCAAGGGCATGACTCAAGCTCACCAACGTCGAGGCGAACTCAACCTCGCTAGATCTAGAGAGGTGGCGCCTTGCTTAAGGCTAATGAGGCTTAGCTTGCCGAAATTGAGCAAGCCAACCCTTGCAGGGCAGAGCCCACCTGTTACCGACCACGATCGCCATGGCTGGCGACCAATTGAATAAAGAGAAAAAAGAAAAAGAAAAAAAAAATGAAATTATTAAAATTTCTATTAAAAAATAAAATTAAAATTACTTAAAAGGAGTGCATATAAAATCAAATCGGATTTTGTATGCCAAGTGAAAAAAATTTAATTCATTTTTCAAGTTTTAACCAAACACTAAAAAATATTATCATTTTCAAAAATATCACAATTTTCCAGAAATAAATGAAGCCTTAGTTTAAAATATATATATATATATATATATATATATTTTTATCCATTAATTTTGTAATTGTATGGAAGCGTTTTAACAATATAATTTTTTTAAAATCATGAGAAATTTTCTAGATTTAGTTGAATATAAAAGTGTTTTAACAATATGTGTTGGATTGAGTATGAATTGGATATGTGTTGAGTCCAAAGTATAGGTCAATATAAATGATAAATTGGTTATAAATTGGTTAATGGATTAATTTGAGTCGGATTATTTATGACTTGACCCAAACTTGACTTGACTCATTTGTTTGACAGGTCTACCTACAAGCAACGCTCTACTCACAAGCAACGCTCTACTCAAGTCATTAATTTTCGTATGTTTTGTGAACGGGAAGAACCCTATTGAAAAAATAATGATAAAAATAATAACACAAATGATCATTGGATTTTGACACAACATGCGATGTTGTTTTTGAACTTTAATCCTTTCGATATAATTATTGAACTTTAATCTAATGTGAAATGTCGTCTCTAAATTTTTTTCATTCAATGTGACTAATTAATTTTTTGCACATGTTTTTAATCTAATCCCAAAACTACATGAAAATGCACAATATTGTTCTTCCTTTAATACAAATTCAAGAATAATATTGACCATATTTATGAACTCCTCATATTAAAAATGTATCCAAATTTGGGGGACTACATTAAATAAATTTAAAAATTAAAGACCATTTTGTACATTGGATTAAAGTTCATGAATCATTCCTGTAGTTATCCCATTAAAATGAAATGAATTCCTTTTGTCTAGCTGACTCTTCTCCATAAAGCCACATTGTCTCGTCAAAAACCAATTTAGTTGATTTTCAAATAATTGTACACTTAAAAAAATAAAATAATAAAAAACAAATTGCCGGTTCCCTTCCTAACTAAGGATGCATTTGATTGGACTTTGAAAAAAGCCTTTGGAAAAATACAAAGAACTTTAAGTTAAAGGGATTTTCAAAAATATAATTGTGTTTATTAAATTGTAATATGAAAATCAATTGTGAAGTATCTTTAAGCAAAATAATATTTAGATAAATTATATTTACAAAAGACTTTTGTGATTAAAAAAAGAAAAAAAAAAAGTTGACCAGCGAAGGGCAAGCAGCCATCGATGATTGAAATATGTCGCCAATGACTGACATATGAGGTTGTAAGACCTCAGGCAGGCCCCAGAGATAACAGCCAAAAGCCGCCTAGGGTCGAGTAGGTTGTGTGACCTCCATGAAGGGTAGCCTTAGGTGGCCCTCGTCGGGGTCACATAACCAGGTGGGTATCACCTAGTTTCCTCAAGCAGCCCTTCATGGAGGTCGCATGACCTAGATCTACAGTCATCCGACTAGTTGGGAGTCACTGTGACTTGCAGGTGACAATTGCTAGGGGTAGCCACGACCAAGCCGACCTCTCTCCAGCTCATTGCCACATGCAATCATGTTGACCAATTGAATGTAGAAAAGATGAACAGTGATGTTATGAGGCAAAGACAAAAAAACAAAAATTTAGTGAAGATAGTTTTAGAACAAAAATTTTTAAATTAAATCTTAGATTAGCATGTTGAAAATGCTAAAAGCCCAAAGTAATCTAAGACCTACCTTGGGTTGAAGCCATCTAGAGGTCAACCTCTGCCAATGGGGTTTTAAAAAAATTTGCCAAACACCTTTCATTTAGCCCAGGGGGCTTTATTCACCTTAAGCCCGTACGGAATACAAGTTATTTTTTATTTTTGTTCCCGTCTCTTTTTCATAAATTAAGTAAAAAATATTTTGAATCTTGAGAATTGTGAAAAAGTCATTGTTCGATTTTATATGTCAACTAGTGTTTAAACTAGCAGTGTCGTCGAATAGTAAAAGATAGCAAAGCATAAATTAGGGCGCGTTTGACAACGATTCTCATTCGGAAACCGATTCGAGAAGAATTGATTATTTTTTATTCGCTCCCAAAACGATTCGAGTAAAAAAAAACGTGTTTGGTAATCTTGTTCAAAATTTCGATTACGGAATAGAATTGCGTTTGATAATGTGTAGATTGATTCTGTTCTAAATTAATTTCTTTTAATTTTTAAATAAATTTTTTACTTTTTTACTTTTTTTCTTTTCTTTTTCTTTTTTTCCTTTTCTTTTTCCTTTTTTCTTTTTTTTTTCCCCTTTCTCCTATTAACCTTCTTCTTTCGGCCGGTCGCCGGACCGGCGACCGGCCGGCCGGCGACCCGCGGCCGGACGAGGGCCGCGACCTCACGGAGCGTCGCCGGCCCTCGTCGCCGAGCCTCGCCGGCCGGCCGGGCTGGGCGAGCCTCGCCGGTGGCCGGGCGGGCCTCGCCGGGCCGGGCGAGCCTCGCCCGGCCACCGGCGGGGCTCGCCTCCGGCGAGCGGTGGTCGCGGGATCCCTAAGGGATGAAGAGAATTTTAACGTGTTGATTCTTTTTTTGATTCTCGGACGCGAAAGCAACTTTTTTTTATTCTTAAATCCCATCCCAAACCGATTTTGGGAACGTATTTGTCCCGTATTTGTGCCGGGAACAAAAATTTTACCAAACAAGATTCTCGTCCCAAACTGATTTTGGGAACAAAGAATCAGAATCAGATGGTTGCCAAACAGAGCCTTAAAGGCGAGAATGTTGCTGTCATTACCAAATGATGAATGAGGAGATTTTACAGCTGTAAAAACAGTGAGTCAGATTTGGCTGGATCGATGGTGCTCTTCCCTCGATGACGGGTAACATGTGATTTGTCAAAGGCAGAGTTGTAATTTTTCTTATTTCTTTAAGTCAAATGACTCTTTTACCTTCGAATAAGATAAAACTGAAGAAAAATAAGAGAAAACTGTAATGATTAAAAAAATTGGGACAGATAATAATATCATAACTAGCTTCATAACAAAAAGTTTTTCACATTTATCCTAGAGATTCGTATTACCATTGAAATGCGTATATTTACTACTTTACATTTCATATATCCTTTGTTCGTTAGTCAGTTAAAAGGACAACAGCGATCGAGATGGCAAAGTTATGTACTCTTGTAATTTTTGGCACAATACAACATGGTATATGGAAAATGAAGATACTACCAAACAAAACCGACTAAAGAAATGCATAGAGAGAATCAATTTAATCTATTTTTCAATTAGAGATAAATAATTTACATGACATAGATGGATGGGACCACTATGGCGACTATAATGAGAAATGTCAAATTTGTTGGGGGAGCAGTAGTCTCTCATTAAAAATATACGAAAAAATATAAAAATTTTAAAAATTTTGAAAAAAGAGTTGATTATAAACTAGAAATTAAAAAAACAACGATAACATATTTTTTACGATCATTACCTTTATTCTTCTTGTTTTTAATCTTTTTTCCCTCTAAGTGTTAATGCATTTTAGGGAAAGAAGAGTGATTTGACTAAAAAAAATCGGGAAGAATTGCACTTGCGCCCTTGAAAAATCACATAAAAAATGAGAATTTTGCACACCGCCCTAAAATTTCACGAGGGGTTTTTGTGTAATTTTGCCCCACTTAAAAACGAGAGCACCCGTCATCGTCACCCTGCCCTACGGTCTAACTCGACTCCTTTGTCTAGGCGGATGTACACGAGCTAAGGAGCTAGGATTTCACGAGCACTGCAATTTTACAGGCATTCGTCTTCAAGGTGTCGGCAAGGATCCCTTGATGGTCATCGGCCCAAAAACACAAGCTAGGTTTTCACAATCTCTGCAATTATACAGGCTTTCGAGTTTCTGTGCGTTGTACTATTTTTCTTTAAATTAAGGGTTAATACTTTGAAAAACCCTAAACCGGACACCCGTGATAAATTTACCCCAAACTATTTTTTTGACCATCAAAAACCCTAAACTGGTATACTTTTGACAAATTTACCCCAAACTTGTACACTTGTGACAAATTTACCCTATGTTGGTTTTTATTAAATTTTATCGTCAAATTATTAAGTTAAATGACACGTGACAGTTGATTAATATATCAATTTAGGATTTTACGCTCTGTTTGTTACAGTTTACAATTTTTGTGATTTTTTTTTGTATTAATCCAATTTAGCGAAGGATATATTTGTCACAAATTTACCAGTTTGGAGTTTTTTACGGTCGAATAAATTAGTTTAGGGTAAATTTGTGATAAATGTATCAGTTTAGGGTTTTTTTTGTTAGTTGGGGTAAATTTTTCACAGGTATACCAGTTTGGGGTTTTTCATGGTCAAAAAATTAGTTTGGGGCAAATTTGTCACAGGTGTACCAGTTTGGGGTTTTTTTAAGGTATTAACCCTTAAATTAAAAAGGAAATTGCTAAGAATTACGACTAGAAGACCCTTCCTCTCCACAGACCATAGAATTGTCAATTCATCTAATAATTCACAAGGCCTTCCTTGGATCCTCAATGTCTGGTTGTGCAAGTTTGCACCTATTCGTTAATGTGGTGGACTGTCATATGACGTTTCTTATTTTAACGTGTCGGTGTCCGCACGCCTTACTCCTCTCAATTAAGACAAAATCTTTTTCAAGCCTTATCCCAGACTCTACTCTCTAGTTGCTTTACGTCAGAGAGATGCCAAAATCAATATGAGATCTTTGAAGAAGCAATTTTACATCGTGATTAGGATGGCACAAGGCCGGCCTATTTGATCACACGAATCTTACGGAAACTGCTGGAGTCAGTTAACATCCTTGGGCCTTCGCCATATGCTTCAGTGGCCTTGGACGCGAAATTCTTGCTATGCCTAGACTCAAGGGCTGACACTGATAATGTTCGGATCGGAGGTCTGATAAAAAAGAATAGTTCATTCAAAAGAGATACTAGCATTTCGAAAACCCAATTTCATTTGAGGGACAAAAGAGTCTGTTTTCTTTTTATAAATGCCGTATAGAAGTACATTTCTTTTTTCCTTTTTGGAATTGTCAACACGAAAAAGGGAAAGAGGGGATGGAATTTTCACGAATATATCTACTCCCAAACGAGGAGCTAAATGTGGAGCTTTCGGACATGAGCGATGAAGTATCGGGAATGCGCAAGGAGAGATGCGACCGATCCATGTGAGTGATGTTGGGGGTTCGTGTTTGGAATCTAGATATTGCCATAGCAAGTCAAAATCAATTTATAGTGATACTATAATATGCAAGTCTAACCGGATGAACCATACATATTCGAGCTAAATAGATCACGATATGATTCATTGTGACGGTACAGTCCGCCACATTACTAAATTCAACTTTATAAGGAGAAAAGGCTAGTCGTGCTAGTATGATTATCCCATTTACTAGGGGACGTACAAACTTGTTTTTAGTCGGGAAGTCTAAAACCATGACAATAAAGTAGCTATATTCACCAGCATGATATATGGATCTAGTTATGCATATACCAACTTTAATTGGTTGCTCATTATTTATCAGCTTAATGTGATACTACAAGTTCACGCGAGCCGTCAAAATTACACCGCCACACTCTATAATCTATTCCACATTTTTCTTTTATAATACGAGATATTCAAAACTTTCCGATCGCTGTAATCCCCACGAAGACACGCGAGCCCCCTCCATTTACCTGCATCGAACAAGGCTTCGTGCATAAGATGGCGGGCACGATCCCTAAAGCTACACCGGCACGACAAATGACCCGACCCAATCACACCCGTCCAAATCAAAACACCATCACCATCCAACCAACCTTTTTTTGGAATCAAATTTACCCCCACTTTCGCTCAGAAACCAAACTTTATCTGTGCACCATGTGCATCCCCCCCTCTAAAAAATGCGCACGGCTCCATCGGTAGAAACGACCCCCATCCCCATCCCCTCGTTTCCTTTCCTGCCAATAGAAAACAGCATACGTTGCTTAAAATAAAATAAAAAAATTAAAAGAAGAGCCAAGTCCAGCAAGTCACCTTTACCCCCTCCAAGAAGGTCAATACTAATTTGCCGAGCGCCCCCGCTAGA
This sequence comes from Eucalyptus erythrocorys, assembly GCA_014182555.1. Lineage (NCBI taxonomy): Eukaryota > Viridiplantae > Streptophyta > Magnoliopsida > Myrtales > Myrtaceae > Eucalyptus > Eucalyptus erythrocorys. Next base: position 32,479,832 of record CM024603.1, on the reverse strand, counting down.
ATCCAATAATACCAAAACAAAGGACAAAAAAAAAAAATGGCGGGGTTTCTAGAAATCCGGTCACCCCCCCGTCGTCAGACCGGGCAGGGAGAGAGCTTTCCAAACATCGAGACCATCGCCCGGGCCAGGCAAGGCTCCAAGCATCGCGATCGACGCCCCCCGTACTTCTCCGATATTGTGATTTCCCACCCCGAAGATCGATCTTATTTCTAATTTGTCCCCCCCACACGCGGACCGACCGATCCGGCACCTGGCGCGGGCCGCTCGTCCGACAAACGGCTAATTCCGAGGTGGGGGCTTCGCGTGTCGTTTTAGGGCCAAAATCTCGGGGCGCGATATCTCGCGGTCGGTGTCGCGACGGGAGCGAGCGGTTAGGGGGGCATTTAGTCGGTTCCACGTGGTGAGCATTCATGAAAGGGGGACGTAACCCGAAAATGCGGGACCCACCTTGGACCACTGAAGCTAATATAAGTTTTTTTAACTTTTGTTTAACAGCTTGATAGATTCTATTCCATCATAGGGTACAATTGGGTTATTAAATTTTAGCAAAAAAAAATTTAGGATATTAAACTTTAGTGTTGATTTTTATTTTCTTTTATTGGAAATAACCGCTCTGTTTTTTTTACACCAATAAAAGTCCTAAAATATTATACTTGCACTACATTTATCCGATGCCATATCTACCATAAATAAATTTTTATATTACAAAAATTCTCAAATAAATATGCTCGTGGCACATTAGTGCCATATTTGTCCTAAATGCATTATAGTAAACGTGACGCGCGTGCATCTATTTGGAAGATTTGTGACACAAAAATTAATTTGATGGTAAATATATCACAAGAGTACCAATCTAGATTTTTTCATTTAGATGTGACACGGTTGAATTATTTTTTAGTAATTATGTGTATAATAATTCAATATATTTTATAACATGAAAATTAATCTAGAGTAAATGTGGTATGAGCATTTTTATTTGGAAGTTTTTAGTGAAATTAAAATTTTCTTAATTTTTTCAAGGGACACCAATTTTTTGTGGTGATGATTGGTTGCGCTGAAAGCGATCGGACTGATGATGGTGTCTCCTCCAACGGTTCAAGGACCCATGAGGGGTTCATCATGACTGTCCAGTCCCCATTGACTTGGTACAACTCACCCTATGGTCATAAAGGAAGGCTTCGCTATGAACAAAGGCTGGCTCTCTTTGTTTGCTGCGTTAAAGGCAAAAAGAGGACTTCGCGGGGACGACCACATTTCACTAGAATAGTTCATTTGCTAAAGGACTTTTCAACGCCTTCCTAATCAATCACTTAACACGCGTCTCTGGGACGCCGATTGACTACGACATACTATTGAGACATGTCGAGCGAAATTATTTATAGAATATCTAGTTTCTCATTTGCTATGCGCATTTGATGATGATTGCTGAACATGTTCGTGCTTCAGAATTGCTTCAATCATCTTCCAACAAATCTCTTTCTTTAGACCCAATTGGCCCTTTTGCTTATGTGGATTGTCCTCTTTTGTTGTTCTTCTTCTTTTTCTTTTTCTTTTTGTACCCATTTTTGCTAACTCGGGGACCACGATTGTAGAATAAAATCAGGTTCATTTATCAGTTAAATTTAAAGTTCAAAGCCCCTCAACAATAAGGTCGCCTTTAAATTTTCACCAACAATATTGCATGCTTTCTTACATCCAACTTCAAAGTGTTTTATGTCATTATTGTATCATAATATGATATAATCAACTAGTTATGGTGTTCACATTATAAAGATCCCAAAAGGCATTCCCTTTAAGTTTTAAGATTCCCTCTCTGATTAGCTCATTGCTTCAATATAACTCTAAGACGATAAACCCGACAAGGAAAAAATTTCTCATCAACTTGATGAGAATAATGTGGTTTTGTAGAATAAAAAATCTATGCAAGTTTGGACATGAATGTTGAATAGAAAGAGTTGATTTGGCTGTATTTTTTTATCAGTTAACTATAGACACGAACATTACCCGCATTTATTATTTTTTAAGTTTACATTAGGGTGATATTTGTAATTTGTGATCCACTAATAAAAGGTCGGATTAGGGAAAGTTTCTTTTAAACAAGAGACACCACAATATAAATCTTTTACTTAATTTTATATGAGATGGTCACAACTATAAATGAAAATCAATTTCGGAGTGCATAACTTTCAAATCAAGAACTTCTAACCTATCATGTCATAGTCAAATTTCCTTATAAACTCGTCAAACGTCAAACTAACCAGTCATAAGATCCACTTGGAAACCAGGCTCAACTTCAAATAATACAATTATTATTTTCAAAAAATATAGTACGTAAATAATTTCGTGACACATTGGTTAATATCATGGTCAAGACAACCATAGATTACCATCTTTATTATATCTATATTTTTTTAAACAAGATGAAGAACAATCTAGAATTATAGAATAGCATAAACTCTGGAACTTTCCTGGTCCTAGCGTTGAAGCGGCCTGGAACCGGTTAAATAAATCCGGTTCGGTTCGCTTCGGTTCGCTTCTCTGGAGATAAACCGGCCCCATTGCTCGGTCCCATTGACTGCAGCCAGATGTACGATGGTCTCCTTGGCATGAGATGTCACTTGTCACATTCAATATCTCGCGATAAATTGCCTTGCTAGCTAAACTTAGCTAGGAACTAATGAGGAATTTCTCCTACCAAACATGCATATGTACTCTCTCTCCTCTCTCCTCCCTCTCTCTTCTCTCTCTCTTCCTTTTCCTTTTTCTATTTTGTCCAGTTATCAAACCACACTTCACTCCACTCTCCAAGGCCTCGGTTAGCTAACACCTCTCTCCCTTCTTTTCGCCTTTCCCTTCCCCACTGCTCGTCCCCTTCGTCTCGCTCCTCCGCGCTTTCCCACCTCCGTTTCCTCTGTGCTGTCTCTCCATTAACGCCTGCTGGGGCTGTCCACTTTCTGGTGTGGAGAGAAAAGGAGGAGGTGGGAAAGCTCTGTGAAGAACCCCCCCCGCCCCAGGTTTCTTGCATTTTCCCTTGGCTCGCTCCAACGGTCAAGTCCCCTTTTCTTTCTCCCTTCTTTTTTTTTTTCCCCTTGAATTGTATCAATCTCTGGTTCAAGATGGGTTCTTTGGTCTTGCTGGTCCTCCTGGTGTGTAGCTCCTGCGTGGTCGTGTCCTCTCTGAATCCCGAGGGCTATGCTCTGCTTTTGTTCAAGCAGTCCGTTTATCAGGACCCGGAAGGGTCTCTCGGTAACTGGAACGCCTCCGACGAGAGCCCTTGTTCCTGGAATGGGGTCACTTGCAAAGAAGGGAAAGTCGTGTCCGTGAGCATTCCCAAGAAGAGGCTCTACGGGCTCCTTCCTTCCGCGCTCGGGTCGCTCCCTGACCTCCGCCACGTTAACTTGAGGAACAATAAGTTCTTTGGGAGCTTGCCCTCGGAGCTCTTTCGAGGAGGGGGCCTACAGAGTTTGGTGCTTTATGGGAATTCCTTATCTGGGTCTCTGCCGAATGAGATTGGCTACCTCGGGTACCTCCAGACTCTTGATTTGTCTCAGAATATGTTGAATGGCTCTATACCCACTTCCATTGTTCAATGCAAGAGACTCAAGACCCTCGATCTCAGTCAAAACAATTTCACCGGCTCACTTCCGGGCGGGTTTGGGGTCAATTTAGTTGCTCTTGAAAAGCTTGATCTTTCTTTCAATAGGTTCAATGGTTCAATTCCTAGTGATATGGGGAATTTGTCCAACTTGCAAGGAACTGTTGATTTGTCTCACAATCTGTTTCGTGGTTCTATCCCAGCTAGCCTCGGAAATCTTCCAGAGAAGGTTTATATTGATCTGACCTACAACAATTTAAGTGGTCCGATACCCCAGAATGGTGCTCTTATGAATCGAGGACCTACTGCATTTATTGGAAATCCTGGGCTCTGTGGCCCTCCATTAAGAAATCCATGTTCTCCGGATACTACAGGTGCAACTGCTCCTACATCATTTCCCTACTTGCCGAGTAATTACCCACCTCAGTCAGATGACAGGGCAAGGGGCAGTGGAAAAGCTCGCGGGTTGAGCAAGAGCGCTATAATTGCAATAGTAGTTGGTGACGTGGTTGGAATTTGTGTTCTTGGGCTGCTATTTTCGTATTGTTATTCGAGGATGTGTGTACGCACTCGCACCAAAGATGATAATGTCTATGGTTTGGAGAAGGGCCGGAAGGGAAGGAAAGAGTGCCTGTGCTTTAGGAAAGATGAATCCGAAACTTTGTCTGAAAATGTCGAGCAATACGATCTTGTGCCGTTGGATTCTCAGGTAGCTTTCGATCTGGATGAGCTGCTTAAAGCATCGGCTTTTGTTTTGGGGAAGAGTGGAATTGGGATTGTATACAAAGTTGTGCTCGAAGATGGGCTGACCCTTGCTGTCAGAAGGTTGGGTGAGGGAGGGTCTCAAAGGTTCAAGGAATTTCAGACGGAGGTAGAAGCGATAGGGAAGTTAAGACATCCCAATATTGTAACTCTTAGGGCGTACTATTGGTCTGTGGATGAAAAGCTGCTTATTTATGACTACATTTCTAATGGAAGTCTTGCCAATGCACTTCACGGTAAAATTCTGTCTTTTATTGTATCAAGATGCAAATTCCATCAAGTTGACTTTGATTTCTTGAAAACTTCCTGATACTGACTCCTTCCTATTTTTCCTTAATGCTTTATCTCTTCGTGATGTAATGAACATCAGGAAAAGCTGGATTGGTGTCTTTCACGCCCCTGCCATGGTCTCTGCGGTTGAGAATCATGAAAGGAATAGCGAAAGGCTTGGTCTATCTTCACGAATTTAGCCCCAAAAAATATGTTCATGGAGACTTGAAGCCGAACAATATACTTCTCGACCAAAATATGGAACCCCACATATCCGATTTCGGGCTTGGACGTCTTGCCAATATTGCGGGGGGCTCTCCTACCCTACAATCTAACAGGATGGCAAGCGAGAAGCCACAAGAAAGAATCCAAAAGAGTACGTCCTCAGAGTTTTCTACCATTATCTCATCAACAAACTTGGGATCGTACTACCAGGCTCCTGAAGCATTGAAAGTCATAAAACCGTCACAGAAGTGGGACGTCTATTCTTTCGGGGTCATCTTACTGGAGATGATCACAGGGAGGTATCCTATCGTTCAGGTGGGAACTGCAGAAATGAATGTGGTCCATTGGATCCAATTATGCATCGAAGAGAAGAAACCACTTTCGGATGTCCTAGACCCGTACTTAGCAGAAGACGCGGATAAGGAGGAGGAGATAATAGCGGTTTTAAAGATTGCGATGGCATGTGTCCACAGCAGCCCGGAAAGAAGACCTGCAATGAGGCACATCTCTGATGCTCTTGAAAGATTGGCCATACCAACCGATTGATATATTCTCGCCCGGATGAAAACCTTAACCTGAATTATCAGTGAACCTGTTGTCTCAAACGGATGATGTCACGACGAGCTCCTGCTTGACAACAGAACCGAGAACACCCCTTGCTTTGAAATGTGTGCTTAAAAATTTTTTAGCTGGTGTTCTACCCGAGGAGGGGCTTCAAATCAAGACGTGGACCACTGTAAAATTATTCGTTTTATTTACTGTCTTTGCATGAGGGAATGGGGGTTGTAGTGTAGGGTAGCTCGGCTAGGTCAGGCCATCATGCTGCGAGAGATTGCAATTGTTTCTGTATGGCTTGGTTGTTTCTGCTACACGTGATTTGTGAGACCCTCCTTGTTTTCTCTTGTTTGTTTCTCCTTGTTGTCATGGATCTCTGTGTTCATCCATTAGTCAGTATCTGTCTGGTCGCTGGTCATTTTTTTTTTTCTGTATCCTCCTAACATGGTCCTCGGACTTACATTAGCGCCTATGGCATCTAGAGATGCTAGGGGGTGAAGGCTTATTTTGGATTCCATGGATGATGGCATCTTGATGATCAATTCACATGTGAAGTGCTGGTTGTTCCAAAGACTTTCACAGGTTGGTGGCATATCAGATCATGAACTGAGACTTCATCGCGTGAGCTGAACCCAACTTGGTCGTGTGAGCTGAACCCAACTAGGTAGTTAGGTTGAATTGTGCAAAGTTCCTGATTGACCAATCATGTGGCGAGATTGCAGGGGTGTGGACTCCACGTTCCAAGTCGTCACGACCGCTCTGTGGGAAGCATTTCTTCCTTAGCTGTCTCTTTTGGACTAAGTCGGCAGAATTCTTCTCTTTTGACCCGAGAGCTGATTTGTGGCTATTCCTGGTCAAGATTTCTTAGCTTATTTTCTCTCGAGTCCTTTTCGTGTACTTTTCTTTGGGAAGAAAGGAGCTTTGGCGAGTGATTACAGGCGTAATTGGGTGTTCCCTCTTTCCTTCTTTCTCCTTTCCGCACACGGTAAATAAATAAATAGGAAGACATACTCATAAGTCATAACATCTAAAAGAGGACCTTGTCACATCTTAAATTAATTTTTCACAAGAAGAAAAGGAACATAAAGGAAAAGAAATTCTGATAAGCATCTAAAGATCCCGAGATCATACAGTGCATAAAGCAACTGGTCACTTTGGATCGCTGTATACATTTTTTTTCCACATGGTTGGCAATGCAAGTGATCCTTCGATCCATTTCCAAACGGTGTCGTACTATATCGATGTCATAGTCCACAATCGCGATCCAAGAAAAATTAACCAACTTATGACACATTCAATCAAAAGAATCAACTATCGATTTATCATTGTACGTGTGCAAATGAAATGGTTATAATACATTTGATAAGCATTCTATTTTCAGAAATAATTTATGCTTAGAAGTGATTTTTTTCGATTCTATTATGTTCCAAGACGTTTAATAACTATACAAAATTTCAAATCTTGATTGACTAGACGAGGGTTGACAACCTTACTTGCCTCGAGGGAGTGTTGCTGGCCTCAGGCGAGGCCAAGCCCCATTGGCCATCACCGAGGCCAATGAACGACGGGAGGTAGAAAAGGAAGAAAAGGAAAATAAGAAAATAAAAGACAAAAGAATGGGTTTGATTCTAAAATTGTTACCAATAACAAAGAAGTAAATTTTTTTTTTACTTCTTAATTATGTTCTAAATTTATTCTCACGAACAAAGAATAAATTTGTTCCCAGAAGCAAAAAATTATCAAATGGATCTCTTTTCAAATGGATTTCTTTTCCTTTTTTTTTTTTTTTGAGAAACAAAAGAATAAAAATAGATACTGTTTAGCATGTTACTAAACAGGCCATTAGACAGAATCTACAATAAAACATGTTGATCCTGCCCAAAAATGTTACAAACCAAATTAACAGACTACCTATAATTATCAACAACAACTAAGCCCGGGCATATCCAGCCCCATCTCGATCCTTTATCCCTTTGGGGACGTGATCATCCTACTAGAGCATTGCGTATCTTCTAAAGCGACGTGCACTAACAACCATCATCAGAGCCAAGAAATCTCCAAGCATTTGCTTGGGAAAGCTCGTGAGCACCATGCAGCATAACCAGAACAGAATTTCATTGTTGTTGCCTCGACTCATCAGATGAGGTAGACTTGTTGTGTTGGCTTTCACAAGAATCATGGCGACTAAGAAACTCGATTATGCATGGGTAGATCTGCTGCACGGCCTGCCCAAGAGCCATTGCACACTAGCATCAGATGACAAAATGGAAATGGAATGATGTAAGAGTCCGTTGAACGTGAAAAGCAAGAGCCATACCATTCGACCCCCCACCAAATCATAATGAGCATAATGAGGCCCTTCAGGTCCCCCAAGAACTTTGTAAGTCACCAGATTATCAGGAATAAGCTTCACGGTTTCTGTACAACCAGGTCAAAAGAGTAAGAACATTCTCATTACTGTCCAAAATCACTTTTGGCATACTTCCCAATTAAACGTACCCTCAACAGCTTCAGGTGGACAGATTAGATCTTTATTCCCTGCAATTGCCAAGATAGGCACATTGCTTTTGTGCAAATGATCCTTGTAAAAGAATCTGCCACTACGGTCAGATAACCCTCCTTCCTTGAAAGCCGTTGTTAGCTGCAGTATGAGTTTAGCAGGTATAGTGCCTGCCAATGCCAGGACAAAAATCGAGTGAAATCACTCACATAGCACAAGAACACTCAGCTGATGGAATAATAGAGCAAGATGCAACATCAGTATGCAATATAAACTATTTTGCGTATCCGAAGATGCAGACCTGAAGGCTACCAAGGGAAAGTTGTAGAGGTTCTAGCATATTGCAGTCAAGAATTTGTGCTCACCACTATAATCAAAGAGATGGAGAACAATTTTGTGAAGGTTTTTCTAGAAGCAACAAGTAATGTGGACAATAAAAATGCAGAAAGTGGCAGGTGCAGTTGAAAATTTGTCCTAATACCGTGCATTTGAGATCTCATGCACCACTAAGATTTCCAAAAGTATATACTACACACAATCTTTCCAAGGGAGCCAAATCTTTTCTTCCCCACTCTTTGGCCAGTTCCGAGGGTGCAAAATCTAGATACCAACATAACTAGACAAATAAATTGGAGTTTTGACGCCTCTGCCTGAAGCTGCAGACAACTTCCATGAAAAGCACATGTTAGATATCTCCCATCGCAAGGCAGACACATTTAACTTACAAAAATTGTTCAAGATGAGCTTTTCCAACAATTCTGGATGCATCATGTCCTCTGCTGATATCAGATGATTTAACCAAGACAACACATAGGGAGGGCGAGCTGAAAGAGGATAAGCAGCCGATAACATTGCCCCCAGGGGAACAACAGGAACGTTAAGAGCCTGTGCAGGATCTGCCTGCTTGACAAGAACCTTAGCATTAGATTTTTGGCACAGACAATAACAAAACTTAGCTGTAAAAATCCATCCCAATGAAAATGGTATCCACATTTCCACTTACAAGGGGTAAAAGCAACTTGAGTGTTGATTTTGAAGGGGTGTAGTCAAGTGATGATGCCAAAGTAACAATAGCTGCCAATTTTGGGTCCTTTCCTTCAAAACCTTGTCAGGTAAATTACAAACAGTCAATATGTAAGATGCTAGCTTCCGAAGTCTTAGACCAGCTCATGACAATGCAGCCTTAAAACTTTAGAACAGTCAAGGAGGATTTGAAAATGACAATCGGTTTTTATAACCACTGCCTAGAGATGATGGAACCAAATATGGAAGAACAAGTGTTGAAGAAGATACCAATTTTTAGGCCCAAAAAGATCAATTTCCATGGGAATAAGTTAGGGATAGCACATAATATCCAAAGCGAAAACTTCAGTGTACAGCGAGGATGTATATCATCATCTACCCAACTTACTTGAAAAAAAGAAAACTGAAGAAAACATCACCAGTGATTAAAATTGACAAGATCTTAGATACTAGCAATGAATGCATAGTAACAAATTTTGTCACAAAAGGTAAACATTAAAACAATTAAAGCAACAAGGAAAGCCACTATGACATATTAATAATACACGAAAAACGAAAATAGAAGAGATGCTAATGCTCTCTACAATACAGATAAAAGCTGATTTGTGCCAAGAGGTAAGACAGAGGATCCCACCACATCGAGATAGCATAGCATAAAGCAAGATTCCTCCCATGGAATGTCCAATTGCCAGAAGTTTACCATCCTCCGGTTTGCTTATTGCTCTTATATATTCCATCTAAACCAATGAATTTAGATGTTAATGTCAATTCCTTGAGCAAGGACTGAAAATACACCTTAGTTATAACAGAAATTAGAAGAAAGCAACACAAGGTATAACAAGGAAACAAAAGGCAAATAGCATATGAATATACACAGTGTATATGTCACCTCACCGCAGCAGGCACATCCTCTTCGAGGTAATGATCAAAATCCCAGTCATACTTCACGATCAAATCAAGCTGCTTCTGAAAATCTTCAATAGTAGAAGAGAAACGTTCTTGTAAATCAAAAAGTGGAGGCGAAACGGATCGTTGACCTTCTTCAATGATATTTACAAGTCGTTCACTTAAGTCTCTAATTTGATTAGCAATCCCAGAGTTTTGCCTTGATTCCAACAAGCCTGAAAGAGTCGCCCTTATCTCATTGTACCGCTCTGATAACTGTGAATCCTCCAAAAGTTTGGATATCTGATCAAAGAACTTAGCAGACATAATTCTGGATTGACCTTCGCTAAGAAAACCAGAGAGCCTTTCTGATAAACGCATGAAAGTCTCTGTTAACCTCGTCACCAGCTTAGATTCATCCCATGCTGTCGCCAGAACTGCAGGATCTCCCTTAGCAGCAGGAACTTCAGAGTCCAAATGGAAACTGGTACCGTTTGTTGAATCCTGTTGCTCGGGAAGTGCTCCATTTATGGCACCTTTTGCAGCAGCTTCCATTTGCTTCGATATTTTATTCGCAGATTTTTCAATTCCTTCGGGAGTTGATCCCCATGCACTCAATCCAGCACCTCTGACTTCCAGAATCCAGGTGTCAAATCCTTCACCCGACATGTACCGTGCAAATGAAGACTGTAAAAAGTCAAATCAGTAAACAAATCACAAGTATAAATTTTCAGATTAAACTACAGTCCAAAGTCGTGCAAGAAGTTCCTGACCTGTTGATCCTGTGAATTACATTTATAGGACTCCTATGTTCAGTGCCAATAGAGATTGATACAAATCGAGCAAGAAGTTTCTAAATGACGAAACTCCAATCAAACCTAACAAAGTAGCTAAATTGATGGATTGACTCAAGCTGAGCACTTCCAGAAGCAAACCTAAGACAGAAAACATAGGCTCATTTACCGCCAGAACAGAGACCTTTTACGCTGCGAATGGCTGCAAAGTTGTCAAAACACGGACTGATCGATGCTTTTCCATTGCAATAAGAAAAGAAACTACAGATTATGAGTGCGCCGTGCAGGAAGACCTCCAAGGTGGAGACACTCAGACATCAAGAAATCAATTCGGCACCTCTAGCATTCCTCTACGTAACAACTACAAACATACTAAAATTGGAACCAAACTTCGAACGATCTAATTCAAAATGCCAGGAGTTCCACAAAGAGAGAGAGACCGCACGAACATTCGCCATGTGCATTAATTCCGCCATCCACCGATACAATACAAGTCCATAACGCAGTGCAACATAGAATTATAGAATCAATCAAGAACTTTACAAGACACGCGGAGAATTACGACAACTTGATGTTAAAAAGAGAGAGAAGAAGACAAGAAATCGAGGGAGAGCAACAAACGACGTACACCAGGGGAGAGGTCGTAGCCAATCGCGTTGGTTCCGACTCCGGACAGCAACAGCAGAGGATGATTCCTGACGGGAGCCTGTCAAGCAACCACGCCCAATCAAAAACCAACATATAAACGAAGTAAGGACGAGCCCGTCGCCGCCAGAAGTTGGCGGGACGAAGAATCCGATACCTGAGGGGACGGAACGTAGCGCCAGAGGGCGAGGCGCCAGTCGCTGTTGCCGACGGACACGTAGTGGAGCTCGTCGGCGGTGCAGATCGGCGGCTTCTCGGGGGCCCTCAGGACAGCGTCGCAGGCGGGCTCCCTGGCGGAGCAGAAGGCCCGCAGCCTCAGCGACCGGAAGTGGCGCGCGGCGGCCGGGGCGGCGGTGGCGGCGCGGGAGAGGGCGAGGGAAGGGGCGATGGAGCGGACGGCGGAGGAGGCGGCGTGGAGGGCCGACCAGACGTCGTGCTGGATCGTCGCCATCGATCGAATTGGGGGTCGTCGGTGAATGCTCGAATCACTAGAAGCTTGTAACGAGAAAAAGAGAGCGAAACGACGAAAGGAGAAGGAGAAGAAGAAAGAGGATCTAGTGCGCTAGCGACGTGGCGCCATTTAAGCTTTCGGAATCTCTGCAACTCTATCGGCAGACCGGAGATTGTTGTCCGGACTCCATCGTTTCGAGCTGGAGGAGGAGGAAGGAGGAGGAAGCTTCCCGGAAAAGGAAGCGAAGAAGGCCCATTTGGTTTCTGAAAGCCCAACAGCGACGGCCCGCCTCCGCCGCCATTTTCTTCCTTCTCCCTTCGCCAAAACCCCTCTCTCCTCCAGAAGCTCGAGAGGTTTTTGCAAGTTCCTCCGCGCTCCGTCGCAAGCCGGAGTTCTTCTCTCTCTCTCTCTCTCTCTCTCTCTCCCCGCGCGCCGCCGCGTCGTCCGACGGGATGTCTGCTTCTTCGGCTCGCGGCGGGGATGTCGGCGTGAGACGGGCGTTCGTCGGGGCGGGGTGCAACCGGATCGTGAACAACGTCTCGTGGGGGGCGTGCGGCCTGGTGGCCTTCGGCGCCCAGAACGCCGTCGCCGTCTTCTGCCCCGAGGTGCTTCCGAGGCTCCTCGACCGAGCCGACGCTCGCTTCTCCGGCTGTTGTTATTTTCTTCTTCTTCTTCTTTTTCGGCTTCTCGACTGACGATCGCTCGCGTGCTGAATCATTGCAGACGGCTCAGATTCTGACGACGCTCCCGGGTCACAAGGCGTCTGTGAACTGCACCTTCTGGCTTCCGAACAGCAAATTCGCATTCAAAGGTGAGGGCTTCTCGCTGTCTGTGTTCTTAGCTCGATCGCAGTTCGTTGGACAGTTTGGTCGATTGTTCTTCTAGAATCAGCTAACTGTTTCTTCTTGTACTGCGTTGTCAGTAGCTGTATTCGAGATTGGAAATCATTAGGGTAATCGTCCAATCAGTATTCTTTGAAGTTTAACATTTTACTGTGAAACTGAGGCTAAACATCAAGAGGAGGTGTTCTTTTTATATGATTTTTCTAAATTTATGCAACTAGCCTAACATGTTTCTGAACGTTGCATTGATCTGGTAGTATTTCTTTCATCTTCATGAGATTTTGATGAACATTATGTCCTTCGACAGCTGAACATTTGGAGCATCATTATCTGTTGTCTGGAGATGCTGACGGTGCCACAATGCTATGGGAATACTGTCTCCTTGACCACAAGGTACATCTTGGGCTAATGGAGTACATCTCGAAGAAGCTTACCCTATTTCTGGCTTTCTTTATATTTCATTGCATTTATTCTGGACTTATTCCCTTGTTTCTGGTAAATGAAGTTCCATGATGTGTGGTATTTAAAGTTCTGTAACCCCTGAAAAGGTCTAGTGAAACATGTTCTTATAAATGCTAAACTAAGGCACATCCTTAATTCTCAGTGGACGCATATTATGCAACTACCAGAGTCGCACAAGAAGGGAGTCACGTGCATTACCGGAGTCATCATTTCTCCAACTGATGCTCTGGTTGCATCAACTTCATCAGATGGTACTGTCAATATTTGGGAAGTGGCTTTCCCATCTACCAGTGGAGGTGAGCAGCTCTCATTAACAGCAACGTTTCTCCATTGTAATATCTTTACTCTTATCTAATGGCCATATGTTGCTTTTGGCTTTTCAATGGTAATTGTACCAGCAGGGATATTCTATCTTGGCTATTATATTATGGTTATTTCTCATAATTGTTATATGATTTCAAGATTTTTTGTTCTTCATCCACACAATTTGGACACTCCTGCTTATGCTATCTATGATAAAGCAGAAGCTCTCAATCAGGGCTAATCACCATAGAAGATACTGACAATATGAAAATATGATTACAAGTTAAAATGCTCTACTTGTTTTTTACAGAAATACACTCCTTTTCTCTTTAGGTCTATAACTCAACCTGTGAAAACTGGGGGGAAAAGCTTGTGGGCAACAGAGATCATAGCTTTAGGGAAAAAGAGGAGAACCTAGCCTGGTAATAACAGTCACTGGAATATGAAGAATGAAAATCATAATTGTAAATAGATATAATACTATGATCATTGTAATTATGATTGTCAGCCATCATTGATCTCCAATTAATATGCCAAACTTCTTGGTTGTTGTAGGAAAATGCAATTTCACACTTCTGGAATCCATAAATGTGGGTTTAAAACCAATGGTAGCACTCTCATTAGCCGAGTTGCCTGGAGATGCTGGGAAGATTGTCCTGGCCATGGGAGGATTGGACAACAAAGTTCATCTGTACTGTGGGGAGAGGTCAGGAAAGGTATTAAACCTTGGTTTCGTTAGTTTAAATTAATTCATGCATCCTTACCTTCTTCATTGAAGTGCTTCTCTGATGGTTTGTTTGTTTCTGGCAGTTCGTCCGAACCTGTGAGCTGAAAGGCCATACAGACTGGATCCGAAGCTTGGACTTTTCATTACCTATAGTTACTGATGGCGAACCAGATAGTATCTTACTTGTAAGTTCATCCCAAGATAAAGGCATACGCATATGGAAGATGACTGAATGTAATTCTACTGCCAGTACAAAGGGCACACACAGAAGAGAAGAAATGAGCCTGGCTTCTTATATTGAAGGTCCTCTGCTTATTGCTGGCTCATGCTGTTATCAGGTATCTCTTGAGTCTCTTTTAATTGGACATGAGGATTGGGTCTATTCTGTGCAGTGGCAGCCACCTCTAGTTTACTCTACTACGGCGACCACATATCATCAGCCCCTAAGTATATTGTCTGCATCTATGGATAAGACAATGATGATTTGGAAACCTGAAAAGACTACTGGTATCTGGATGAATGTGGTCTCTGTAGGGGAACTAAGTCACTGTGCTTTGGGTTTCTATGGTGGCCATTGGTCACCGAATGGAGGTTCAATCTTGGCACATGGATATGGTGGATCTTTTCATCATTGGAGAAATGTTGGTGTTGGATTTGACGATTGGCAACCACAACGGATTCCCTCTGGACACTTTGCAGCAGTGTCAGATATTTCATGGGCAAGGTGTGGTGAATATGTTCTCTCTGTCAGTCACGACCAGGTTAGATGATGAAATTTTTATCTCAAGCTTGTCATTTAGTTTCCATCTTGTTCTGCTGCATGTTCATATTTGTTTGAGGCATCATTGTTGTCACGATATTTCAGATAGAACTACTAGTAAGTTACTCTATATATGGTCAACAAGATGTGATTTTATCAAATAAAATTACCATCCTGGGCACAGCTTAGTGGGATGAATACATATAAAAGATCGAGATCAATTTCACAGTAATTTGAATAACATTACATGTTTAGGAATGGAGGGTCTGCTAAGGCTTAGAGTTTAAAAGTTGCTTATGAGGGAGCAGATGAATATTGAGCGGCATAAGGTTTGGTGCACATAGACGTGATCTATTTGGCTTATCGAGGCCAATTGATGGGTGAGCAAAGAATGACAAGCCCTCATCATGTGATGGTGACTGTCTTGTAATTCGACCACTGCAATGATATTCTTGGAAAGGGAGAGGGCTTGCTACATGCTTTGAAGTTGAACTCATTGACACTGTTCCTTAAGTTTTTCCTATTGCAAAATTGAAAAAAACTGAGAATTTTTGCTTGATGGGCGGTTGACTCTGCAGAACGTCTCTCTTCTTTAAGTGAACTGTACCATCCTACTGGTGAAAGTTATTACATCATGTTGCAGTTCTTTCTGTACTTCTTTTAGATTCTGATGCAGAATTTTAATATTTTCAGACGACACGAGCTTTTGCACCCTGGAAAAATGAAGCTTCACCACAAAAGTTTGACCCTTGGCATGAAATTGCTCGACCTCAAGTCCATGGTCATGATATTAATTGTGTGGCCATCATAAAAGGAAAGGGCAACCATCGCTTTGTCTGTGGAGCTGATGAGAAGGTTTCAAGGGTGTTTGAAGCCCCTTTGTCTTTCCTTAAAACCCTGAATCATGCATCTTTACAGGCCACTAGTTCTGCTGAGGACGATCAAGTGGGTACTCAGGTTTTGGGTGCTAATATGTCTGCCCTTGGACTATCACAGAAACCCATATATGTACAGGGTGAGACTCTCTCTCTCTCTCTCTCTCTCTGATGTCTTTTCTTGAGTTTATGTGGAAACTTTGACATATGTTGTATGCTTTCACTACAAATTACGATGTCATTAGAGCTCAATGCATCTTTTATCATGAAGTTTTATTGGACGTGAATTCAGCACCTTTGGGATGGTAGATTTATATAAGTTAAAAGGATGTATTGAAGTCTGGTACTTGATGCTGAAGTTCTGATGAATTAGGATAATTATAATATTGGTTGTGTCTAATATTCTCCTATTTGATTATTAAAACATGGACATTCCTATTCATGGGCAAAATATAGGATTTTTAGGTGTAATTACTTGGTGTAGGTAGTAGGTCAGGATCAATATTACTAAATGAAGCATTTTCTGTTGTAGCTGCTAATGGCACACCAGAGAGAAACAGCAGTGATGGTTTTGACACCCTCGAAACCATCCCGGATGCAGTTCCGGTGGTTTTAACTGAACCCCCCATTGAAGAGCAACTGGGTTGGCATACATTGTGGCCAGAGACGCACAAACTTTATGGTCATGGCAATGAGCTTTTCTCCTTGTGCTGTGACCATGAGGGAAAGCTTGTTGCTTCATCCTGTAAGGTATAAAGTGTTACTAGCATGTATGCTTGTAGCTTTCATCATTGAAGTAGAGAAACCTCACTTCTGCTGTCATTTTTAGTAGGGTCTGCTTGTACTTAATTTGATTTACATATTTTAGGAGTGTTAAACGTGAAAATTGCTGAGTTGAAGATTCTGTGGTTTATTGAAAGCGCCCTATTTCCCAGACAGTATTAAAATTTAGGGAAAAAGATACAAAATATCCTAAACTATACCCACTATGACATATTTACCCCAAACTTTTTTTTGTGGCACCAAAAATCCCCAAATTTATACCTGTGCGACATGTTTACCCCAAATTATTTTTTTATGACAACAAAACTCCCAAAGTTGTACTCATGTGACACATTTACTTCAAATTTTGACGTAAATGTATTGCACAGATGCAAGATTAGGGCTTCAAGTGCCCCAAACAAAAGTTTGGGGTTAATGTGCGTCTTCGGTACAAGTTTGGGGCAAATGTGTCATATGGGTACAAGTTTAGGGTTTCTTGTGTCACAATTTTTTTTTTTTTTTTTTTTTGGGATAAATGTGTCATAGCGAGCATAGTTTAGGATTTTTGTGGCTTCTTCCCTTAAATTTATATTATTTCAGTGGAGTTATAGGGATCATATGCGCAATCTTCAGAAGTTTTTCTTTTCCCATATTTTAGTATTCTTGTCAAATTTGTCAGCCAACAACTTGATGCTCCATTTCAATGGTTGTTAGTTGTCTCCAAACTTCAAAATCTTGTATTTCATTTCTTGTAGGCACAGTCAGCGCCAGTGGCTGAAATATGGCTATGGCAAGTAGGTTCCTGGAAGGCAGTGGGTCGCCTTCATTCTCACAGCTTAACGGTGACCCAAATGGAGTTCTCTCGTGACAACAAAATGCTGTTAGCTGTTTCAAGGGACAGACAATTCTCTGTTTTCTCCATTGATAGAAGAGGTATGGCTCTACATCCTTTTTTTGCCAAAGAAATGCATTATAAAAACAAAGAGTAGGTTAGTGTCTGTGCAACTTGCACAGCCATTCTAGTTCAGGAGTGCAAGGTCATTACAACACCAGGATGAAAACTATCAGTAACAAATTCACAACCTGGATCTTTTCCCATCTTCACTAGTTTGTTTTGAACAAGCTTTCATCTCCCTAAAGGTGTGTTTAATAGGCTTCATCTGTCGGAATGTGTCTAGAACCTGTAATGAAAGGCATCAGTTTGGCATTTGTATCTGGGAAATTGATAGAACTCCCCACATGATTTGGTAAATAGTAGTAACACCTAAAACAGTTTTTCTTACTATGCTTAATCATCACGCCATCATCTTATAAGGATACTAACTTGGACTCCTTAACTTTAGAGATTGGATTCTTGCCCCACCTTTTTCTGTATCAGGGTAACAATCTTAAGACTGACAGAACAGTTACTCCTTGGCAAATGTTAGTTTCCTGATTCTTTCTTTCCATATGTAGGCTCTGATGAAGCTAGTTATCATCTGTTAGCAAGACAAGAGGCACACAAAAGAATAATATGGACATGTTCATGGAACCCATTTGGTCATGAGTTTGCAACAGGTTCACGGGATAAGACAGTAAAGATCTGGGCAGTAGTGGCCGAATCTACAGTCAAACATGTCACAAGCTTACCGCAGTTTGGCAGTAGTGTCACTGCCTTATCTTGGCTTGGTCTTGATCGCCCGAAAAATGTGGGATTGTTAGCAGTAGGAATGGAAAATGGACTGATTGAGCTATGGAATCTATCGGGCAGAGGAGGTGGAGTTACTGAAATTCCTGAGTTAACCGTCTCTCTTGCTGTTAGGCTTGACCCGTTGATGTGCCATGTTTCTTCTGTGAACCGCTTGGCATGGCGGGATTCAGAGAAGAAAGCTGATTGCGGGAGCATGCAGCTAGCATCGTGTGGAGCTGATCATTGTGTGAGGATCTTTGAAGTAGATGTTGATTAACAGGTTGTCGGTTTTGTGTCTGCACAAATTTTGAAGCGAAAGTGTCCTACATATTGTTTTGGTTGCTTTCGAAATCACAAATTATGAGTGAACTACTTACACGGCAAGGTAAATTCAGATGCAGGGGAATTTTTAGAGTTCGTTAGTGCTAATTGCTTGATAGTGACAATGAAGACCCTGCAATTCGCATTGTGCAGCCGTCACTAGGAAAAATTGACAGTGAAATGATATTATCAATGCATCGCCAAAGGTGCCCGACGGTATGCTATTCCAGAAAATATTTGAGGTGGCAACTAAGATCAAGCTAGGGACTAAGAAAAGCCAGTGCGCTGTTCAGCTCAATGAGTTCTTGCAGCAGAGTGAGAAAACTTCGAGACACGCACACACCCACTTATGTTATATGTATGTATATGAATACACCAACCATAATTCAAGCGATCCTAAACCTCACTTCAAACCAAGCAATCCGCAGAACATGGATAACTCGCACAGAGTATCCTTTCTTTTACTAGTAGTCACGAGTCTCCAGAAACGGAACTGAATCAATTTTATAGGGTCAAGTTTGCTTCAACCGTATAGGGTGAGCTTGTTTTGGTTACCAAGCACTTTAGGGACGTTCGAGCAGCAGATAAGCACGGGTCACTCCGTTCCATCGAGCAAAGAAATCTTATAGTAGCACAACGTAGTCCCTAAAAAGTTGATTTTACGGTATTTGTAGCGGCTTACACAAGCGAAGGGTCGAAAAGGAAGACAACGCACGCCAAAATAACCAGAACAACTCGCAAATAGTCCTTTGTGGCCTCATAGACGATCCTCAGGCCAATTTCCAATAGGCAGTGTCCTCGCGAGAGCAGGCATGATCATCTATTAGGACTCCATTCATCATGATTACCAGAAAGGCCAATTTGCCCGAATACAATTCGAGCCACGAGATAAACTTGTTTGATACTGCATATAACATAATGTTAAAGGTCATGAAAGAATTATTTGCCAACTGTGAAGTTTATATTCAAAACTGAATCGAGAGAAGCAGCAGCATGACTGCTAGTTCAAGCATTTACATCCAGACAACTTAGACCACCTTTGTTTTCTTGACCGATGGGAATATTTTCACACGAAAGAAAAGTATTAAGCTGAGGTTCTTATTTTCCCATCACAGTTACATACCACAAATCAATCACGGTAACGAGACAGACAGACGCTAGAAAAATATATCAAAACAAAAATAAAAAGGTATACCGACCCCATTCTTCCAAAACTGTTTCTTCTCTCTGAACTGATTCTTATAACGGCTGTCATGTCCTCATCTGCTGCTTGATGCTGTCACCTGAAAGCTGACCG
Organism: Eucalyptus erythrocorys; assembly: GCA_014182555.1. Lineage (NCBI taxonomy): Eukaryota > Viridiplantae > Streptophyta > Magnoliopsida > Myrtales > Myrtaceae > Eucalyptus > Eucalyptus erythrocorys. The sequence continues at coordinate 32,460,109 of CM024603.1, read as the reverse complement.
GAAACTTCAGGCAGTCCAACAGCATTCGCTGCGGTCATGGTTTGGTACTGAGAAGACAATGAAGGAGCTAAGTGCTGAGCATAGTAGATCTGTCCAGGAGCTGGATTCCCAAATTCATAACCATAATTAGCTGAAGCACCAGAAGAGGGAGCAACAGACTGAGATGGATGATGAACCTGCGAATAACCAACATACTGCTGTTGATGCTGACCTGCAGGTACTTGAACGAGAGGCGAAGCAGATGCTGAAGCCATTCTGTATACACCTGCAGCCAATTCAGTTTTCATTCCAGAAGGGTTTCGCATGGGGTTAGTATAAGCTGCTGACTGAGGAATCGCGGCAGAGTTTGGAGTTGCTTGGGGGCGGTTAGAAGGATTCGCTGTAGCAGCCTCATTTGGATTGGTTTGTTGAGCTGATAAATTGTAGGCTTGGGGTTGGTTCACAGGCATATAGTACACTTGGTAGTGCTGATCAAGCTGATGATGCTGGACCTGATGTTGTTGGGATGGATACACATAGTAGCCTGCAACGGGCATTGAACCTTGGGGATGGTGCTGAATGAACTGTGGGGCAGCTTGCACAAACTGCTGCTGTGGTTGTTGATGTTGCTGTGGTTGTCGTTGGTCAATCTGAGATTGCAGTACATACCTAGCATCCTGAATATGCTGTTGTAGCTGGACTCCAGTGCTTTGCTCAGAGATATTAATGTTTGGATCTAGTGTGTTGGTTGGACCACGATTAATCCCCAGGGACATTTGTACAGCTTGGTCTTGATATAGTACAGGTTTTGGGCGAGCTAGCGGGTTTGTCAAGCTACCATCACTATAAGAAAATGCAACTCAGAACCTCAACCAGTGCATGTACATGGAACAAAGCAACAACAATCGAGACAAATTTTATGCACAGACAAAGTACATGTTTTCAGGTAATTTCGAAATTAAATAGATGTTAAGCATTAACTTCACTTTGGACTTCCAAAAAGCTAAAAATGCAATAAAGAACAGGCAGGGAGGTCCTTTCCTCAAGTGTGGAAACAATTCTTGGCACCTGGCAGATAAATTATCCAAAGCTACATCGGCAACCAGAGTAATGTCAAATAGCAGTTTATCCAAATCACCCCAATCAGCTGAGGAAAAGGAAATCAAAACATTGTATCCTTGACAAATAGTGAGGGTATAATCGTACTTTTGGAGTCATCGTCTTCATGCTGGATTTCTAACATGTTTTCGAATCTTTGAAGCTTACTCAATAGAAAGAAATTATATGCTCCTACTACTTCTTAGGTTGATGACACTAGGCAATTTTCCCTTTCTTTGCTCTCCTTGTCTTTACAACAACGACAAGAAAATCATAAATCACCCTAAGAACCAGCCATCCCCTTTAATACAAAGTCAGCAGCACACCTATGCAAATAATGCTTTTGCAACTTAGCAGGGAAAAAAGAACTAGGACAAGAATGGGGCTGAAGGGCACCCTGCAACAAATACTTTATGTCCACATGCTATTATAGAATCAGCAGTCAATAATTTCGCGTAGCCTTTACCTACACTGAATAGCTCATATCAAATTGATTAGGAGTACTTCACACAATTATTACTCAGTCTCCCTCTGACCCTATATGACCCTCATAGCTTTAGAGGTGAAATTTTCAATTCCATTTCCGCCACACTTTCCATGGCGGGTGAGTTCATCTTATTAGATTCTAGTGCCCTCTACGCACATGACTGGAACAGTAATTTCACATGTCTAGATCTTCAAGATCTCAGAAAGGCCTTCACTTCATGAGCACCAAAAGGTCTACTTTTGCAGTTTCTCTTGTATTAGGTGCCATACGCTAACCGCATATTCTGCTGTATATTTATGATAAACCTACGGTTTGAGCACTACGACCTGCTGAAAATGACATCGAAAACCATACGAGATGCCATGTAACATTAATCGTTCCAGGCCATCTACTTGAGGAATTCCCCAGATCTTGACAAATCCATTGTATGATATCGGATAGAGTACGCACACAGAGGCCACTTCAACAGTAATCACAGAACAAAGCAATCGGTACCTTGAAACTGAATCTGGGGAAGGCAAATCTAGAACTCCACTGGGCTTTTGCTGTGAGTGGGGAGGCTGAGGCTGTTGCTGAGCCATAGGCAATTTCCGAAACCCTAAAGGAACGCCGTGGTCCGATCTCTCATCATCGGAGTACACCCGACTGGAATAATCCCCCGGAGGAGCAACCGCCGCAGAGCCACCAGGAACGCCGGTCACCGCCGGCGGCGGCACTGTGGGTGGCGAGGACATCATGGTAAAGCCATCCTCTGGCTTCGGCACGACACCAGTGCCCATAACCATCTGAGCAAACTGTTCCTCAATCCCCAATTTCTGATCCAGCATAACCCTAACCGCTCCCCCACCTCCACCACCACCACCACCAATATCACCACCGATGGCATTTTGCTCCACCTGAACGCGGATGGACGGCAAGTTGGCGATCGACGGCGAGGACGAAGTCGATCCGAAGGACGACGTCGTCTCCAGCATCGGCGAATCGGGCACGGAGTGCACGTCCTGCGCCTGCTTCACACTCTTCTCGTTGCCGAGCGAAGAAGAATTATCGGCATCGCGAGAGCCGGTCTCGACGTTACCAATCCCGACTTCATCGTCCAAGTTCAGGAGGCAATTGACCGCGCCCGAGTCGGAGAACCCCCGGCCGAGGAGGCCGGCGTTGTTGAGGGCGTTGAGGAACCAATCGTCCGATTTGGTGGAGGACTCGAGGATCGGGCCGATCGACTGCGAGGAATCGGGCTTGGAAGGGAAGAGGAAGAGCCTCAGCCGGGCGGGCCTCGCGGCGGCGGCGGCGCCGCCGGAGGAGTTGAGCATGGTGCGGTCGTACTCCTCGATCATGTTCTCCAGGTCCTCGTCCGTGGAGACGGTGATGAGGGAGTCCAGGTCCTCGCTGGGGAGCTGGTACTTGAGGGTGAAGGCCCGGCCGTTGAGCAGCGTCTTGGAGAGGTGGCCGGAGAGGGCGGAGAGGGAGGTCGCGTGCCGGTCGACGACGACGATCCGCGTGTCGCCGCCGACGTAGCAGAGCGACTTGTCGTGGGGCCGCGGCACGATGTGGCCGCCGTAGCTGCACATCAGCCGGAGCTTCGGCGGGAGCGGGTCCGCCGCCGCGCCGGCGGGGCCATCCCAGGAGTCGGTGGCGGCGCGTGAGCGCGGGGACGAGTCCACCGAGTCGGGGTAGCTGTGGTGGGCCGGGGGCGGCGGCGCGGCGGCCGCCGCGGCCGCGGAGGACGGGGCCGGGGCGGGGGCGGCGGCGGCGGCGGCGGGGAGCGGCGGCTCCATGGCGGCGGCGGTCGTGCTCCTCCGGGAGAGGAGAGAGAGGGGGGGATGGGGGAGGAGGAGAGAGAAAGCGAGGAAGGGGGGTCGGGGTAGAGAGAGAAAGGGAGAGAGTGAGGAGGCTTTATTGGACCTGGCTTACGGATACTCCACACCAGGTGGTGTGTGACGGCTGTTCATGTCAGACTAATTATTTTTTTATTTGATTTTTTTTCCTTTTTTTTTTTTTTACGTTATTTATCTTTTTCGATAAGTATTTTTCTTTCCTTTCTATTAAGCAAAAGTAAGCAGCAGCAACGGGAGGGCATGATTCTGGCCAAAGGGAGAGGGAGAGAGAGAAAAAAAATTAAAAAATTGTTATAATTAAGGTTAATATCACCATGAATCCTAAAATGGTATATTTATTATATATTTATCTCAAATTAATTTTTAACATAAATAAGCTCACGCCGATATATTTGAAGTAACTTTATCCCGAATTAATTTTTTACTATAAAAACCTTATATTGATAATTATGACAAATTTATTGGAAATCCCGAATTAGTACATTTTAACAAATTTATCATAATTTGATTAATGTTACCAAAAATCACAAATCGGTACACTTATGATAAATATAGAGTAAAATTCCAAATTAATACACACATACATCAACTGTTACGTATTTTCCAATTCAACAATTTAACAAAAATTAACATGTCATGGATCTGTCACGAGTATATCATTTTGGATTTTTTTCGTGTTTGAAAAATTAGTTTGAGATTAATTTACTCTTAAATTTATCAATTTGAGGTCCATCATGATATTTATCACAAATATACTAGATTGAAAATTCGGTGATAATGGTCCATAATGACATGATCTAAACGATAAATTGCATTTCATCCGGTCATGTTTGACATCGGAAATTCGTATAATCAGGCTCGTTTATCATGTTATGGTGATGAGATATTTGTTTATTTACAACTAAATGTTTATTTTTCCGCAATAATTAACAATATAGTAGCACGACAACTACAAGAATAAATATAAACTTAAAATTATCCCGATTAGCAAAATATATTTAATATGTCTCGCAAATTGCAAAGCTCTACGAATGTGCTCTAACTCTAATCTCTAAAGTTACTTGCTAAAAAAGACACCACAAATCTCATAACTTTTATATCACGTTCATTTGACTACCATAACCTTTTTCTTTATAATCATTCGAGTGCCATAACTCATAAATAGAGTTCACTTTAATGTCGTAACTTTTTTCTAATCACTTAAGTGTTATATAACTTCTCAATCGATCACTTGAATATCATATCATTGTATTAAAATATTATGAGGTTTCAATATAAGTGATTAAAAGAAGTTATCAAACCTCCATGATGCACATGATAACCATTTTATTTATATTCTATAATTATTTTTCTGTTTCCAAACTTATTTTCAAAATAGAAATTCGTTTGGAACGCACTTTTATTTTTATATTTTTAGAATAAAATTTTAGTCTAGAAATAGAATTGGAATAAAAATAAAAAGTAAAAATTTGTTACTTATCCATTGATTAAATAAAAAATGAGAAATAAAAATTATTTTCATCACTTATCTTCATTATTAGCTAACTGCCCACCTGCCATTGTCATTTGATATCTGCCACTAGCCATCACCGCTGTCCATCGTCATTGTAGTTGTAGTTGTCGCCACCCTATTGTCCGCTACTGTTATCAACTATTGTGCACCGCCCTTTGTTGTTGATTGCCAATCGCCGCTATTCACTACCTTTTCGCTCAGGATGGAGAAATTTTATGTCGTCATCAAATAACTTTATATTTTGAGAATAAAAATTTTGTATCATTATTAAACACGTATTTTTTATTTAGAAATTCATCAAGAAAAGAGAAATAGATCTCAAAAATTCATCAAGGAAATAAAAATAAAAATATATATTTTCATTTCATAAATCAATTTTTTATCCAAATATTTATCATTCGCGCAAGAGCGTCGTATGAAAGTAATAGCATTCGTAATGTCCTTATTTCGCGACTTGCGTGTCGATGAGATCAGCTTTGTCCAATTATATGATTATTTCTGTACGGGGGTGGTCGTAGATAATTTCTGCGACGTACAAACGCAGTTTTCCTCGACTAATCCCTTTAAATTTCTTCATCCCGAAAACACAATTTCAGACGGGCCACGTGAGCGTGACGTGTCCGCATGCGCCGCGTGTACCATTGCAATTTGAAGGTACTGTTTGGGGACAAAAAGGAAGGGAAAGCGGCCGGGCAACGTCGCAAGTGGGACTGCAAGAATCAAAGGAGGAGTCGCGCGTACGGTCGTGCGCGGGCGACAGCTTGGTTTTTACTGATTGCCTCCACTTGTGACGATTTCATTAGCGGGAGGAATTGCGAATTAATCGAGGCGCTCGTCACGTTCGCATCCAGTGTCGTATGAGGCGATTCCAAATCCGTGCTTTCGATTTCTTTGATATTCGATGGTCCGGGGTGGGCTTGGAAATTGATTTGTATTTTTCGTAGATAATTTTAATTTTTTGGAAGGGAAGAGAAACGAATTGGCCCTTAATAAAACTGGCGTGGCGTGTTTTTTTTTTTTTTTTTTTTAATATTCTGGTTAGCGGGGGGTGTCGGAGGTATCTGATTCTCTGCCGCTTGGCAGCAACTGGGTTTGATGATAGATAGTCCACTTTTGTTTGCTAATTAAGGTTTTTAGCTTTATTCCACGTCGTCTAATGAGAGCGCCGCCAACCAAATTGTTAAAAAAAAGTTGTCCAAAGATTGATGGGATCTTCAGGCTCACGCGGCCTTGCACTTCGGTTTTCGAGCCCAAATTACAAAAACTTATATGAATGGAACGCAAAACATTTTAGACATAGATTATTATCATTAATAAATTTTAATTAATTGATTATTTATTTCACGAAAGACGATAGTAATTGATTGATGATGGTTTCTTCTTCGTGGCCAAGGCGATGGTCCGTGAGTCAAGTTAGGTTCGAGTGAGAAGCAAGCACAAGATCGAGGTGCAGAGAACAAGTCTGGGAAAGCCAACTTCGGAGCTAAAACATGAGATCACCACCTTCATTGTATGCTTTTACAGACTCCGCTGCTGATGCATATTGCATACCACTAGCAACAACGCCACCAATTACAAAACACCGCCATAGTCAAGGCTACCGCGACTCTCTCTCTCTCTCTCTCTCTCTCCACACTTTGCTTGTCGTCGTTGTTGGCTAGCAAATTTTTTGGATTGTATTTGGTAGTCTAGATTCAAGTCTACATAGGATAACAAATAATTATATCTAATGTTTAGGAATGTCTTTGGATTCGGACAAATTCGGATACATCTAGATAAAATGGTGGATAAAAAGTTCAGGGGCGTGGTTAGGTTGGATAAGATTTAAAGGAATAAAAAAAAACTTAGCAAAAGGAGGAGACATCGTGGGCATCTTCATCGAATGGATCCAACTGGTTTTTCAAGAAGTTTTCTTATAGGCTTATGCACCATTGGGTCTTTGAGATGCACTTTGGTCGTTCCAAAGAAAGTTCTCTTGCTCATGTTCTCTTGTTGAACTAATCGAAGCAATGCTTGCATCACCTCAAACATTGGTGGCTAGAACTCTTGACTCCATTTGCACCACCTTATTGACATGGTGTTCAATATTGGAGTAATGCCGACAAATTGGACCTCGATCAATCTAAGGTGGCACAAAAACAATGCCGATGATTGCTTGAAATTCCTCTACCACTCTTTACATCATAGTTTCAGATTTATGGATCTATGTCGCTGATGTTGGTGGTCGCGGTTTTTTATTGTGGGCCATTGTGGAGGCGGTGACCATAATTTTTAGACCTACAGTTTTTCCTTATCTTTTAATTAATTGAGTTTTCTAATTTTCAATTTTAAAATGTAATTGAATATTTAATATCTTTAACCTGATCTTGAAGTGTACAAGACAGTTGATAGGATTAGACATGTACACATCAATTATTCAAATGATTTATATCATATCTTATGATATCATGTCCTATCCCATCTCAATCATTATCTCAACAACCAAATATAGATTTAAACTAAAGCCGAAGAGATCACCCAACATGTTAGCTTAGTTGATGGCAGGAAGCTTGATGTTGTAGGTCTAAACATGTGTGCAACCTACCAATCAAGAGTCGGGCAATACCAATTGGTTGAATTTGGTAGAGAAAGAAGGGAAAATACCTCAAATGTACTTAGATTTTTGCAAGTTCAATCAATCTTAAATCTATTATACATATACTAATTTGGTTTTAAATATTTTATTTTTATTAATTTTATTCTTAAACCTTGCACAAAATTCTAATATAGTTATTCTGGTCAGTTTCCATCGAAAATTGCCGGCGACCCTATTGTGAACTCAATTCGAGCTTCCCATGGCCACAATCCAAGGGAAAAACCGGTACAAATGATGAATGCAAATGGTATATAAGCGAAAAATCTCGCATGTTGTCAATATTTGACAACACGTGAATATCAAGCAAAGAAAGGACTGATAAGAATTGGCGATAATGAAAGCCATGGACATTAATAGAGCAATATGTGGGGGAAAAAAACTCTCCATTCTCGTACATCTGATTGGTAAGTCACAATTTTCGTATCTCATATACATGTGCAAATCTTGAACAAAATCAAACGTCATCGGCGTCGATATACATAACCCGTCAATCAAAAACACGGTCGCCGGTATCGAAGATGACAGTACTCGAACGGCGCCACTAATTGGAACGAAAACGGCATGCGTCGTTGTTTTCACCCAAGACAATGATGGCTAGCGACATATACGTTTGCCCTGAATGGTATGGCCACCAGCACGACGAGTCAACTGCTGTAGCCTTCAGCCAGATCAAAAAAGTCCCCTGCTTCGGCCAATGGCGGATTCCCGGTTCGAATCGAGAGGGGCGCGATGCCATCGGCCGCGCTCGTGGTCAAAAAAGCAAGGAGGCCATCCTCGTTCGTCTCGATCGTGGCCTGTCGACGAAAACGACATCAACTTTTTTTCTGGCCAGAAGTGAAAACGACGCCCTCGGAATACCAGACGGCATTCCAACGTTGCCCGAGACGTGAATGCCTTGGTCTCCCCTCGGCATAAATTTGTAGAGAGTAGGGCACGTCCACGTCGAGAAAGTGACGCCCCCCGAATCGACCCCGTTCGACCGAGTCAATCGCGCATTGGAAATAGTCGAATCCATGTGTATATATTTTACGAAGAAAAGGTGTATACATTGATATTTAGTCTTATCTGTCGTATCGTATTGACAACGATAGTCAAAAATAAAATATTTTGGGACGATCGACGTGCTTAGGACATCAATGCTAACCTGTCGAGTCACACTCTCATACCAAAAGTAGGGTGGGGGCGTGACATTTCATCAATAGAGAAGTTAAGCTATCTCAACCTTTTTTGTGTGGTGTGTGTGTTTTCATAAGGACTTTGAAAAATTGGGTATTTGGCATATTCAATTTATTGTATGGATATCGATTCAATCAAAATCAATTTAGTTATAAATTTTTGCGCGAAACTCTAATGCACTTTTTCTAGCCAATTTTTGCAAAAGATTGCTGACGTTGAGGCGTGTCGCGCTAAAAATCTGACAATGATTAAACCTCTATGTTAGCGATTTTTGATGAAAATTAATTGAAATGAGTATATTATAACTACGCGCAATGGTTGGCAAAGTTAATAAAAATTAGAATTTAATTCATATTTGTATGGTAGATTAATTAGAAAATTTCCCTCTCAATTATGCCTTGTCGGCAGGAGTCTTTCTTTGGGCCATGATGACATCTTTCTAAAGTTCTAAAAGTGAAAAGGCGTTCACAATCGAAACTTCAAGAGAAGGATCTCGCACCCGTGAAACACTTTGAATTTCATCATATTCTTTTTCCGTCTCCTTTTTTGAATACGATGCGATTGAGGATTTTGGGCACATTCTCATCTTCAAATTCGAATTTTGCGTTCGAAAGCCACTGGGGACTGACCGAGCTCCCGCGACGACGAGGAATTTCCGTTCGAGGTATTTTCCACCTTTAAAGCATAGATCCTGATTCCATCTGCTCCGAATATTTGTAAGGCGGGGAAAAAAAATTACCAAAATCGAATTGCGGCGAAATTTAAGGGCGCGCATGACAAAGCAGCCTATTTCGTTCAAGAAATAGTTTTCTATTCCGTAAAACAATTCGGAATAGAAATCCGTTTGGTAAAATTATTTCACTTTTCTATTTCGAAATAGATTATTGTTACTGAAAATAGGTTTGGATTAGAAATCGAAATAAAATTTTATATTTTTCTATTTCTGGAATAGAAATGAAAAATAAAAAAAAAATTTCATTGTTCATCGCCCCGCCATTGCCGCCGTCGGTCGCCGGTCGCCGTCGACCGCCGCCATCGCCGTCCGAAAAAAAAGAAATTTTTTGTCGTTATCAAACGAATTTCTATTTTTAGAGTGGAAATTTTGTGTTGTTATCAAACGGTTATTTTTGCTTAGAAACTCATCCAGAACTAGAAATTGAAAAATCTATTTCTATTCCAGAAACTATTTCTGGAACAGAAATGATTTCATGCGCGCCCTAAACATCCTTCTGCACATAAGACGGCTCGAGCAGAGACGAGTCGATGTGGTCTGATGCTTGAGCTCCGACTCTAATAAAAAGCTATAGATTTGATATTCAATCCGAGCTTGAATGGGCTTGGCGATAATGTTTTATGAAATTGACCTCGATGCGTTTGGCTTCCTTCAATGTTAAGATAACAAATAAAATGGAATCTTTTTAACTATTCACGAGACCTCTTGATTAAAGTGAATTACACGCCTACATAGTTCATTGCACATCACTTTCTCCTACTGTGCCTTTTTCTTTTGTTTTTTTTTTTTTTTTTATTATATAGGCCCTAATCTAGTTTTTTGATGTCAAGGTAAGGGCCTATCAAACTAAGGGTGCGTTTGTTTCGCGGAATACATTTTCGGGAAAACATTTTCCCGATTTTCCGGCGTTTGGGTTACTCGGGAAAATGAGTCAACGGAAAACGTTTTCCTAGAAAAGCTTAAATTCGGAAAAATGATTTCCCCTTTGAAAGGACCGGAAAACGTTTTCCGAATCTACCAAAGCCTAGATTTGATGCTTGATTTACAAACAATTATTCTTATAAATATATATTTTTAAATTTTTATAATTCTTTTTAAATTATTTGTAAAAAATCGAATTTTTAATTTTTTTAATATAATATTTATTTATTTTTTAAAAATATAATTTTTAATTTTTAATCATTATTTTTTTTTTTTCCTTTTCTTTTTCTTCTTCTTCGGCCGGTCATTGGCCACGACGACGGCCAGCGACAAGCCACAGGTGAGATCGAGCTCGTCGGTGTCGGGCAGGGTTTAATATCGCCAATCTGGCGAGGCCGAGGCCCCGCCTGACACTGGCAAGCTCGAGCCTCACCAGTCGTTAACGAGGCTGAGCCTCGTCGGATCTAGCAAGGCTCGAGCTCGTCGGCATCGAGCGAGATCATGAACTCAACAAATTAATTTGGAAGTAAGAGGCACACTATTCTCAATTGTTAGATCAAATGTTATTCAATCATTTTTCAAATGTGATCCAAACACTAGAAAATACTTTCAATCATATATCACCAAACAAAGGAAAACTAACAATTTTCCTGAAAAATGATTTCCCGGAAAACATTTTTCAAAAACATAATGTTTTCCGTGAAACAAACACACCCTAAGATGCAACATATTTGTTAATCTGAAAATCTTCTCATGACTCAAATGAACAAGCTGGGTTTGGGAAAAAAGAACAAAGAAGGTGAATTTTCATATTAAGATGCTTTTGTTTCCAGAAAAGATCAATGATTTGAAGGCTTTATTTATTTCATAAAAAATGAATAATTTAAAAATTAATTTTTAAAAAATAATTGCTTGTATTGTTTACAAAAATGCATAGATAAATTTCTTTCAGTGTCCATAAAAATATTTAAATATAAATTATTGTCACTAAAGAAAATTCCATCGACTATTTATTTTAAATTGTACAAATAATATTCTATAAATTATCCCTATTACGTAGAACAGAAGTTTTAGAATACTATTCTCTAAAAAATGACCTCTCGTACATGTTACAAAAGTGAATGAGCGAAAGTTATTTTCATCGTCTACAGAAATCGTTTACCAATAGATTATTGATGATAAACATATTTCTAGTTGACTAATTTTTATAAGTGATACAAACAATCATTTTAAAAAAATATTTTCGAAATTATTTATTTTTCATAAAACAAGTGAATCCATTTTTCTCAAAAGCAATGGTGGACTCAATGCAACGAAGGGATGAGACAATATTTTTTTTTCCTTGATAAGCAATATATAAAAAAAATCAACTAAACGACGGATGAGGCAATTTGAGCAAAGGTTAGGGGTGTCAATGGTTCGGCGTGGTTTGAGTTTTCATAAAATCCAAACTAAACTGAACCGTTTGGTTGTGCATTAATTTTGAACCGAATCGTGTCCCAAACTGAAGACGCAATTCGGTTTAGTTCATATTGGTTTAGTATTTTGGTTTTTTTTTTCTTGAAATATTAAAAATATGTTAAGTGGGAAATGAGATATAGATTATGTCTATTGTAATACTAAAAAGAGTGGTGATTTTCAATTTGGATAACCAAACCCGAATTAATAATCATTTAGTTTTTATTATAACAAAATAAAAAATGCACAAAAATTATGTTCAGTTTAGATCAATTCCGATTTCAATTTGATCTTCTAGTTTAACCCTAATAACTTTAACGGAGGCGACAGACACTATAAAAGGACAAACTCGAGCTAACTAACAACGTTTGAAACTTTGTTGTTCATTTCTTTTATGGAATCATTTCGATTTCAAAACTTTCAACACGGACAAGCCATTTGATAAAACCGTGGGCCTAATGACAAACCCTTCAGAGTTCAATCAAGGGAGGGATGATCAACGCTGCAATGATCTTTCATGATGGTGTAACAACCTTGTACCAACAACAACCTAGTCGTAAAAAGTCTTGGTCATCTCAATAGGGCCTAAAGGTTAAAACACGAGGGGGGGCCCCACGCAAGAAAATTGGAGCCACTCCTTTCGAATTTTTCTAATCTTATTTAGTAAATTTATCTTAGCTTACCCTATCCCGATTTTGGGCCCCTATATAAGATCCATACCGCCGCATCATTTATATGGAAAATAAATAAATATAAATAAATAAATTAAGAGATCTAGAAATTAGAAGACAAGGTGCGCGTGCGTGTGTATAGGGGCTGATCCGACGCAGCCACTTGCAAGCATAGGGAATTTTTTGTTGACTATTTTCTTTTTTCCTTTTTTTAAGGAATTATGATGCGCGATGGAATAAGGAATAATATATCTGCGTCCCACTTTTTTCTGTTATCACCTTCGTTAAAGTATTCCTTTTTCGTGATAGTTCTTAGGGTTAATACCTTGAAAAACCCCAAACTGGTACATTTGTGACAAATTTACCCCAAACTATTTTTGACCATGAAAAACCCCAAACCGATATACCGCGACAAATTTACCCCGATCGACCATAAAAAACCCTAAATTGGTACATTTATGATAAATTTATCCCAAACTAATTTATTCGACCGCAAAAAAATCCCAAACCGATAAATTTATGACAAAAATACCCTTCGCTAAATTGGATTAATACTACAAAAAAATCATAAAAATTGTAAACTCTAACAAATGGATTGTAAAATCCCAAATTGGTATACTAGTCAATTGTCACGTGTTATTTAACTTAATAATTTGATAATAAAATTTAACGAAAACTAATAGAGGGTAAATTTGTCACAAGTGTACCGGTTTGGGGTAAATTTGTCAAAGGTATACCGGTTTGGGATTTTTGATGGTCAAAAAAATAGTTTGGGGTAAATTTGTCACAAGTGTACCGGTTTAGGGTTTTTCGGGTATTAACCCTAGTTCTTATCGGTTCGAGTTTTCTTGATATTAAAAGCATCTCCCCTTGCTTGTCTATGAAATTTACACACACATATATAAATATAATCAATATTACGGAAAATCTCAAATTAATTTATCTATAAATAATTTACTCTTATATAATTTTTTATCACAAAAAATTCCAAAATCATTTAATATTACGAAAAATCTCAAATTGATACATTTATGAATAATTTACTCTCATATAATTTTTTATCACCAAAAAAAACCAAAACCATTTAATATGTGACAGATTAATTTTCTATTAATTTATGAATTAATATTACAACAAATCACAAACCGGTATACCTATGATAAACGGAGTGTAAGATCCAATACATCTATCAATTATCATGTATTATGTAACTTAACAATTTGATAGTAAAATTTAATGGAAATTGAAGGAAAGTAAATTTATGATGGATTTATTGGTTTATGACTTTTCGTGATATTAAATGGTTTCATCCCGGTTTATTTTGCGTGTGCAGCCCACATTCGTCGATTTCCCGTGTTGTTCTCGATCAGGCTTACTCGCGAGGGAGAGTTTGCATACTGTTTATCTACATGCAATCATCCTCCATTTATCAACTGAAATTATCGGGTCGGTCTTTCTAGCATCTCGATTCGTAGCCGATTAATGTTATATGAAAACGACGCGCGTGGGAATGGGAATGGCCGGATTACAAACAGTTAAAAAAGGAGATCGGCTTTATCAACCGTATCGAATTCGGCATATATATTAACCGATATCATCCTTTTCTTCTTTGCGTTTCTTCACGTTTGGTGCGATGACGTCAGAAGAAATCAGATGGATCGTCCCTTTTTCTTCTTCTTTTTTAAAATATAGTAAAGTCGTCGAGGTCACGAAATCGAGATGCGCCCCAACTTCCGTAAGACGATCCGAGAGCAGTTTGCCCCAACACTAATTTATACGATAACCTCACGCAGAAGAAAATCACGATTCGGTTCACCTAAAAACTGCTAATTACGTACGCAGTCCTCCTGACTTTTGGAGGACGTCAAGCCATCGAAACTAGTTTGCGGAAAGGCCCTTATAGTTATAGGTATTTGCCTGCAATCCCAAGATTGCTGAGAAGATCATATTTTCGTCGTACATTGCAAAAGTTGGAACAATTGATTTCGACCATATCATTGGCACAAAGGCATAAAGAAATTCTCCAAAGGCCGAATGATATGAAATTAAGAAAGCTATCCGTATGACCTATCCCGGGAAATAATTTCTTTTTTTTTTTTAAATACTTTACCATTTTTACATATAATTTGATACTGATGTAAGGCGACCTACATATCCATCCTACGTCAACACGGTCGGAAGTTGGTCCACTGTTTTTCTTAGTGATCCAAATGCTTGACCATAATTTTATGAGATTGTTGTCCAACAAGTATTAAACCTATTTTACAGTGACCAATTTAGTCATGAATTTTTAATTTAATTAATTTAATTCTAAATTTTTTTAATGATTTTCCAACGTAATTTCCCCGCCTAACTTTGACAGTAAATTGCTAGCATAGACAATTTTTGTAATTTTTTGTAAAAGAATTTTGGATTTTTTATGATAATTTTCTTTTCTTTTCTCTTCCACTATTCATCTTTTTGGAGAGGCCAACAAGGGTCGCTTGGGCCTTGGTGATGGCTAGCAACCCTTGCACCTCACCTCGCTATATTGTGCGAGGGCCATTGTGGCCCTTGCCGACAATATGTATCCCCTCATTGTTTTAGGAAACAACAAAAGAAAAAAAGAAAAGATAAAGAATACAAGAAATTTAAATTTAAAGCAAATTGCAAAGGTTGTTAACATTAGCGATATTAGACCACTACATCATCAATTTCCTGTCAAAATTGGTTGAACATAATATATTAAAAAATTCTCACAATGTTTAAGATTAAATTGGTTAAATACAAAAGTTTATGGTTAAATTAGCTGACATATAATAAGTTCATGATTGTTGGGACAATTTTCTCCTAATTTGACTACTTTTCTTTGCGAAAATCTAGGCTCAATCTTGGACAGAAGAAAGATATTGACCTTACGAGTTCTTAAATGTATGCTGTGGGGTCCTGTCTCGTCTCTGTCTCGTCTCTTTTGGTTAGGGAGAAGCTCCATCTCAAGGGACAAAGAGAGGCACTCCCCGTAGTGTTTTCCGCATGACATCCATTCCCCCCTAAATATCAGGCATGTGATGTCCTGAAAATCCGAACAAGACTAAACCGTTGACACTCCTAGCTGCCGTACGATAAATTTATGATTTCTCGGACAATTTTATCCTAATTCGACTGCTTTTTCTCTGCGAAAATCTAGGCCCAATCTTGGACAAAAGAAAGATGTTGATCTTCCTGAATTCTTAAATATATGCAGTAGGGTTTGTGCCTCGTCTCTATCTCGTCTCTTTTTGGAGGGAGAAGCTTCATCCCAAGGGACAAAGAGAGGCACTTCCTCTAGTGTTTTCCGCGTGACATCCATTCTTCCCCCCTGGATATCAGGAATGCGATGTCCCCCATGCAGGGCGGGGGCCTTTATTGAAACATTCAATTTGCAATCCCGGTCGCACGGGACCCCCTTTAGGAAACATCTAAATCTCCTTTGGAATGCGGAAGAGTCCTCTCTCTCTCTCTCTCTCTCTCCCTCTCCTAAAATGAACGAAAATGGGGGCGAAATCGAGGGATAAAACGCAGCAGCAGTCTTGAATGTTTTGACCGATGGATCGGGTCATCGGGCGTCTTATTTTGAACGTTTGACGAAATTGCTACATGCTCTTTTTGACAAAAAATGCAATCGAGTTTTTAATGTGATCGCGACGATAATTGCTCATCCGCCAATCGCGCCCTTTCGAGTTTTCATGGAATTAGACATTCTCTGAACAATGAATAGAGGATAGGATAGTACATCCGAGTTTTATTGCTGAAGTGAGAAAATTGTTCATGAAAGGAATTATCCAAAATTTATATGAGTAGGGCGAAAAGGTCAAAACATGGAGTTCGGAGTTTTTCCCACCATTTAAGTAACATTAGAGTTTATTTTCCAATTGGTTTCAATAATCTAAGTCCTGTACTCCATGATCAACGAAATCTGTAACTCTTTGGATGTCGATGATATGATACTCGACTTCGTGAAAATTCGAAAGGGGAATTTTCTAGCTACGAAATGTCAGCTGGTGAAGTGGTTATGACTCAATCAATCAAAATACAAAATTCAAAAACCCACTTCACTAACCAGCAAAGCATTTAGGACCTATGCAACAATCCGACCCAATTCAGGTGGGCCAATTCTCTGAAAAAGAGTAATTAATAAATTTATATGAGATTCAATGAATTAAAGGCATTTGTAAGAAAGACAAATAAATTGATAAATATAACAGAAAGCGGTGAAATAAAAAAAAAAATCTGACAAACAATGACCGGTAAATTGATTCGGTATGTTTGAATTTCTGGTGAAAAAGAATAAAAAAAAAGCTAAAATATAAGTAAAAATGATAATTTCAAAACTATTCAAAAGATCATGTAATTTTTATAAAAGTGTGAGTGAGTTACTGGGTTATCATCGAGAGAAATCAGATGATTGGTAAAATCCCATTTGCGAACAATTTTCGATACTTTCCAACTCTTTCAAAAATATAACAATACGATATTGGAAAATTTGCAAAAAACCAAATATCTCGATAATTATGATCGAATGTAGAAAACCTGTAAATTCTATACTAACCTCCAATCATTGATGAAGTCGATAATAGATACACGGAGCTTAAACGGTTGTAAATAGGCACTTTTAGCCAATTGTTCTCTCGACGTTAATAATGTGTTCTTTGATTCTCCATCAAAATTATTGGAGGGTTTGGCTTAGATACCTTATTTACATACCCATACAAATCATAATAGATTTAGTCTTCCGTCAATATAATTATTTTTAATTGAGTGATCACAATAGTTATCAGTAATTTGATTTAAATAAGAAAAAGTCAATGAAATCTAATACGGCAATTTTAAAGGGATCATATTAAATAAAATTATAACATATGGAAGATAATCCTTTCTTCTAGAATTGTTCGTTTCACGGTAGGAAAGTGATTTGAAAAAGATTATTCTTAAAAATGATTGTTTGTATCACCTGTAAAATTGAACGAACGAAAAATGTTTTCACAATTTATGAAAAATATTCAAACATAAATTATTATCGATGATGAAAATATTCTTCATTAATTATTTATTCCAGGCTATGGAAGTGATTATTTTTATGACATTATCTTATAAATTATTCATCATCCGAGAAGCAAACGGGCGCGTGCCGTATGATTCATCGATGGTCCCTCGGGAGACAAGGTGTTGTACGAGATGGGAACAGTTGATATCATAATCCGGTAAAAAATAAAAAGAATAAAAACCTGCGGTGCGCCAGCTGGAGCGAGCAAGGGAGGGCGCTTTTGAGTAATCTCCGTATTACGTGTTAATCATTAGATACCGAGGGAAAGTAAAGTTAATTACTTTTTGTGTTCTGGAGAAGAAGAATGGAAAAAAGCTACTAAATCTTTGCCTTCATAGATTATACATCGGAGAACGTGCCAGGACAGCTTGGAGGGTCTCGGTCTCCCACTCACGAATCAACCCACAGCAACGATACACGGCTCAGCACTCGCCCAGAAAAAATAAAATAAAAAATAAATAAAAGACACAGAATTTAAAGGGAAAAAGGTCACTTTAAATATGATGTAAACAATGAGGAGAAAATGACATGAATTATTCATTAACCTTAGTCCGATATATAATGTCGATGTCTAAACATTTAATTTATTAAATTTGGTCATCAAATTACCGGTGAACATTCAATGCAGGTTTTTTTTGTTTGTTCAACGGCATATGATGAGTTTGCTTGTTCATTTTTTTCATTAGTCTACCTTGGACAAGGGAAAAAAAATATTACAATGTTAACATGTCTATCGTCATTTGATGACATAGGATATTATATTTATTTGGATAGCTTGCATGTAACCTTTTCCTTTTTGTTGTCCTCCATTTAAAACCTAACAAATTAAAATTTATATCGGTAGGTTAGGTAAAACTAATGAAATGATGGCATCAAATATTTTCATATTGTTCAAGGGGTTATATCGAATATTTATCTGTAATTCAAATACCGTATCGACCAAATCAAAAGTTTCAGGGATAAATTATATGTTAGATCATTGGAACATACCGAACGATGTTTTGACTTGTGGACACGTTCCATAGGCTCAACACATTAGTCTTGCTCTTGCTCTCTTCTTTTATCGTACGACGGTGTCTCTTTAAAATGCATTGATAGAAATTTGGGCGACTTCCGGGACTCCAGCGATGTTGCTCCCAACATGGAGGCTCCTTACGTGATCGTACGATGGGCTTTGGGTGGTATCGTCCGATATGGGCTTTGGGCCGTGGCGTTCAATATGGGCTTTGGGCTTGGAGCTTTAGGATCTACGTCCATCGACGTCATGCGTCAATAATTGGCCTTTACCAACGTCACTCTTTTTCACGTCGTTATCGAGCCAATCGACGTGGTGATCGTGTATCACGCGCCCGAGTTTTACACATGGTAATATCCATCTTTTATGGAAAAGAAGCCGTGTGGGGTTCGAACCCACTAATTTGAATCGGGTCCGTGAATCTAAAGGATCGCCATAGTTTTTAATCTTTTCTTGATTCAAAAGTCAGAGATTTTATACGATATTATTTGACTGATTGTTTTGATATCCCTTTTTGTAGATTTTATCCGAATGACTTTTGTCATTTCATTTTTCCACTCTGAATCATTAGGTGTGTTCGTCATTCTTTTTTCTTAATCTTATCCTCACTGTTAGGGATGGACTTGAGTAAGTACTAAAATTGCTTCGTCTAAGTTTGAGACATAAAATTAGATTCACCAATGGACAGGGAGGTCATCGGGGGAGAAGGTAGACTGCCCATCTTCTTTTCAGAAAATACTATCATTGGATAAGTAGGTACAGTAGCATCCTACTGCAATGGAATTTGAAAGGATGTCTGCTGGATTGACCTGTACTTCATACAATGTCTTTCAATTAATTTGTCGGCTTGCTTTTTCTGAAGGGAAGACAAGGAGTGTACCTCCTTCCAACAGCTCCCCGTTTCAGGTGAATTTTTGTTTTCTCATTAGATAGGAATACTTTTGAATTTTATGTTTCAGAATTTAGACAAATTGTCATTCTATTTTCCTTTATCCCATCTCAACCGTTAGATCAATGGATGTCAGGTAGAGTGAGGCCGATTCATCACACCCAATGGGATCATTTTCCATCATCCCACGCCAGTTAAATTTTTCCATCTTTCTACTTTCTTCCTTTCTTCCTTTTCTCGCGAAAAACATGGTGGTTATAGATACGGCAATTGCCAACTTTTGAACTACGAATCGAATCCGAGCCAGCGATCTTGCGTCTACGTTCGCAAGCCATTCTCTCTTTTCGAACCGCTCGTCACCCCCCGTCGCTTTCCGAAACTCAACCTCCACCACCACCACCACCACCACCACCACCACCACCAACACCAACACCGTCGTCGTCGTCCCCGTCATCATCGTCACCACGAAAAGTGTCGGCATCTTCCACGAGGCGACGAGGTGGGCGGTCGGGCCTGGCCCTCGACGTTCGATCTTCCTTCGTCTTCACTTCACGGGTCATTTCTTCCACTGGACTTGCTTTGTCTCTCGCGCTCACTGCGGCATACTGTTTGCTGAGGATTGGACTCCTGCTTTTGTCGCGTACTGTAAAGGGGAGAGACAAAGGAAGCGACGGGCGCACATATCTTCTCCCACTTTCTTCCATTCATATTGGGCTGGTGCGCACGTCGAGGGCCACTCGCTTTGCAGCATCGTACGGAGGGGCTCGAGTGCACTTGCTCCGTCTTCCTCCATCGATGGCTTGGGTCTGGAGCCGCGTGGGTTCTCTCTTGCCCTTTCACTACCTCCATGTCATCTTTCAGGTCAGCCGGAGCCTTTGGATTTCTCTGCTTTTGTTTGTTGTCCGTGTGCGTTTGGATGTTGCTGTTTGGGGGGGGAGACTGACTTAGTGGTAGATGTTATCCGTCTGTTAAGCTTCGCTTTTTCAGAGAAATTTCCGCGAAAAAACAAGGTCTGAATTACAGCATGTTATCTTGTCGTGTCTGTAAGTCATCTTCGTTTGTTGTCAACTCCTTATCCTGACGAGTTTTAGCAGAAGCTGTGAGTTTGAACGTCTGGGTTTGCCTTCGGCTTCTTGCCCATGGCCATCATCATCACTGTCTGTGCTGTAGCTCAAAGGGATTCTTTTTCCCACAGCCAAGCAATCCCAAAGGCTACTCTTTTTTTATTTTTTTTGAAAATTTTTGTGGATAAAAATAGTGTACTCTATGTTGCACGTGAGTCATGTGATGATGAGACGAAAGAGATACCCATGGAATGAAGTAAAAGTAACACACGTTGGAAGAGCAGCACTTAGGAACTAATGGTGAATGACTTGCTGTACTTTGGTATAGATATGGCAAACCTAAGGCATTGCGCATTCAGGATGTAGGTCGTGATTTAAGTGTCTGAATTTTCTAGTATTCGACCTTCGCCAGAACAATAATAATAGCCAAATACGCTCAAATTGAGATTAGTATATGATTCGGGTCATAACGCACTCTTCAGCTGTCCTAATGATTTACAGTTTTTTACTGGTCCTTACCTTGTCTGTATTGTCTTGGGTCTGATATTTATGTCAATGATGATGTGTCATCTAATAATTTTTGATGCCGTCCTCTGGCATGCCTGTTCTCTCTGTCTTCTCAAGAAGGGAAGAATGAATGAGGTGGAGCTCGGTAGGCATACCATAAAGTCGCATGGAGGGGCACTTGCGAAGAATCATATGCATGACTGGCTTATATTGCTGTTGCTCATAGTCATAGAGGTCCTCCTTAACATCATCCATCCGTTTTACCGCTTTGTGGGGAAAGAAATGATGACGGATCTTAAATATCCAATGAAAAGTAACACGGTGCCTATCTGGGCCGTTCCGGTAAGTTTTGTCACCCTATTGTCATCCACTGATCAATTGTGGGTCATAGGAGAAAGGCCTACAATGCTTTATGTGAAACGAAAAAGATTAATCAAAAGAAACCCATAAACTTAATGGAAGTTCTTTTCTTCCTAATATCAACAGGTGTATGCTGTTCTGTTACCAATTTTCGTCTTCCTTCTTGTCTACATGCGTAGGAGGGATGTTTATGATCTGCACCATGGAATTCTAGGTAAATCTTTAACCTTGAAATTGTTGGATCTTCCATCAGAATGCATGCAGTGAAATGGCAGTTAATGAGTTATTCGATGACCTCTTTGGAATGCATGTGCAGGGCTTTTGTATTCCGTGCTAATTACTGGGGTGATGACGGATGCAATAAAGGATGCGACTGGTCGGCCTCGACCAGACTTCTTTTGGCGTTGCTTTCCAGACGGAAAAGAAGTAGGATATAACTTCCTTGAGTTTTTGTTTCATTGTATTGAAGATTGCCATTAACAATGTTGACATTGCTATTATATATATTCACGCTCTGTGCCTAGATTTTCCTCTTGAATTTTCGAAATTTTTAGAAACATCTGCTGCCTCTTTGCTCTCAAAAGAATCAGGTAATCACTTCTTATGAGTGTCAGATGCATTGCTTAGAAACTTTTGTTTAATGTATGACTAAACACTTCAGCGATGAATTTGATTTTCCTGTCCATTATATATATATTTTTTTTTTCCCAATTTTTTCTTATCTTTTCAGATGTACGATATCTTGGGAAATGTCGTGTGTCAAGGCGAGGAATTGATTGTAAGGGAAGGGTACAAGAGTTTCCCAAGTGGCCATGCCTCCTGTAAGCATTCTTCTATGCCCAAATATCAACTATCTGTGTCGTTCTTTGATTAACTGGGGATTTTGATTCTTGTACATTGACATCATTTGACATCAAAATGTAATAGAACGAGTGTGCCATATCTCATCCTTGTATGAGAGTTACCGGGATGAGCAATCCTACAATTTATAGTTTCTGTGCAGGGTCCTTTGCTGGCTTAGGTTTTCTCTCGCTGTACTTATGCGGCAAAATTAGAGCATTTGATCGGAAAGGGCACATAGCCAAGTTGTGCATCATTTTCCTTCCTCTGCTACTTGCGTCTCTTGTCGCGATCTCACGAGTGGATGACTATTGGCACCACTGGCAAGATGTTTTTGCGGCAGGTTTTTTAGGTACTCCTTTTCAGTGCCTTTATTTTGAGTTGGCCTGGACCTGGATTCAGGTCTCATCCTAACTATTTAATATGAAAAATGGTACTTCTGCATAAATGAGCACAGACAGAAAAGGAGAAAAAATAAAAATCTCCTTTTACGTACAATGAAAGAAGTTCACTCTGTTTCAAAATGTGCAGGGCTCATTGTAGCGGCTTTCTGTTATCATCAATTTTTTGCTCCACCATATGATGACGAAGGTAATACTTCTATTCGGGCTGGTGTTTGGCAATGGTGTGTTATGTGTCAAATTTTTCAGTTTATCTTTCGTTTTGTTTGCTCTGGTTATTGCATCGTGAGCATTATGGTATATGCTTTACGTTGTATCTGGTAAATTTTGAGATGGCCACCTTCTCAATCAATTGCTTTGCAGATCTTTTAGGCAGCATAACCTCATTTTTTAAGTTCTCTCTTTCCGTGAAGTCGTGCTCGATCTGTCTCTATTGGATAAATCATCAATTCTTGTGTTGCTTTACGTAGTTAATCTTTAATTTGGAAGCGTCTAAAGTTCACATATTGATCTTTCAACATTCACATCAAGCCATGATTAAATGAGATGCTACCTCTTTTCATCTGACTTCAGGATGGGGCCCTTATGCATATTTCCGAGCATTGGAAGATATGCATAGCAACTCAAACTCGGCCCATCCCCTGAATGGGATCTCTACACAGGCGATGGAGGATCAGGCCATGAATCTCCAGGGAAGACCCTATGGAAGCCCGGTGTTTTTGCCTGAGGCTCGGGGGGGAAGATCACCACTTGCTGATGTTGAAATCGGGAGGAGATGATTTTGCAGGCGGGTTAATGCATCTGTACGTGTGGGTTGTGTATATATGTTTCTAAATGGAGAGACCTTTGTGTGGTCAGATTTAGCTAAATCACAGATGGTAGGTTATGCTAATTATGTACTTCAAGGAGCTTAGTCTGTGGGAGATGGGGTAAATCTCTGGATGTCATATGCGTCAAATGCCAAAGTTATGGCTGCTTTAGAGAACCATCCCAACCAATTTCAATGTATTGTGGCTTTAAAACTTGTGTTGCCAAATGCTCTTGCTAAACCATGTTGACGGTTTAGCTATTGCACAGATACAACTGTACCAAGGAGCCGCTTAATGGGCAAATGATATGAACTCCATAGGGGTCAAAACTCAGAAAACCGATGATATGATTTCGAGTGGGCAGTCAATGTCGGTTTTCTTTGTGTTTGAGAGGCGATCGCTTGCTAATTGATATAGGTCTACTCCCGATCTCTCGTGTGTACAGTTAGGTGGACGGGATTCTCAGGGGCCGAATCATTTTGTCTTGAGATGTATCTCGACTATATGTTCATCTATTTTCAAGGTATACAAGCGATTTAGATACTATGCTTTTCTTTCCGAATGGAATACCTGGACTTTTTTATAAGGTGTAATGAGATGGGAAGGACTTATTCCACGGGAACAAAAGGGACTGACCGGCATTTCTCAGTCACGGATGGCCCTCGAATTACTTGTCCTTTTCTTACTGTTTTCTCGGATCACCGGTAAACCGGGCAATACAAAAGAATCAGTTAAAAAATGGTTGGAATTTCTTGGTCTACATGACGTGCGGGATGGAGTTTGCCAGAGTGGTCAACACTCCCTGACTCGGTCACCTTTTGCCTGCTAGATCCCTCTAGCTGTTTTAGCGAACGATGAATGGCAAAGCTCTTCCAACCCAATTCATTTAAATATTGTGCTTAATGATGGGGATAAACATCTTTCGAATCGTGAATTCCCTTAAAGCGATCGTCTTTTATCTCCCGCTAATCAGTAATCACTTGCGCATATTTAGCAGCAAAAGCACCTGTCGCCTCAGCATCATTGACTCAATCGAACAGAGTGATAAACCACTGTTGCTCAATAGAATAAATTCAGAGGACGATAATCGTGTTAGCTGAGTGTAATGCATACACGACACTATATTTGTTGCAATGCAGATACATGCAAGAAGCAGAATCTTAAATCAAGCCTTGCCAAGTCAAAGACGGTCATGTTTGACCAGACATGAAAAACCAAGACCTCTCCGTCGCCTTTTCTGATCTCTTCCAAGCCTTCGTTCAAACCTTACTTCCCAAAAGCAACGAATCTCATCACCCATTCGATCTGAATAAACTTATATAGCATTCATCTATAAGTACCCTCTCTCCATATCCATCTCTTCACACACACCGAATTCATACCTTAATCTCCCTACGTGAAACTACACGATGGAGATGGTATCAAGTGCATATTATGACAACATGAGGAGGTTCTGGAGGAGGAGGAGATACCAGAGGCTTGATCCGAGCAGCAAGAACAGGAAGATGAGGACCGTGAGGCTAGGGAACCCTGGAAGCCAACGGCGGCGCGTGTGGAAGATACGGGCGACACCGAAATGTCGCTGGCTGCTCAAGATGGTCTCACCGGTGAATCTGCTGACCAAGTTTCACGATGCTTATATAGACGTGATGATCCGGCTCGCTGCTAAAGTTGGCTACTTGAGCAGTGGTGCTGGTGTTATCAGAGGAAAGAGACCGGCAAAGTCCCGGCAGGTTTGTCTCATGCCGAATGGAGAGGAGGTGGACACCAAGTTGGTCATGGACATATACAAGAGAATCGCGGCATCGCGTGATCTGCAGCGCTTTTGAGGCAAACGTCGCTCGCGTGTCATTTTTAAGGATGTTTTGTTTGGCTTAAGCTGTCAATATCATTTCCTCAAGAATGGTTTTGGTATTCTGCTCTGTGCATTGAAGCTGCGGACGGATGCCCGGCTTTCGTTCTGGAATTTGAAGGGCTTGGCGGTAGGAAACTCTTCTACTGATGGGACTGCACGAAGTTGTGAAATTAGGTCGCTCTTTCCTCGGAACAAATATTTCTGTTTTTTTATTTCGGGAACGAAAAAAGAATAAAAACATGTTTGGTAAAATTTTTATTCTTGGGAGCAAAAAAATATATTTTTCATTCCCAAGAATAGATTTTGAATAGAAATAAAAAGTAGAAAAAAATAGTTTCTTATTTCCGAGAACAATTTTTTCTTTCTTCTTATCTTTTCTTCTCTTTCCTTTCCTTCTTCTTTCTTTTGGCGGCGATGCCGAGCCATGGTGAGGCTTGTTGGCCCGAGCCTCGCCATGGTTGGGCAAGGCTCGACCTCGCGTTTGTTGAGGTGAGGCTTGGCGAGCTAGGAGCGACCATCGACGAGGCTCGGCCTTGCTCGGCCAAGGCGAGACCGATCTCGCGCCGCTTGGGCAAGGTTGAGTCTCGCGGTGGCTAGGCGAGCTTTGGTGAGCTCGCCAACTCTCGCCTTGGCTTGGTGAGGTTTCGACGAGCTCGCTGGACCTCGCCTAGTTGGTTGCGGGCTGTCGTTGTGGCCGGCGACTAGCCACAAAGGAGGAAGAAAGAAGAAAAGAAAATAAAAAATATTAAAAATATTAAAAAATAAAAAGAAATAACAAAATTATACAATTCTACAAAACACATTTCTATCCCAAGGATGGAAATTTTGTACAATTATCAAGCGCTTTTTTACTCAAAATTTGTTCTAGGAAACAGAAAAAAAAAATTTATTATAAAAATTGTTAAGAGAACGGAATCGTTACCAAACGCACCCGTATTTACAGATTTCCTGGCACTTCTTTTGCGTGTATAACAAGCAATTGTATTTCGAATTCAACCATTTTAGTTTCAAAGGCATATTACATCTCATCATCAAAAGAAAACAAGTTATTGATTCGAGAGTAGCAGTTGGCTAATAGTGCAGATCAGTAATGAGCAGAGTTCATTGTTTTAGTACCATGAGAGAAAAGGACATCACAAAATGCCATAAATTTCATATGTTAGTTTACTTTTGTGTCATAATTTTTTTGATCATTTCATTCCACTTTGGATAAAAAAAGAAAAGATCATATATGCAGCCAAAAATTCCGTCGGGACATTATTTTAATATAAAAGATGTTTTGAAAGCAAAGTGAAAATGAGGTCGTGTTTCAAATCTGTTTCTCCTAAATTTAATGAATTGAGGCTAAATTTGTTGTGTCCTTTATATCCTAACCTCATAACCGAGGAATTTGGGCAAAATTTATGTGCTGAAATTTGTAATCGAGAGGAAGCAGGACAAAGGGCCCGCGATCGTGGTCAAGACGAAGGCAAATATTATTTCTATTTCGGACTCATGAGTCCCATACAAGAAGTACAGTTTGGACAAGGTTGAGTCCTGTTCCATGGAAAATTGGCGATTGAAGATGCGTGAAGGATGGACTTTTGTTGAGATATATGCTCTTATCATGACTGTAGTGATGAAAGCCAATTGAAAAAAAGGCATAAGTGTATAAGAAGTTCTAAAACTTGTCATAAAAATATAATTAAGTCTTAAAATTTTCAAAAAGTATAATTAAGTCTTAAAATTTATCATAAAGTATGATTGAGCCATAAGATTTTTAAAAAATACAATCAATTCCTAAAACTTATCAAATTAGTCCAATTTAAATTTTTTTATTGATTACACTTTTTTTTTTTTTTAAGTTTTATGACTTAATTATATTTTCGTGACAAGTTTTAAGATTTAATCGGATCTTTTAAAAGTTTTAGGATTCAATTAAACTTTCGTGACAACTTTTATGATTTGATTGCTCATTTTGAGAGTTTTAAGGCTCAATAGCACTTATGTAATGAGTTTTAGAACTCTCAATACACTTTTTCCTAATAAAAATTATCAAACCCCAATGGAATTTGGGGATGTATTGAACGTTGGTGGATGGTGGAAGCCTCCACCGAATGCTTCCTGGTTTGTTTTCTTTTATGAAGATTGTTTTAGTCTGTCTTATTCTTTGTTGTTGGACTTCAAAATTATTCTTAAAAAAAGAAAATTGAACTAATATATTCATTAGAAAAGCCACTAGATTATGTCGCCGAAGGCACTAAAATGATTGGCTTTTCACTAAGGCTCTGTTCGTTCCGCGGAAAATAATTTTCGGGAAAATGTTTTCCGGATTTTCCGGTGTTCGTTTCATGGAAAATGAATTCATTGGGGAAAATATTTTCCATCCAAGGAAAAAAGTCTTCTAAAATAAGGGAAAATGTTTTCCACTTTTGAAAAGTGGAAAACATTTTCCTCACTTGATCTCTCTTACTTCACACCTATACAAATCTTCACTTTCTCTTCTCATTTCTTCTTCCTTCTTTTTTATTCGAATTATTTTTAGTTTTCTTCGTCTTTTTTAATTTGAATTATTTTTAATTTCCTTTTTCTTTTCTTTTCCTTTTTTTTTTTCTTTTTCTTTTATTTGTTTTCTATCTTCTTCTTTCTTGGCTAGTCGTCGAATCGGGTGAACCTCAACTCATCGATCTTAAACTCGCGCTCGTCAATCCGGTGAGTCTCAAGCTTGGCACTCACGCTCGTCAATTTGGTGAGCGAAAAATATTTTCCTTACCGAACACCGGAAAATATTTTCAAACACTTTCGGGTTTTAGCCGAACACTGAGAAAATATTGTCATTTTCCGGAAAATGACTTCTGAGAAAATATTTTCCGGAGATGACCCATTTTCCGCGAAATGAACGGACCATACGTGGCACTTAAGTGATAGTAAAAAAAATAAAGAACAATTATAGCACTGAAGTGAGAGCCATATGAAAATTGTAACAATTGTTCCGTCGTTCTCCTAATACTATCGTTTCAATTCACAGCAGCACCCTTCAAGACTTGAATAAATATCGTGGATCCTGTGATGTGGAGCCTCCTCAATTGGCTATAACTGACTGAAATCAAAAAAAGAATCAGATGAAGTGAGGAAAGTGCTTTCACTTACGGCGATCGAGCGTCATTGCCATGTTGCTGCAACAACCCACTGCTTTTAACCGAGTTGGGTTGGCCGATGCATTCTCGATTGCCAAGATTTATGATGAATGATCATCATATTGAGGAGGACTTACTGCAGTGATGATCAATTAATAGTTCATATATGGAAACTGAACCTTGGCTATGGGGAGGCAAGTAGTATAATGACATGACTCCTCCACAAAGTTGAATCAACGATAATCCAGAACATAAACGAAGCATTTGTACATGTATGGTTCTTTCTTTCACAACATAATCATTTAAGGCTTTAAAAGGTTCTTGCTTACTGCTGAATATCTACTGACGGAAAAACTCCATAAAAGCTGTGCTCATCCCATAATTGGGTTATCATTTCCCCTAAAGATGTCGGCTAGCAATTCAGAGAAATGGTTGATCTCATCCAGTATCGGCTCATCCAAGAGATCCCGGAGATCCTCCATCCCGTCTATTCTCAGCGGCACATCGTAATTTGATTGGGGCTGTTTCATGAAACAGGCTTGAGCTTGAGGTTGAAGTTCCACTTCTGCTACAAGATCAGATTCCTGGCTCATCACATAGTATTGGCTCTCTTCAGAAGTCACTGGATTGTAGCCGGTCAGGGTCTGGTTCGTGAACTGAGCTTCAGGTTGAGCTTCCACTTCAACATTCAATCCCTGGTTCATCACACGGTGTTGATTTTCTGATGAAGGCATGAGATTGTCACTGGTTAGGGACTGGTTCATGAACCCAGCTTGAGGTTGACGTTCTACTTCTGCTGCGAGATCCGGTCCCTCGTTCATGACATGGCATCGATTTTCTTGGCAAGTCAATGGATTGTCGCTGGTCTGGGACTGGTTTATGTACCAGGCTTCAAATTGGGGTTCCACGTGAAGATTCAATCCCTGGTTCATCACATAGTGTTGATTTTCTGGTGAAGGCACGAGATTGTCGCCGGTTTGGGTCTGGTTCATGAACCACGCTTGAGGTTGAGGTTCTGCTTCTGCTACGAGATCTGGTCCCTGGTTCATGACATGGCGTCGATTTTCTTGGTAAGTCACTGGATTGTCGCCGGTCCGGGTCTGGTTCATGAACCAGGGTTCGAGGTGAGGATCCACTTCAAGATTCAATTCCCGGTTCATCACATGCTGTGGATTGTCCTGTGAAGGCATGAGATTGTCGCCGGTCAGGGACTGGTTCACAAACCAGGCTTGAGGTTGAGGTTCTGCTTCTGGTACGGGATCCAGTCCCTGGTTCATGACATGGTATGAATTTTCTTGGAAAGGCGCAGGATTGTTGCTGGTTAAGGACTGGTTCATGAACCAGGCTTGAGGTTGAAATTCCGCTTCCGGTACAAGATCCGGTCCCTGGTTCATGACATGGTATTGATTTTCTTGCGAAGGTGCAGGATTATCACTGGTTAGGGGCTGGTTCATGAACCAGGCTTGAGGTTGAGGTTCCCCTTCCAGTATGGGATCCAGTCCCTTGTTCATGACATGGTATTGATTTTCTTGGGAAGGCACAGGATTGTCGCTGGTTAGGGACTGGTTCATGAAACAGGCTTGTGGTTGAGGTTCCACTTCTGCTACCAGATCCGGTCCCTGGTCCATCACATTGTATCGGTTTTCTTGGGACGGCACAAGATTGCTGCCTGCTAGTGACTGGGTCAATCCCTTGTTCATCGCCTCATATTGATTTTCTTGCGAAGGCACGAGATTGTTGCCGGTTTGTTGTGGACTGATGAGAGAAGCAAACTCTGTGTCATAGTTGATCTCTCTTCCCAATTCGGGAGGCACAAAGGGAGTATCAACTTCGTTAAGTATAGAGTCAAATTTTGAGTGATGCTGCAGATCCACGAGGTCCGAAGAATCGCAGAGTTCTGTCCAGAGGTGTTGCTTCTGCAGTGGACGGAATATTTCAGCCAAGCCTGTGATGATGTCGTCTTCAACTCCCACCTGTGGTGACACGGTTGGAGCAGCATTTTCAGTAACTGCAGTCAAAGACGTTGTCTGGTTTTGCAGTCTCGAAACAGGCCCGGGGAGAACCATGCTGCCCTCAACTCGAGGAGGCATGCTCAGGGATGGGAAGGTGGTAGGATCCACCACAGGATTGATGCTATGTATGTTTGGCAAGTCCGTCCAGGGCACTTGATATGTGCTTTCTTCATTTCCATTAAGGCCTTGGTTCACATTGAGATTGTCATTGGAAAGATTGCTATGTTCTCCAGGATAGTTTAAATTGTGACTCGAAGCTTGACTGCTATTATGCAGTTTCTCACAATGAGATGACTGTGAGCTCTGCTCAGATGGATTCGCGGGGAAATCCGAAAGTTGTGGGTATTGGTTTTGTTCTTGTTGCAGGACTTGGTTTGGGATTGGACTACTACTGTTGAAGCTAAGCTGAGGACTTGGAAGGAAATACTGCTGGCTGGTGTCAGCAGAACCTGCACCTCTGAAGTCAACACTGGCCTGTCCTACCTGGCCAGAAACGGAAGCTTGGGTGTCTGGCTGCTGATGAGGTTCAACACCCCAGTTGGAGCCGCCTGATTGTCCATCTGAAGGCACATTGCTCGCACTGGCCATATTGCAAAGACGCTGCACTTGATTCTTGTACCTCTGAAAGGGGGAACAACTGTAAGTACACAGAATAAGACGGATATATATGATCTAGTTTAGATTGTAAATCAAAACAAGGAGGAGGATGGACGACCTGTCACTTAAGGTTGTACAAATTGCAAATTGCAGAATGTGCACAATAGCATCTAGATCTAGAAAACATGCCGGTGAAAACCAATCTTGAAGTAGCCAGTTAGAGTAACCATAGGCTGGTATATTCATCAAAAGTAAATTGGACATATAGCACGACAGTGCTGAATCAGAGTTATCAATTTCGAACATGCTAGGGCTAATAATACTACACAATGATGATTTAAAATGGAATTGGATAAAACTCAAGCAGGGAGAAATTACCTGAAGGTGGCTTTCGACTTGACGATGATTTACATATGGCACGTCCATCATTTTAAGAGTCGTTTTTGGGCGTGCGTCTGCATAAACAACGAGAAGACAGTTAGTCTGTTACACAATACGTCTATGCACGACTATGAAATTAGATAATTCGTTTTATCAGAAGATTTTACTGAGATATTTGAGTATTACCATCACCGAGTGCACTCAGTGCTGCAGTAGAATTGTGATGCAGCTCGGGACTCCTCACAGCCTGTCGCATCCTTCTTCTCCCGGACGAACTAGTCCCGATGTTATTGTCCTCTGTATAATCTGTGCTCCAATCCTCCTCGGAGACGTGATTGGAATCAACCCTTTCCGAGTCAATTCTAGGTCTCTCGTGTTCTCTCTCTTTGTCCTTCCCATTATTGGATCTCTTCGCACCAGCTTCTAGTGTTGTCCCTTTCCCTTTGACATTCAATGGTGCGAAGCGACTTTTCCCCACTTTCGGTTTCTCTGCGCATCTTTCATCAACTTGGTCGCCTTCTGCTATGTGTCCTCTTGTCTTGCTAAGTTGATCCCTTGAGGTTTCTTGAGTTCTAGTTGCCTTGTCTATCTTCTTATCAGGCGAATGTTCCTTCCTGAGGACTTTCTTTCCTTTAGATTTCACCGATCGAGTATTTCTCTTTTCTGTCGGCACTATCATTCGCCTTCGGAATGCGTGCTGCCATAAAACCTTCAGATGTTCTGGAGAAAGGGGTTTATAGAGGAAGTAACTCGCTCCTATGGCTAGGGATCTCCCCGCTGTGTTCTTGTGCCGATTTGCTGACATTACTGAATTCCAAATATGCGTTAGAAATGAATGTGCTAAACTAGGATACCTAAAGTGAAGTATAAGGTAATAACATGAGTGCAAATGAATCAGATAGAAGCTCGCAAATGAATCGAATAGAAGCTCACAAATGACAGGAATTTCTTCCTTCATAAGCTCACAAAGGATCGAAAAGTTCTTGTCATTGATCGTGTCAATATTTGCCATGACAAGCTTGAACCAGTCCTTCTTTCCTTGGATAATGGACAAAGCGACCGACGGTAATTCGGTACCTGTCACTGGAGAAAAAAAGAGGGAGAAAAAATATACCCATTAGAACGGCTAATAAGAATACGATCTTAGTCATTTGACAATGAGCAAGTAATGAAGCAAGGAGTATCCAAAATCAAACGATTCGATATATTTTTTCTCGCCTCTTTCTTTTTCCTTTTCAGACAAATTGCTTTTGGTGCAAAAGCTAGCTGTTACAAGTCAGATCCCACGGCAACAGAAGAACTAACATTTGAATTATCGAGACAAAAAGAACTACTTTATCACAGCTTTTCAACATGAATTCTTGAGGCCCCATAGATTAAGGCATCAATGATTCTGCATTCTTATGTGTTTAAAACAGTTCTAACTTGTCTAAGACTGACTTTGGCAAACCCTTGTCTAACCTCAAATATCATCGTTTGTACACGAACAGAAAATCTGAGTTACTAGATCTAGGATTCCTGATTTTGTCTCAACATTAAAATGGAAGCAGACCAATACTAATTTTTTTTTGTGGTGGGCCTAGGAAGGAGATTAATAGTGTAATTTAAACATAAAAAGTGCATGACTTGTCTGAAAATTAACTCCATAGAGGAAGACTCTGGTCTGTAACAACTCTAGGAATTAGAGCAAGGATCTGATCTTCCTCTTCAACGAAAGATCCAGACTCAAAAAATGAACTCGGATGGCGTTAGTTCATTTTGGATTGAAAATCCTTGCATTAATTATGGGGTCTAAACCTTTAGACGCAGGTGCATACATTTTCTACTTATTTCCATGTAGAGAGCTAAACTCCAGATCACAAATTTAATTTTTCGCGCGGTTGATGACGGCGCGCAAAACAATTCAGTTTTACTCGTGCGGGATGCAAGCAGGCGCGCTAGGGAGAGGGAGAAACAGAAAGAGAGGCCTTTGACAGCGATCGACAGGGAGGAAAAACTGGTAAAACCCGTCAAACATATCACATATCTGATCAGTGATTACCATTGAAGGAGTATTGTCCAAGAAGGGACCTCGTGGATGCGAGAGACGTCGGGTCGCCATCAACCAACAATATTGGCAGGCCACGAGCGAAGCTAGGCACCGAGTTAAGCAGCTCTCCGCAACCCTCGTCCATGGTTATGGAATTGTGGATGGTCGGTCGCTCAGCAGAAGGAGAACGATCATAGACAAGAACTGGCAAGGCTTCCCTTTTTCCTTTGCCAAATGATAAAACCGGAGGCTTTGGGAGCCCTCTTCAAAGGCCCACGCAGAGCATGAACGGGCAAACGAGTTTCAGACAACCTCGCACGCAGAGAGACCTTCGTCAAAGTTGTATCGTCTTCGGAAAACACCTAAATAGGAAGACCTTCGTCAAAGTTGCCTCTTTTGGCCGTCAAGCTTTGTCAATTAAAACTAGGAAGTGGCAACTGGCAGGTGAGTAATCTCTATACGGACAAGGACTAATATCGGATGCGCCAACTTCACTTGTCAAGTTAAACTTTTTTTTGACCAATAGTTTTGGAGGAAAATAATTATTGCTCTGCTTATTTCATTGGAAATTAATATTTTCCTAAAAATGACCGATTGTATAACTCGAAGTAACTGGTCAATTTAAAATGTTTAGTATCAACAATAATTTATGTCTAAGCATTTGCGTCCACAATAAATATGTTTTTCGTTCATTATTTTTGTAAAAGATACAAATGATTATTTTTAAGAACATATTTTTCAAATTATTCATTTTCGCGAAAGAAGCGGGGCATAAGACGATCACACAATGTATGCATACTTTATCTATATTGATATAGTAGACAATATAATGAGCTAATAATTTACTTTTTGCCATTTATTCTTTGCTTGTTGGAAACTCCATCATGGATAGTCATATAATCATTTCTCTTGATTGAATCAAAACAACATTGCATAGAGTAAGAATTTTTTTTGAAAATGTCAGTGAAATCATTATTTTGGATTAAAAGAAATTAATATCTACGAACTATTTACAAGAAAATATCAAGATACCTCAATATGCATAATTTTTTAGTGTTTTCCTAAATATTCCTCTAACGTCTTACATGTCCTATATAAAATTATTTCAGCAATATAATAAGAAAGAAAGATACACTCTTTGATATATAAAAAAGAGAGAGTTGAAATATATTTTAGACTAAGGAAATTAATAAAAAGTTCAGAGAGAGTGACCTTTTGAGATAAGAGGGATGACGAATAGATAAGTTTGTATAAAATCAATGGTCAAAAAGAGACTTTTCAGTTTTATATTTTATAAAAAATGTCATATTTTCTACTATTAGTGAGACAATTTTATATGGAGCATGTAAAACCTTATACAAATATATGAGAATACATTTTTCTTCAATACGCTAAAAAAAAGCAAAAATGCTCAATTATGGTAACTATCATAAAAAGAAAAAGAAAAAATAGAGAAAAAAAAGG
This sequence comes from Eucalyptus erythrocorys, assembly GCA_014182555.1. Lineage (NCBI taxonomy): Eukaryota > Viridiplantae > Streptophyta > Magnoliopsida > Myrtales > Myrtaceae > Eucalyptus > Eucalyptus erythrocorys. The sequence goes on along the minus strand of CM024603.1, from coordinate 32,425,199 downwards.
ACGAATGGGCCCATTGCTTTCAACTACAATTGAAATATTAAGGGTATTTTTGTCTTTTTAGTGTAAATGAGGTGGATTCGGTAATTTAGAGGGTGGAAATAGCATAGCCCTCAATTTAATAATATGGAGATCTCTAGGAATCCACTGTCTTTTTTTTTTTTTTTTTTTTTTTTTTTTGGTTAGTCTCACTCTATCCTACTCTAACACTCACTTTAAGACTTTTGCCCTATCTCTTATAGGGCCTCTTACAGGGCATGGGAGTCGAAATCCACTCTTGAAACTTACTTGTCCCCACCCCATCCCTCTTGAGAAGGTGGAGATTTGAATCCATCACCTTCACCTTCCATGTTGGAAGAGTGGCCATTGAGGGAATCCATTGTCTTGTTTAATGCTTATTAAATTACTTTTTAACTTGCGAACGCGGTGTAAGGATTAGTTCCGGCAATAGTGATATTTGCTGACATCCCAAAACTAGTTGTCACCCCATTAGTAGTATGAGATGTAAGGATTGACATATAGAAGAACTTTTAATAGGATTGATAATCATACGAAGTAGCAAATATTTTAGCCATTTGCATTAATCTCAAGCTTTCATCTTGTGTATTTGCTCCTTTAGAACCACAAACTTTGTTCAATTAAAGTCCTTGAGCAATTTGCTTTGAGAGAGCAAATCCAAGTAACCTTTTTCACTTATATACCCTAAAAAGTGCAAGTATGAGAGATGCTAAAATTTATGATAAGATAAAATTCACACTATCCTACGTTTGGTGTCTACTTAAAATAGGATAAAATCATATATAAGGGAGATATAAGTAGGATAGAATTATCTTATGAGGGAGGTTGGATAAAGGTAGATGGGATTTCTAATATCCATAATAACAAATTTCTTAAATTAACAAATTTAAAATTATATTTCAATATAAATAATATTTGAATTCTAATATAAGAAATTCAATATAACAAAAAATAACAAATTATTTTTTAATTTAATCTAATTTTTGTTTATATATTCTAATTTAATTATATTTAATTATCTTTAAATATAAATTCGAATTTAATTCTATTTTATTACATATTTATGTGTTTTAGTATTTTAAGTATTTACTATAGTTTACTACTCAATAGAATTTTATTAGAGACTGATGGAAGGGAAAGAAAGAAAGAAATAATAAATTAATTAAAAAAAGAGAGAAAAAACAAAATAAAAAGTAGACAAGATTGTCACGAGAGATTTTTACTATCTTCATTTGTAAATTTTTTATTTAATATGATGTGAATATATTCGACTTTATTATTATAATCATTAAATAATTAATAAGATATAGCAAAATCCTTAGATTTCTTATCATATCCTATTTGGTCCTATTTTGATTAGAATTCTGAATGATGAAACGTAGCCTACAAAGGATAGCTTTGCTTAAGGCGAGCTTTCTAGTTTATTAATAATTTAAAAAAAAGAGAAGAATTTATATATAATTGGTTTTTACCTCATTTTCTCCCATCTTTTTCTTGATTTACTAGAAACAATAAGTAAGCATGTAACTCAGCAGACCGTTTTTCGAAAGATCTAGACCTGTTGTCATATGATTTTTGTGAAAATTTCAATACAAGTATGTGATTTTCACTTGTTTTATATTTACCAAGCATACTACGAAAATTCCACTTAAAAAGGGGAAATTTCTCTACAAGTCAACCTAACTAAGTATGGTGACCAGCTATATTCGGTTAGTTGCATTGATTTTGGTAATAATTCAAGCTAATTTAGAAAGCATCTATAGCCGTTGAACAAAGCAGTTTCGGCCCCAATCTGGCAACCTCCGTCAAAGTTCCATCTTGGCAGGCAAACTCTGGTCTTAAAAGTGAAGAAAAGCAGCAAGCAAATTCCAAATATGTAAAGATAATTAAATTCGGATGGGCTACTTATGTTTAGCACATATTTCCTTTTTCTTCAGATTACATCGCGAGGTGTCATCGCCAATGCACATGACGTAAGCTCATCATTATTATTTTTTAATGTATTGATGATATAATTGACAATGTGATGAGATAATAATAACTTTTTTTTGCCGTTTGTTTCTTCAGTCGTTGGAAAAATCACACATCGTTGCCCAGCAGTAGTCGACTCCGTTTCCAAGCTAAGTTTAACCTTAAAACATAAAGTTATCGGGTGGCAGGCGAAAGCGTTGTCGTCTCCTCCTCCTCTTTTCACAATGTGACTTCACTTAGGGGCTGCATGGTAACTTCTGTTTCTGTTCCCAGGAACACTTTTTTTTTTTTTTTTTCCCTGGAACAAAAAGAAAGCAAACGCGTTTGGACGCGTTTTTGTTCTAAAAGTGTTTTTTTGTTCCTAGAAACATATCGAAATAGAAACAAGAAAAAAAAAAAAAGTTGTTTCTTGTTTCGACACACATTTGAGAAGCACATTTTCTCTCTTTCTTTTTCTTCTTCTTTTCTTCTTCTTTCTTCTTTCTTTTTTCTTTGCCGGTCGCCGGCCTCGCCATGGCCGGCGATCGGCCGATGAGGGCCGGCGACGCCGTTGAGGGCGGCGACCTCGCCGGAGCGTCGCCGGCCCCGGCGAGGCCGAGCATCGCCGTAGGCCGGGCGAGCTCGGCCTCGCGAGCTTGGCCTCGCCCGGCGAGCTCGAGCTCGCCCGGCGCGCGAGGCTCGACCTCGCCCGGATCCAACGAGGCGAGCTCGCCCGCTCGGCTCGGCCTCGGCCTCGGCCACGGCCGGTCGGGCGTCACTGGCGGTGGCCCGGCGGGCCGAGCCTCGCCGTGGCCGGGCGAGGAGGCCGGCCCTCGTCGGCCGGTCGCCGACCATGGCCAAGGCCGGCGACCGGCCAAAAGAAGAAAAAAAATAAGAAAAAGGAAAAATAAATAAGAAAATAAGAAAAATATTAAAAAATTAAAAGAAATAAAAAAATTATACAAATTTACCAAACGTGTTTCTATTCTTTTTATATTTTTGGAACAGTTTACCAAACGCATTTTTTTGTTCAAAAATTGTTCCCTAGGAGCAGAAATACTTTTTTCTATTTATGTTCCCGAAACAATTTTTAAACGAAACGTTACCAAACGCACCCTTAGTGACTCTCCTCCATCGATCTCTCTCCAGCAAATCCTTTTCCTCGTGTTTCATTTCCTTAGTTTAAGTCTTATCCTATTCAGGTATATCCCATCCTCTAAGGCTACATTTGACAGTTAAAATAAAATTTAGGCCGGATTAAATTTTATTCTATCCTGCGTTTGGTACCTACTCAAGATAGGATAAATTCATATATAAGAGAGATATAAACATGATATAATTATCCTATTAAGGAAGTGGGATAAAAGTGGATAGGAATTCTAACATCTATAATAAGAAAGTTATTTTTCTTAAATAATAATATTCTTAAATTAACAAAATTAAAATTATATTTCGATATAAATAATATTTGAGTTTTAATATGAAAATTCAAAATGACAAAATTGTTATTTTAATTCAATCTTATCTTTATTTATATATTAGAATTTAATTCTAATTTATAAAATATATTCAATATATAAATATAAATATATATTTAAATTTATTACATATTTTAGTGTTTTAGGTATCTTAGTACAATTTACTATTTAATAAATTTTTGCTAGAGAATGATCGAAGGGGAAGAAAGAAATAAAAAAGAAATTAATTTAAAAAGAGAGGATAATAAAATAAAAATGTAAATGAAAATAAAGTTGATAAGAGTGTCGCAAGAGATTTTTATCATCTCAATTTATAAAATTTTTTGTTTATTTTAATATGTTATTTATACCAAATAATATATATGATATGATGTGAATATATTCAGCTTTATTATTGTAATAATCAAACAATGGATAACATATATCAAAATTTATGAATTTCATATCTTATCATATTTATTCCTATCTTGGAAAGAAATCTAGATGACCCCGTATAGCCTAAATGATAATTTTTTTGTATTTATTTGGGTCATAATTGGGTTACATCCGGTTTTTACATTACGCCAAATGCTGAATCGGATATAAGTTATCTTGTCCCAAGTTACATTCGGTCCACCAAATATGGCCATAGACCCTTAAAGCTAACGACGGAATGCACAATTCTAAAAAGCAAATCTGTCTTAGTGCTAGGTTAGGGGCACGAAAAATGTTCCTACCCCACTGGGTATCCCGGCCAACTCTCTCTATGGGAAAACGGGACCAAACTTGGATTCCCGCGATGCCTTCCCTGGCCTCTGTTTACAAGCTAGGCATGGTACAGGGAAATGAAAGGGCCTGGTTGGAAACAACCAGGGTGGCCGGTCGGAAAAAATGGTCCTGGTCATGACCTTAAACTGACAAGTCCAATCCAGGGAAAACCTAGTAGGGAGGTAAGAATCCCTCTTACCCCTAATTGGGCTAATGCTAGGTTAGGGGCACGAAAAATGTTTCTACCCAATTGGGTATCTCGGCCAACTCCCTCTACGGGAAAACGGGACCCAACTTGGATCCCCGCGATGCCTTTCTTGGCCTCTGTTTACAAGCCAAGCATGGTACAGGGAAATGAAAGAGCCTGGTTGGAAACAACTAAGGTGGCCGGCTAGCCGGACGGAATGCACAATTCTAAAAGCAAATCTGTCTACCCATGTGCTCGGTAGGTAGACTCATACCCGTGTGGGCGAGATGGGCAAGGCACCTCCTTGTCTGGCCGACAAGCTCGGTATCTCCTAACCTATTAGCTTGATGCGGGAAAAAGATGACCAAGATTTGGGGAAAGGGTCGCTTGAACCCAACGGATTGCACCAATTTGACGGGATGTGGCCCCACAATAGATCCCTCGGATGGCAATAATATGATGGGATTGAAATCCCCACGATCCTCTCTATATAGGTAATAATCACATTCTCACATGAAAGACAAGCCGTGCCCGGCTTAACCACCTGCTCCGAGCTAACTAGTTCAATCGCCATAAGGGTGGTGCCCCACGAGGATGAATACATGGATTTCCTAGCTAGCTCCTTGTTGCAATGAGCTTATCACAACCTCTATTTCTTTCTTTCATTCTTTCCATCCTCGGTGAACTCATTCCGGATCGATGTAGTCGTTAGGTTGGCTTCTATCCTTCTGCATACGACGATGTCTGCATCGCAAATGGCGGTGGTGATGGCAGTAGGAGTTGGTCTCTTCTCTCCCGCCTCTCCCCTCAATTGTTCTACATTCACTCACGTTATGTTTCTACAAAGTCCTGACTATTTTCCTAACGTCCAAATTGTGCTGTCACCAAGTGTTGCTAACGGTAAAAGTACTTGATTGCACAAACCATGAAATTCAGAGGACTGGATTGAATCCATTGAAGATTTAAGGGGACCCAATTGTAAAATCCATTAGAAAAGGCCCCCTTCGCGTCGCGGCCTATACCCTCCTCCCCCACTTCGTAGCCTCCTTTGGGAATCCCGGCGTTCTCTCTCTCTCTCTCTCTCTCTCTCTTCATCTTTCTCTCTCCTCTCTTCCTTCGGTGGCAATTTCGAGCAGCGCTGCCCGGATCCAAAGTTCGCTCCTTTTGCGCCTCCCTGCGCCGACCGAGCGGAAGCTTTTGCCGGGTTGTGGCCAGAATCGGGCTCGATGGCGGTGCGGCTGAGTTTCCGTCGCGATTTCTTCTTTTATGGTTTTCTTTTTCCATTGCGATTTGAGTGATGACGGTGGTGATGACGATGTAGCAGGACGAGTTGGTGGAGGAAGAGTTCGAGCCCTTGTTCGATTACCGCCGGGTGCAGCCCAAGTTCGTTTGCCTCGATGGTGAGTTGGGTGGAGTTAGCTGACGTCGTTTGGAATTTGTTGTTTGGTTTTTTTCTTTTTTGATTTGTTATTCGATGTCGGCGATTGCTTGGGATTTTGACGCGGGTTGATTTGGGAAAAGGGGAAGTTTATGCTCAGTTACTGTATCGTGGAATTTTTCTGAATGGCGTTTTCTGAGGTTGGGCTGCTTTTGTAGATGATGATTCTGACGAGGAGCCGATTATCATCTCGAAACGACAGAAGGTATCCGGAGTAAGGTTTTTGTTAGCGAACCTTGCAAAAGTTTAGTGTGGCGGAGAATTGTTTTTGATTGCGGAATTGAGTATTTTCAATGAAATTTGGTGGTTCTAGAGTGTTTCTTCTGTGGTTTAGGTATTTGTTGGGATATAGTTGGTCACTTGGTCTGTGTTTTCCGTGTTTAGGATGGGAAGGGGATAATGATGGCATTCCTCAAGTGATTATCTGTGACGACAAGAAAGAAGGAAAGGAGGAGGAAGAAGAAGATGATTGGCTGCCCCCGCCACCCAAAATTGATGCCAATATGAGGAGTAAGCTCTCCGAAGATCCTGCACTCAAGGAATTGAGGTAGTGTTTGGTCAATATTTATGTGCCTACACATGTGTATGTTATGCTTCATCCAGAATCTATTTTACTAATCTTCTAGGGTTAACCACTTGTGTTGCACATAATACAGGCTGTATGTAGTATATTACTTGTAAGATTTACATATGCAATCACGTATATGTTGAATGTTATGATCATTATTGGGATACTGAATTTTTTCTATGTATTTGTACTTCCCCTATTGATTTCGATAATGATTATGTCCCCTAGTTAGTATGCGTGCTGGTAATAGTGCTATAAAATTTTGAGGCACCTCAATTACTGTCTGATTTGCTACATACGTATTGCAAGCTGCAGTTTAATTGGATATATTGTTTTGTATTTGTCAATTTTAGTCTTGAGTTCAGAAATTTCAAGTATCTGCCCGACTTCTTCCTTTGTCCAGTTTGATCTTCTCTTAACCTGTTTGAGCTAACTGGACGAGGTTTCTGGCCTTAGGTTGTTGAAGCAGGAGCTTCAAACCTGTGCACAATCTGCCAGAGATTTGTTGCAATCTGTGGAGGATTCTGCTCAGAGAAAGGTCTCTAGTCCATTTCAATCTTTGAAGGATGCTCCTGCTGAATTGCCAAAGCCTCAATTTGAGAGAGCTAAGATAGTGATATCGATACAGGACAAGGATGGGCCCAAGCAATTTCGTGTTTTTCTGGTATGGTTGCATTCAGAATGTCTAGACAATAAGCATATTTGCAAACTTTGCTGGCTGAGACGACATGTAGAATACTCTTCTTTTCTTTTTTGTCATGTTTAACAATAAGACAGTCCTGATCTACATCTCGCTATCTCCTTTTCTTCTGTCTGTTATGTAAGCATACAATTGAAGGGTTAGACTAGGATAGTGGTGGTGACAAAATCAGCTAGGTCAGTAATGAAGCCATGGGACATCTATATACTCATCTACTTTTTGGTTCTCAGTTTTTTTTTTTTTTTTTTTTTTTTTTGAATTTTAGATTTGTAATCATTTGAGTTCTCAAACAATTTTCCAAATATCACTCAGTATATGAGTTTGCTTCTTCTTCTTCTGTGAATTCTTTATGTGCGATATTCTGCTTGTAAAATGTCTGGACTCTGGAATGTTTAGCTAGTCTTGTTTAATGTTGTGGAGACTATGCTCATTGAGGTTGTCTGAGAGTTGGAACCATGCTCCAAACGATGTTGAGTTGTAAATAACAATAGAAGTCAATTCTACTCAGGAATATTTCCGCCATTGATGAGCAAATTGCGATTTGTTTCATTCATTCCATTTAGCCATTTATCTATTCTTCTCAGTGATTTACTTCATAAAGAATTGGTCAAGAGTTCTAACCAGAATCTAACATTGCATACCAAATGGTACATGGGAGTATTTTTGGTTTTTGACTGCCCGGTGTGGTCTGATAGTTCAGTGAATGAAGCAAATCAGTTTTAGTAGTCAGTGTGATAGAAGATGTCAACTTAAGCAACCTTTAATGTAATCCACTATATTGAGCACCGTGTTTCTAGGTAACTATGGCTGTGCTATTATGATGGGGCAAATATCTTCGTGTTTAATCTCCAAGTAAGTATAAAAAAAAATGACTTAACCAGAGTGGCCGGATGATGGTGACAAATGTAGGCTGTCACAAGAGAATTTAGTCTCTTGTCTGATTTCAGTATTGCTGTTGCATGTCATCCATATTTATGATTTTAGGTACGGATAAATGGAATTTTTGTTTAAATAGAATTCGTTTAATTTTCTGCTAGTTTTCTTCTTGGTTTGTAGGGAAAACTATTGGGCCTTTCCTCATCTGGGTTTAGTAGGTACCTGCCAGTCTGGTGTTATAAGATCGTCTGTCTATAAGTGGCCCCTTTTAGTCAAACATTTGATTTGAGTTGATTTTTGAGTTAAATGGCTGATTCACAATGAGTATAATCCTTGTAATTCCCTACTGTTGCTTGGTTGCTTTAAATTAGTGAATATTGTGATCTTAGAAGCACATTTTGAAACTATGTAGTAGTTCATCAATCACATCAGACCATCCTCAGGCATGTTGCGACAAGTCTAAGTCATGTGTAATTATTCTAATGGCATGCTGAACAATTCTCAGGGAATGAGGTCTATAACATACCTGCACACACATTCAAGGAATATCCTTTTGATAAGCCGAACTTAGTTCTTGCTTTGACATGACTTAGCATCTCTGATTCTTTTGCTGTAATCTCCCAGGGTCATCTATAGGCTGGTTGGTTGGCTCTTTCTTTTCTTTAATTTTTATATGTTTGAAATATTTGAGATAGATTCATTATCTAAGTCAAATGGACTGGATTTTGTCTAGGCATGTTTATGAATAAATGTATAAGGTAGGATATCTCTGATTGGGTAGATTTTGGTGCAGCAGGCCTTGTTGATATGCAATAGGAGAGTCAACTGCCTACAGTTAAATGGCATGTACCTGTCATATAATTATGGATTATTGCCACTACCTCCTTGATGATTTTCCTTCTGGATGGTTGTTTAGTCTCTGTACCTGTACAATAATTATAAGAAGTGCTTTCTTCCGCAACAGCCATCCTCATAAAGTGACATAAGTACTTTCTCCACTCTGCTGCTGATAGCTACTCAGCAGCAGAGCCTTTGAACCTTTCTTGAAATGATTCCATATGGGCCTGATAAATGATGATGAGTACGTCTTTCAGAAGGCTATCCTCTGATTCTCCTAACAAGCCAAGCACACCTGATCCAATTTCAGTGCTCTAGCAATCAAATTCATGCCACTCAAACACTTACTCATTGTCTATTACTTCTATGCATCACACAGCAGTTGACATTTGATTCCTTAACGCTTGTAATTTCTTTCCTTTTTCCCTTGAAGTTCATGATTTTTGAACTTAACTTCCTTCATGTTGCTATAGGATGACAAGTTTGAGCGGCTGTTCAAGTTATATGCAGATAGAGTCAAGCTTAACCATGAAATTTTAGTATTTACGTTTGATGGGGAGAAGGTCAGTCCATCAGCAACCCCTGAAAGTTTGGGAATGGAGGATGAGGACATCATTGAAGTGCATGCTAAGTCAAGGTGATTGAGGTAAGAGTCTGCTTTGGTAACTTATCTTTTTTCAGTTAATGCATATCCACTTAAAGTGAAAATTGACATGCTGAGTAAGTGAGCAGGAGGTCCAACTTTTCATTCTGTCTATTCACTTTTGCAAATGATCGTGTCTGGTAGCATTTGAAGGAAAATATTAATTGAATATATGGAGAAAAAAAAAAAAAAAGTGGTGCACATGATAGATTTACGATGTTGAGGGAGTTGTTGGAGCTAATAGAGGGCATGAATTGTGAAGCTTTTGCAAAGGCACTGTCGTTGTTCTTTAGATTGATGAAACATAATCGATCATAAAATATTGCATCAAATTGATCAGACATTGTCTTTTTTCACTCTCATCACTTACCTCAAAAGTTGCTTTTAATGTTGGGACACAATGGGTCACATTTGTCATAAAAAAGTTTTCTAAACATCACCTATGCCTGAATAAGCTACTTTACCATTTCTCCATTTTTTGGCTAGAAAATGGCATTCATATTTTCTGGTTATGGATTGTGGGATTTGGCTTAACTGTGGCTGAAGGCTGGAAGGAGAAAGTCAAGTATCTCTTCAAACCAAAAACTGTGAAGTTAGAAAAATAGGACATGGCCTTGTTGTTTGCACCATTGTCACGTGGCCATTCCAGTCTCTTTTTCAGGAACTGGAAGTTAAGAACTGAAAGAGAGCATGATTGTTAAGATCCTGAACCTGTACGATCCTGTGATCCAGGATCGTGATCCTACTGTGATCCCACTTGTTTGTAATACTTGGTGAGATCCAGATCGTTGTGGAATATCTAGATCACTGGATCGCGATGCTAACAACCAGGCTGCTAAGTCAATACAGACTGAATTTTCTGCTTGAGGACTTGATGACCTTCAATCCAATGTCTAACTGCAAATATAATGCACGTCTGAACTTGAACGATAGAAGGAGTCTGACCATGTGTGGCTGCATTCTTGTCTCTTTATAGGAAATAAGAACAAACTAGGTTGAGTAATATGGATAAAAAACTGGCTCTCTTTGGATGTGTTTGGCATTGATTTTGTTCCCTGGGAACAATTTTTATCATAAATATATATATATTTTTTTTTTTTTTAAATTCTGTTTTCAGGAACAATTTTTTAGCGAAAGAATGCTCTTGGTAACTGTACAAAATTTCTATTCTTGGAATAGAAATATGTTTGATAGGATTCTTAAATATTTTTTTTGTTTTTTTAAATATTTTTATTATATTTTTCTTCATTTTCATTTTCTTTTTCTTTTTCTTTTTCTTCTTCTTCCTCCTCCTTTGTGGCTGGTCATTGGAGCCTCGCTTGGCAGGCGAGGGGCGGCAAGCTTGCCGGAGGTTCGCCTCGCCACCACGAGGCTCGACCTCCCCTAGGTGGCGCGAGGTCAGCCTCACCTTGGCCCGGCGAGGCCCAACCTTGCGCCGGCCGGTGAGCTTGTCTCACCAGATTTGGGCGAGCTTGAGCTCACCCAGCCAAGGCGAGGTTGAGCCTTGCTCAGCCACAACAAGGCTTGGGCTGACAAACCTCGCTGTGGCTCGGCATTGCCGAGGGCCAACGATGGTTTGGTAAGGTCACTGGCCAGCCATGGCCAAGGCCGACAACCGGCCGAAAGGAAGAAGAGGAAAAGGAAAGAGAAGAGGAGAAGAAAAAATTAGACTTGATTCTAGGAATTGTTTTTGGGAGCAAGAAGCAACTTTTTTCTGTTTCTTGTTTCTTTTCCAAATCTATTCCCGGGAACAAAAAAAAACAGATTTTTGTTCCCAGGAACAAAAAAACGGATTTATGTTTTTTTTTGTTCCCGGGAATAAAAGAACAGAATTAGTTGTGTTCGGAGTATTACCAAACAGGCCCTTAGCATTCTGCTGCATCCACTGGTACTCCATGACACAACATCCAACAAATCTGTCAACAAAGCAAAGTAATATTACCCTTCTCCACAACTGAGATTAGAGATGAGCTCTCAACTTGTTGCTCTGCTTACACAGGAGACATAAGGATGAATGTTCTCTGGTAGTTCTCAATTTGTAATGAAATAACATTAATTACATAGTACTTTATGTACATGCCTTTGGTGAAATGTGATTTGAAAACCATCTTAGTTATATAATTTTAATTTTATCATTGCATTAACATTGTGATTACATCGTAAGGTAATTGTTCTTGCTTTCATTTCTTTTATATTTGAGAAGGTGCAACATATCCCATTTCAAAATACAGTGTTGATGCTTTCATGAACAATTTCTGAAATTTGTCTCAAAAAGAGTTTGCCAAACATTTTTCAGGAATAGAGAACAGAAAAATAATTTTCTGTCTTTCTTTGGGCCAAGCCTAATCTTTTTCATTCTTTTCTAATTCTGTTTTTTTTAGCAGTAATGACGGTCAGTTTATGGGTTTCCGATGATCTCCAGAGAGTAAATAATTATATACCATAATATGTGTACAAGTCTAGTGCATTATTACCCTATGAGGATATCTATTACTTATAAACCTCGGGCGAGGTTGACTATGTATATGTACCCACACTGAACTTTTATTGCCCTAGGCCACGTACAGCTAAGTGCATTATTACCCTATGAGGATATCTATTACTTATAAACCTCGGGCGAGGTTGACTATGTATATGTACCCACACTGAACTTTTATTGCCCTAGGCCACGTACAGCTAAGAGCATCAGAGTTTCTCCAGTCGTATTAAATGCTAAATTTAACACCTAGAGAAAATCTAATGCCCTTAGCCATATATGGCCGGTGGCATTTTTTTCTGTTTCACAATGATAATGCTACTGTTCTTGGAGCTTAAAAGTCCAAGAATCTAGTGGGCAACTTGAGCCTGAGTGAGAGATTGTTGCAGACCCTTTAGAGGACCTCATGGCATGATCTAGGCGGTGTTTGCTTTTGCCTGTGGTTAGCTCAAGTTGTTAAACATGAAACCAAGCCATGTTGGCCCAGGTGATTGTGTATGTCTAGGCGTCGTATGCTTTTGATCTCTTGATTAGCCTGCAATTAATCTGCAGCGCTTGTTAGTTACTTGAGTTTGACTCGGTAGCTGCTTGACTGGAGGTCCACTCAATTTTTATCGAGTTTCAATCAAGTGTAGGCGAATTAACATCATATCAAATTAAACTTGAGTTTTGAGTATACTTGAATTGAGCGGCTTTTAACCCTAATCTAGTAGTTAACAAAATTGCAAACGTAGCCTTTTATCTTTAATTATTTTTCATACTTTGATAACTCAAACTTAAGCTTTATTCAAGTGTGTAGTATCGAGTCTTGGAGCTGAGTTGCATCAAGCTTGCGCATATTAAATAACTTTAGTCGATCAAATTTAGTTTGAAACATCAAGGTCATTCGAACTTTAATTCAGTATCGAGTCTTGGTCAAGCTTCGAGCTGTCATGTTGTACGTTCGAGTAATTAAACTATATCTGCTTGACTCAGGGGACCCTAGTTCCGCGCACTTTTTTTTTTTTTTTCCTTTTGTTTGGACGTGGTTGTTGTCCAGCGATTGAGTGGGTATTGTCTCGAGGCAGCATCTCTTGAGGATCCTCTGAATCTTGTTCCGGTGCCTAGTTCTCATCACGTGCTCTAAATGCAGGTTTTTGCTTCAGGTCGGGGCTTAATTTAACTTCTCATGGAGGTGCACCGTGACCGTCGATCCCTCTCGCCAGCTTCTCTGTAAAACTGATGAGCCGATATACTCTGTTTGCCTGGCAACTGTACAGTTTGTGCCCGATTTTTGTAGACTGGGAACTCGTTTTGCTAGGAAAGCCCCCCACGTGCTAGTTAATCGGTCGGATTGCCAAGTTTTTGGGAAAAGAAAGTAGCTGATTACTCTCACAAAGCTGATTTTTAACTCACTTAAAAAAAGAAAGGGATTAATAAGAAACAAGAAGAAATCGGTGCTGATTGCGGTCTTACTCGCTATTGTAAAGTAATCAAAAGCTGTTGGGGACTAGTTTATTGCGCATGCGTCGGTCCTTCATAGTGTACGCCAAAGTAGTTCTGCATATAAATCATAAAGGGAGTGGGACAGCTCCGGTAATTGCTCGGAAACCCATCTCTCTCCAGCAACCTTCTTGGCTTTTGAAGGTTCGGACAAACGAGTACGTGACTTAGGTGAACGATAGTGGACGGCTTCGTTTGTCTATTCAGACAGTGGCCTGTCTATACCATGATGGTGCTCGGCATCTTTTTCAGGCTTTAACTTTATTGGGGTAGTCGTTCGTCAGACGCAACGGTCCAGCCCGAGGGACACGCCTCCCCCCTTTTATCGAATGGCTGTAACTTTCGCTTTGAATAATGGGGTTCTCGGTCTCGGTCATTGATAAGGACGACTCGGCGTTTCCGAGAAGCATCCACCATCCGTCATTCAAAAACCAAGCGACTTCGTTGTTTGGTTGATGTGAAATGGCATCCGATGTCTGCTTTCTTTATAAAAACCCACTAGCATCTGTTCTTCAGTCCACACGGCGATGAGAGAGAGAGAGAGAGAGAGAGTGGGGGAAAGAAAGATGCAGCGTGGGGGAGTGCATGGAATGGAAGGGTAGGAAAAACGGGGACTGAGTGGTTGGGGCCGTTCGCTCTCTTTCCTATTCCTCCCATTCCATACACTCCTTTGCCTCCTTCCTTTCCCTTCCCTTCTCCTGATTCGACCGGCCGTGGCCGAAAACACGAGGATAAACAAGACAGACAGACAACCCCCACAAACACAGATCCGAGCGAGAGAGATAGGGAGAGAGATGAAGAGGGGGAAAGGGAGAGAGGGTCTCAGGAAGTTGTGGGCATGGGTCGTTTGGTGAGAGGAATCGCTCTCTCGGTTGTCATCCACGGATGTGTTGTGGAGGGTGAGATTTCTTGCCAATACCACCCATGCCAATGATTTCCTGCTTTTCCTCCCTTTCCCTTCTTTTCCCCAGAGCTTTTGACCATGGAAAGAGGTTTGTTCGTTTCTCTCTTAGATCTATGCTCTCTGTCTGTCTGTCTGTCTGTCTGCACATGTTCAAGTATATCTGTACCAAGTAATCGCTATTGGGTCGCTTGATGTGTGTAGATAGCGTAGATCTTTCCTTTTTGTAGCTGCTTTGCTTGCTTCTTGCCTTTTTCATTTCAGTTATAGATCTGGGTCATAGACAAGGCATTATAGCACTTTGTAAATCGACCTCCGTGGAGAGAGATGTGTGGGCGAGAAGTTGTGTGAACTCAGCTTGTGGTGAGCTCAAGTCTCAAGGCCTCAAGGCATTTGAATCGGAACGCTTAGATCATCTGTAGTTTTACAGACAATCTGCAGATGATCTAACCATTCAGATGTGTTGGTTTTACACGAGGGAGAGAGATCCTTGCATGGACCCCGATCCACATGGATCGGATCTATCACCGCCGTTGATCATGTAAAATTGCATGATCAACGGCTGTGATGGACTCGGTCCAGTGGATCCGAGTTTAGGCAAGTTTTTCTCACGAGCTGATTCATAAATGTTTATCTTTGAAGGTAAGGTGTGGATGCTACTGAGGTACACTTGTTGGACACTTGTTGTAACGAACAATTATGCCATGCATTGTCGTAACTGAAAATGCTTTTCTTTCACGGAAAACTTAAGATTTGGAAAATATTTTTCGAAAAATAAATGCTCATAACGTTTATAAGTATAACCAGTAAAAGGTTATTGTAACAAAGAACCGTTCATGAAATTGTAGCAGTACTGTTAATCACTATAGCAGTTGCTGCTTACCAATGTTGCAGTATAGCAGATGCAGAAATTTGACACCCGTGATTGACAAACTTCTGCTATTAGTTACTACAATGCTACACTACTTCTACAGTAGTGAACAGTTATTGCTACTGTACTGTTACAATGATGAACAATGTTGTTATAATGCCGTGAACAACATTTTATTACGTTAGCTTTTTGTACATCATCCAATAACTAAGATTGTTCAAGCCGATTTTCCAATGAAAACATTTTCTGAGAGGACTAATTTTTTCTAAACATCATTTTTCAGAAAATATTTTCAAAATCTTTCATTTTTCATGAAATGAATGCATCCTAAATTAAAAAAAAAAAAGAAAAAGAAATTGTCACACGGTTCAATTGTTTCATGACTTGCGATAATCAATCATCAAAAAAATGTTGTGAGAAAACATAAATGTATGATACACTACTGTCCTATCGATAATGTCTAAATATCAAAAGTATAAAAAGCATATGTTTCAATTCCCCTAAAAGTCCCAACGCATAAATTCTTAAGTACGGAAATAAGAATAGAAAGCTATTTGATAATAGATGAAAATCATATAATTGATTTCTTCTATTTTATCAAATATGAATGGAGAACGCAATCAAAAAGTTTGATGATCAAACACATCCTACTCGGGATGGGCCCATGTGCTTGGGCCATATGAGCCCATGTGCTAGCCCGAGCATGCCATCCTTATTTATGTGGTACATTAAAGCACTAATATTTATTAATAAAATAATGAGTCTTGTTAGTGAGTGCCCCTTTAATACTTGTTAACCAAACCCGATAAACAAATGTCATCATTTTCAATACATCGACGGTACATGACTAGGAAAAAATGGTGCTTTGGAAATGACACTGTTTATTTGTTGGATGCTTAACAAGTGCTTTTGGGGCACTCATTACCAAAATTCATGAAATAAATTGGCAAATTTGACATCTGGGCCTACGCATACCTTTTTGTCTTGATAGCAACAGTGCCATTTGTGCAAGCCGTAGATGTCTTTATCCCGTCTTGTGAATCATAAGTGAAGAATTTCTCGACACTATTTGCACGCTATAAAATTGCCCATATCCGAGATTTCTTCAATCTCCATGAATTTCCATATGTCGATGCCTCTTTTTAAAGATCCATTACCCAACTTGAGTGCATTGTCATTCAAACCGGCCATACGTAGGCTCGTTGCAAGTGTGTAAGGTTGAGGACTGCAAGAGTCTTGTCGAGTTGTAGATATAGTTTTAAGAGATTGGTGTAAACGCCCCGTTTGATGTCCTCTACACACACACCGTGACCTAACCCGTATTTTAATTATCTTTTAATGAAAAAAGTGGTATTACGATTAACTACGGCTACAATAGGATTTTAGGTAAATATATACAGGTATTTGAAATAATATTATAGTCGTCTATCGACATTGATCTAACATTAATTAAGATTAACTAATACTAATTGCCATTAGTACTAAACTAACCACCCTCTAAACATAATTAACGCCCTAATCCACGATTAGGAAATTAATTCATGGATTTTCGACGATCGCAGGCTTGCGGTGACGGCGTCGAAAACGTGCCGCTCGTGGCTTGAATGGAGGCTCGACTATAACATCCTGAAATTTGATCCCGTCTTGAATTTATGAAATGGTTGTTTTGTCGACGCACCTATAGTTATTTTACTCTGAGTTGGCCACTCATGAGTTAACTAATTTATTAGGTGAAGCCGTTAAGAGATAAAAACGCAACAGACTAGGGAATTCGATGAGAAATCGACCATTCGATCATAATAATCAGCAAGGGTCAATACGACAGCATTATAATCAAATTGCAATTAGATATAAGGTCGATTCGATGGAATCACGTAGTCAAATTGGGGGTGGTTCCACCTAGAGACACTTAGATAGAACTAGGAATGGTAACATTTCTAACTATCCGAGCTGCATTTCTTAGGGGATCCTACCAAGCTAGAGAAGAAGAGGGAGTTTAGAAAGCCATGAGAGAGTTTTACAAAACGCTCACTTTACTTCAAGGGACTCTACCCAACACATTACATCATCCTCGCCTTTTATAGGCAAAAAGAGGTTACAAACCAACAAACAAGCAAGGACTAGGGTTACGGGTCCTCGAACCAACAAAGGCACCGGGAAAAATACTGAAATTTCCGGTAGGGAATTATTTGCACGATATGAACAGTAAAAGTGAATAGTAACTTCCCTAGCCTAATGTTACAATAAAAGTGAACAGTAACTTGCTACAGTGATTGGCTACTATAACTTGTATGGTCAGCGATCTTTTCCGTCGCGAGCATTGTAGTCATAATTCGAGTCATCTGTAGCAAATTATTGTTTATTTTTACTGTAGCACTAGGTTAGGAAAATTACTGTTTACTTTCACTATTCATATCGTGCGAATAATTCCCTACCGAAAATTTCGGTGTTTTTTCCGGCGCATTTGTAGGTTCGAGGACCCATGACCTTGGTCCTTGCTTATTTGTTGGTTTGTAACCTCTTTTTGCCTATAAAAAGCAAGGAGGATGTAATGTGTTGGGCAGAGTCCCTTGAAGTAAAGTGAGTGTTTTGTGAAACTTTCTCATGGCTTTCTAAACTCCCTCTTCTTTTTTAACCTGGTAGGACCCTTTAAGAAATGCAGCTCGGATAGTTAGAAGTGTTACCATTCCTAGTTCTATCTGGGTGTTTCTAAGCTCTGAACTAAAGGTCCAAGTGGTTTTTCTGCTAAAAGGCTGTCCCTAAAGAGCTTGAATGAAAAAGAGGTTCGCTCACTGTGGGAAGGCATACTTGCAGAAAAATTAACTCCGTTCTCTCTGGTTCTAAGCTTATGTCCATTCACTGGTATGATATTCGCGTTGAACGGCAATAACTCGATTTTCCGTTGATATTATACTCGGGACACATGATTGAAATCTCGCGATTTTTACGACAACCGAGAGTCGTCTATGATTCGAAGATGCACAAATGTGGACCGAAAATTATCGACCATGCGTCAAACGCACTAAAATCCCTCAAAGCTACCCAATAGGTTAGGTCGTACTAAAATCACGTTAGGTTGATTTTAACCACGAAATTGAATTCGGTTTCGGGAATCGGACGTTCGAGAGTGTCATGATTCATTTATAGGATGTCGTCTAATCTTTCGACGAAATTTCGTCGAGTCTGGAATTTTGCGAAAAAATCGATTTCGGACAAAAGAAATTATGGAAATTCGGATGGGCTGAAGAAAGGTATTTTCAACCTTCAAATTGGCTTTGTTTATGAAAATTTGAACTAAATTCTCGTTGGATGGTCATTTGACTTTAGGGCTTGAAGACTTTTGGGGCATTTTAATGATTAAAATGCCCCAAAAGTCATTAAATCCCCAAAAGTCTTTATCTAAAGTCAAATGACCATTCAACGAGAATTTAGTTCAAATTTCCACAAACAAAGCCAATTTGGAGCTTAAAAATACCTTTCTTCAGCCTATCCAAATTTCCATAATTTCTTTTGTCCGAAATCGATTTTATAACTTTTGTTAATAATTTTAGTGGTTTTAAAATAATTATATGATTTATCAACGTTCAAAATGAATACTAATTTTCTTATTTATTTACTGCAATGTAAACCATTTACTCAAGATAACTTAATATCTTCATCTTTCCAACCAAATCATATCTTTTGTCTCCATTTTAACTTGAATAAATGTCTTACTCACATTGTTATTGCCCACATGCTCTTATTTGAAGACATTGAAATTAACTCTTGGTGCTCTCATGCATGATGTTTAATTATTTTAACTCTATTAACTTTATATCTACTATTAGCTCTTGTTAATTGATATAATTATTTTTAATTTAAGCTAATAAATGTGATTTCAAACTACTCTTAAGTAAAGAATAAAGAGGGAAGACGAGATAAAAGTAATTTTATATCACTCACTAATTATGCCCCAAAACGTCATGTGCAACACATGTTTTTTCTGATCATTACTCACTAATTATTGTGAGCATGCTTAAGTATATTAAAGCATTCACAATACTTTATAAACATATATGTTCATCTTCTTTAAATTAACAAGTCTTATTCTTTAGAAGACAACAAAACTAATTTGATTAAAAAAAGATGAAGTGAAGTCCAGAAACATACCTTGTAAGAAACTAGATTAAGAGTATAAATTTGAACTTGAATATGTTGAGAAGATGGAGTGCCAGGAAGGGAAAAGATAATTTTATCTCTTGTCTTCCCTCTTTATTCTATATTGAAGAGTAATTTGAGGTCACATTTATTAGCTTGGGTTAAAAATAAATATGTCAATTATCTAGAGCTACTAGTAGATATAAAGTTACTAGGGTTAAAATAATCGCATGTCCTGTATGGGATCATCAAGAGTTGTGTTCAATATCTTCAATGTTGGCAATAATAAGGTGAGTATTAAGATATTTGTTCAAGCTAAAATGATGATTTGGCAATAATAAGATGAGAATTAAGATATTTAGCTAAAATGATGATAAACAGTATAGTTTGGTTGAAAAGATGGAGATATTAGGCTATTTCGAGCATATGCTTTATATTGCAGTAAATTAACAGGGAAATTGATAATAATTTTCTTTTTTTTGTCAAATGGTATTCATTTGAAACAACACTAAATTAGAAAGTTATTTTGAAATCACTAGATTTATTAACAAAAGGTACAGAACAATAGGACGCATTAACTTTGTAAAATTTTAACGTATGAAAATTATTCGATACATAATACTAACTAATTTAATTTCTTCAATAACTCTCATTAACTTAATATCATCAATGTCATCAATTATGAAGAAAATTTCAGAGGTCACAATGACTCTTGCTTAGAATTGAGTGAGGGCCTATAGGCCCAAGCCTATCATCAGTGGAGAGAGAGAGAGTTTTAGGGATTCATAGAAAACCACATAATAGTGTTTCTAAGGAGGGTGCATTCTGACCCTTAACCTTTACATGCATTGCCTTGTATAGACATAACATAACACATTAGAATGTTACAGACCTTGTTTGGCCGACAAAGGCCAATTATTTGTATATGTTGAGTTTTGCACTAACAGACTAACATTTTTACTTCTTATTCTGCTTTTTCCGCTTCTGCTACAGTATGTTACAGTGCTATAGTGCTATGAACTGTACATAAACAGTGCCAAACAATGCATGAATGAGGCAAAAGGATGGATATGGCTCGGATAGTTTGGACAATGACGAACCAATTTGCATGTATGACTTGTGAAGAAATCTAAAGTATCAAGAAAGTGAAGAAGAGGAGAGCAGTCAAAGGCAACCTAAAAGAAAGTCTGACAAGCCACATGAAGAAGAAGAAAATTTGCTCAAAGTCATGTTGCAAAAGTACTGTTTGTGTACTGTTCATGCATTGTTTAGAACAGTTCATGCACTGTTTGGCACTGTTTATGTATTGTTCATAGCACTGTAGCATACTGTAGTAGAACCGGAAAAAGTAAGATAAAAAGTAGAAAGGTCTCGACAGATGCAAATAACTAGCCTTTGTTGGCCAAACGAGATCTGTAACATTCTAGTGTGTTGTTTTACGCTATATAAAGCAATGCATACAAAGGTCAAGGAGCAAGATGCACCCTTTCTAGAAATAATATTGTGTGATTTTTCATGAATCATTAAAACTCTCTCTTTTCTTCCTTTTTGCCTAGTATGATTATTTAAAATTAGGAATATGTAGATCAATTTTAATAGTATGCTCTGCACTTGCCGCGTTGTGGAAACACATGCATTAGAATCCTGCTACTTTAAAATTTTATGTGATATAAGTCAAAAAAATGAAGAGGAATTTGGTGGCTAATAGACAGTCCATTTTCTAAGGTCACAGAATGGCCGTGCCTATGGGATAGCATACTTGTTATAAATTTTGTTTTCATTCTCCTTGACCCATATCATAGGCTAATAGGTGCGAAATTCTAAAGGAGGGCTAAGAGAAATTAGGGTATTTATAGTGGTAAGAGGAGAAATTTCAGAAGATTCTATCATGGTAAGGAAGTTCTTCCCTTCTATAACGGAAATTCAACCCAAAACTAGAAATATATTGAAAATTGTCATGGCTCTATTGCCAAAAAAATTGGCCTATGACACCAACTAGAGAAAACAAAAACAGACCATTCTCCGGCCTCAAAATAAGGACTACCTGTTGCTCATCAAATTCCTTTTCATTTTTTGGTTCTTATCATAAAAAAATTTATGATAGCAAAATTTTGATGCACGAGTTCCATATTGTCATAATTGCACAGCTTTCTACTAGGATTGATCTAAACATATCTTATTTTAAAGAATTATATGAGGCATAATGGAAGATAAAAAGAGCTTTAATGATTCATAGTAAACCACACAATATTATTTCTAGGGAGGGACAATTCTGTCCCTTAACATTACAAATATTGCCTTATATGGGCATAAGACAAACACTACTCACTTGATTATTAGTGAAAATTCTAGGGATCACCAATAAGTTTTACGAACTCTTTATGGCTAACAATGACAATAATTTATACAAGTTGACCCTTACACTGATAGGCTAATACTTTTACTTCTAACAAACCCTTATTCCACCTTTTTTGCTTTTGCTACAGCACCTTACAGTATTAGTCTTGAAGCCTTAGAATCGAAAGACTAATTGGGGAATATAGAAGACAGAAAGATGGAGGTGACTCAAATAGTTCGAACGATGATATTGAAGAACTAATTTACAAATATGACATGTGAATGAGTGAGACAAGCCATGTGAAGATGCAGAAAATTTGGCTTAAATACTGTAGCAGAACATTGTTCATGTATTATTTGGCACTATTCAAACACTATTTGGTATTGTAGCGGTGCTATACCATATTGTAACAGAAGTGAAAAATGTGGAATAAAGGTATCGGGAATAAAAGTCTTAGCCTATTAGTTTAAGGATTAGCTTGTGTGAATTATTGACCATTGTTGGCCAGAAGAAGTTTGTAGAACTTATTGGTGATCTCTAGAACTATCACCAATAATAAGGTGTGTGGTCTTTGTCTTATGCCAGGCAGTGCTTGTAATATTAAGGGGCAAAATGCACCCTCTCTAAAAATAATATTGTGTGATGTACTATTGATCTTTAAAGTTTTCCCCCATCTTCCTTTCTACTTCATATGATTCTTTATAACTAGAGATATTTGTATTAATCTTGGTAGTATGCTTTGCACTTGCCACCATGTGGAACCTATGCATCAAAATTTTGCCACCCTAAAATTTTCTATGATACGAACCAAAAAAAAAGAAAAGGAATTTGATGACTAACAAGCAATCCTTATTCTGAGGTCGGAGAAGGGTCGTGCATGTGGGATAGCATACTTGCCACAAGTTCTATTTTCATTTTCTTTGGTTAGTGTCATAGGCCAATTTTTATGGTATCACTTGGCGACCCTCGCCAACCATTGGCTAGCCATCCCCACCATCATTTGCCCTTTTCGATGATGGTGGGGCGACAGTGGTGAGCGCCTACAGGCTCTTGCCATTTTACTATATCTTCTCCACTATTTAATGATTGTAATAATAAAATTGAATATATTCACATCATATTATATTTTTTGATATAAATACCTATATGTATTACAAATTTTACAAATGAAGATAGTAAAAATCTTTTGCACCTACTTTATTTTTATTTTGTTTTTTATTTTATTTTCCTCTCTTTTTTGTTTAATTTCTTTTTTTATTTTCTTTCTAACCCCTCCATCTATTCTAATATTTTTTTATTAAATAGAAAATTATACTAATGTACCTAAAATACTAAAACACCTAAAATATGTAATAAACATATATTTATATATTAAATTCATATTATAAGATAGAATTAAATTCGAATATATACAATAAGGTTAAATTAAAAATAATTTTTAATTTTTTTGTTATTTTGAATTTCTTATATTAGAATTCAAAAAATTATTTATATTGAAATATAATTTTAATTTTTTAATTTAAGAAATTTGTTATTCGAGAAAAAAAAACTTTTCTATTACGAATATTAGAAATCCTATCTCCGCCTTTATTTTACCTCCCCCTATGAGATAATTTTATCTGATTTATATCTCATTTATATCCAACTTTAGCCTATCTTAAATTGGCACCAAATATAGGATAAGACAAATTTTATCTTATATTGAATTTTATCTTGATCACCAAACATAACCTTCATGTTTTAGCCATGTCAGCATTTTCCGCGTCATATTAGGTGTAGTTAACAAAAGGACTCGATTACACAAATTTGACAATTTTTATAATTCAATTGCACTTTTTGTAAGTTTTAGAATTCAATTGCACTTTTTGTAAGTTTTAGAATTCAATTACATTTTCGTGACTAATTTTAAAACTTCAAATGCTCAGATTCATTTCATTATAACGTGTAGTTTATTATTGACGAACCCTACCCAACAAGGGCCCAAGAGAGATGGGACATGGGCCTAAGACAGGTTGGCACGACACAGATTGCTACAGTATATTCTAATGGCCATCCCTATAACCTATTTTATGTTTAAGCTCCTAGTTCTATCTTAGCCTTTTTGGGGAGACTTGTCAATACCAAGGTATGAGATTTTTACTTGGCCGATGACGAGCCTAATCAAAGTAGAAAATCACCTTCTAACACACCCAAAATGGAATCACATTAATGACTACTTTCAAGCACTTACCAAGATTGCTTTATATGGAATGATATGATTTTTCTGGACATTAATTATCCCTATAATGAGAAAAATAGGGCACTTTGGTTCAAAACTTCTTTTTATTGGATTGTTTAACGAAGCGTAAAGTCTATTGCAAGTAATATACAAGCATCTTTTGTAGTACCTCTTAATGAGCTAAAGAGCATCGCTTAATTTTCAACAACATTCACTATAACATTTTTGAATTAACTCACTCGAGATACTATTACTTTTTTAGATTTTCCAATTCCAACAAACCTTAACAGTTTTAGATTCGAGAGTTACTTGACTAGACCTTATAAATAACACTCACCATTTCCCAAATTAAAAGCAGCCTACCTTTCAATCAAATTTTCATCATTTGTAAGTGTTCAGACAATTCCTCTCATTTGAGGATCTTGCTCTGAATACATGTCATCATCTAATCAATACCCTTCCACAATATTCAAACTACCACCCTACTTGGGGTCTATAACCTCAAGTACCACGATCACCCCCAATCATCAATACCAAACGGACCATCAAACCCTCTTAATGGTGCAACCATCTTGCCATTAATATAACTATACCAAGCTACAAATCGATAAGGGGTAAACTGTGATAACCTTAGGTTGACTCATATTGTAGAGCTACACTTAATATACACCACTACAAATTCGTGATATGGTTATATAAATGGTGAGTTGGCGAACCATTAGGAAGGTTTGATGGGCCACTTCATTTTGATGATGGAGGTGATGACGGTGCCGGAAGTCATAGTGAATAGGCTTGTAGTTTGTATATAACCGAACCTACTCCCGGGACCAATTTGATGTATTATGTTTGCAACTTTTGTCTAGCAATGACTTGTTATTGTAACACTAACTTGTTGATTTTATGTGCGATGATTTACAATTGTATTATAAGTTATATTATTATGTTTCTGCATATTTTTAAATATAAAATAAGTGTGAATATATATGGGAAGGAGCACGTGTTATAAACGATGTTTTGGGGCGTCCCCTTCACTCTACTTCCACTAACAAATGACAAATGACAAATGATTAAGAACGAGAGACATATGTGAGAAGAGTAGCTCTAGAGAGAAAAATGGCCATAGCAAGGGTCTACACTATTCTAGTTCAGTATACATTTTATGACCATTTAGGTGCTTGGGAGAGAAGGGAAGGGAAGGGAAAATGTGTTTGGAAAGTTGATTTCTTTTTTTTCTTTTTCTTTTTCTTTTTTTTTGAAATGACTCCAGATATTTCATAATTTTTCAATTTTTTCACACCCATTTTCATTTTTCCTCCCATCTCAAACATCGCTTTATTCTCTTTAAATTACTCCGGGACAGACATCAACCTGTTTTCTAAATCTTCTTTAAATTACTCCAAGACAATTTCATGAATTGGTAGTAAATTCTGACCGAAAAGTTAAAGAGTCTTGTCGAGTTCATCTACAAGTATCAAATATATTACTGAAAAAGCGAGGTGGGTTTCACTTTTTGGACTTGTCGAAATTATTAGTCTTTTTTCTTAGTAGTAAAATGAAGATGAGAAAGAATGGAGGGAAGTCTATTAAAAGAGTGACAAACATCGTTCCAACATTAAGAGTTATTTCGACACTATTTATACAAGCATAACAGTAATGGATGAAACGAGCATCAGAGAGGCGAATATTGGCAAATCTTTTCGACCATGAAATCTTACCGCAAGTCGGATTGCACAAAGGCGGAGATGAGTGAATTCATTGTCGTCATTCAAAAGACATCTGGAGAGCAACGAACTGTTCTTGCTTGGTTGTTGGAAGAAGATGCTGATCGAAATGAGTAGACTCTACATCTTCTTTGACCTTTTTGGGACTTCATCGGATAAGTTGTTTTATGGACTTTTTACGGGAAAATGAAGCTGGTTTAGCCAAAGCAGAGTGTAAATTTGCAAGTGGAAGGAAGATGTTTGATATTTTTTTTTCTTCTTCGTTTAGGAAGGATCCCTCATAGAGGTAATATATGTGGGAAGGATTGGACTTTCCGATGGGAGTTGTGGGGATCTAAAGAGATAGGGGCAGATATAGTGTGCTTATTTGGGATGCATCGGTCATTATGAATATATTCCTCCGGGGTCTGACGTATTATCATGGCACATGATTACGGCATTGGTCAGATAAAAAAAAGTTTCTCGCTCTGATGCCATGAGAGGTCTAAGGTAATAAGACACAAAAGGATGCTATCCCACAGCATCGGCCTTACTCTTGGCCATTTTAACAGAGTGCCTGTCAATTTCCAAATGCCATTAATGTACACCTTAAGGCTTTCAAGCCTCAGGAAACTTTGCGATCAATAGGATCCAATACAAAGTGACAAATGGAGAGCACACTGACGACATAGACTCAATAATAGAGAGCATCCGACGGATGTTTTACGGAACCTTGGTGGATACGATAATGTGAAAGCGACTGGGCCGACTATCGTGGCTGGTCTCTTCGATCCTGTCCGCCTCCTAGTATCTCGCTCATATATACTCTTTTAATTGAGCCAGTTTCGGTGAAATCGCATCGTCAGTTCGCAATAGAAAAGCTATACATGTATTATGAGTTGGTGAACAGCTGGCCTCGGGATTGTGATTTGATGACGACGAGATGATGATCATTCTTTGATTGGATGAGAAGCGAATCTTGCAAATTTACGAGTTAAAGAATGGTTTGATGGTTGCTTCTAAACTTTGATGCTAAGGCAAGACTCGTCCGCGCCCTGGACCAGGAGTTTGGCGGAACGCGTGCAAATTATTCCATCCTCGACGTTTGCGTATGAGGTCGCACGAAAGAGAATACCGTAATTCCCGTGCATGCGTTGGACTCGGCTTATTCCAAAAGGTTAGGTTGAGTGTCGAATGAGGGATGGATTTTGGTGCATGAGTTCAATTTGAACCTAGAAACTAGAATTAGACACATGATCAAGTGTTGGGTAGGAATTAGGGATCTGATTCGGACCTGCTGCCAATCCATTTTTATGCGGCTAGTAATTGTTTTCATTCGTTTTGGATTCGATCAGGGTCGATGCCTCCAATGCAGTCCCCATACCACTAGGTTGCGTGCCCAGTGGTTGGTGGTGGTGGATATCAAATAAAGTCCCTGCATTTGCAATATTCATAATCAAGTCCTTCTGTTTAAACAAAATACCCAATCAAGTCACTCCAGTTCCGCCAAGTCCAACTGATGTGGCCACTGGAGACGCCTAAGTGTGATATAGATTAAAAATTACCAGCTAAACAGTCACGGTGGGCCGTGAATACCAAATGGGTTAAATGCTATTTTAGCTTACTTTCTCATGCTCCTATCACTTCACAATTCTGCAATGAGTGTCCACATGGTCAATAATTAATCCACCCCACTCTTTGGCATCCTCTGGCTATCACATCAATCAGATACGATCGGGTTTTATATCAGAGGGACTCGCAGAGATTTTGTGCAAGTAGACAGATTTGATTAGAAAAATTAAAAGTATGAGGACTAGATTAATAAAATCCACATAACGAGTAACTGCTAACTGGAAACCTAGCAAGCGAAGATCCTCCAAATGGAGCTGCATATGCTGCATTGAATTTGGTGATTAAAAATAAATGACCATTTACTTTGATGTGAAAAATATGTAAGTTTTATTATTATTATTATTTTCTATTTTGAAAAATGACATTCATGCGTAAGTAATGGGTTAAGCCTACTGAGGTCCAAATAAGAGTAGAAAGGGCTGTGCTGCATCTGGAGAATTGTGGCCACAATTCCTGATCTTTTGAATCTTGAACTGTCATACAGAGTTCCATTTTTGGAAATTGAAGTAGAGTGGTACCGTCGCTTTTTTCCGATCAGATTGAGTCTACCTTTCTGGTCCAATCGAACGCCGGTCGTCCACACACAACTAGGAGATTCACAAGCACATCACTTCCCAGAAGCCATTTTTGGACTCGGGTGTTTCCTAGAATCAGCTGATAAACGTGCAAGTTGTCGTCCCCATCTCGGCGGGTGGAAATGACCCCTTTGGCAATGGATATGATCGGAAGTGGTGCAAATCACCGACGAAGTGCATTTTCCAATATCGTACTAATAGACATTAGGGTCGAAACACCTGACACAGGTGTGGACTAATCCTAGACTACGACTGACGCATTACATTAACCAAAAATAGAGGGAATAAAAAGGAGGTGTTCTCAATGCGACGGTGGATGTAGCGATTTAGTCTCTCGACCGCATTTTGGGCAGGAATGAGCACTCTCATGCATAATCCAAGACTAATTGGACTCAGATAGATTCAACCAAATCCATGTTGATAGCTAAGCCAGTGGGAAAAAGATATTGTGGCGATTGACTCAATCAGGTAAATAACTCCGGCATGGTTTTCTTGAACTTTTTGAATCTTCTCATGTTGTTGATCGATCCAGGATGACCAAGACAGAAATATTGTGGGCACCTTTTCCTTAATCTCGTTCTGTTTTGTGATGTTTTATCGTCTCTCTCCTGTATAAATTCCGACCTCTTACTTGATGAACAAGCGCTAACGCGCGCATGCGTGAGCACGAGCGGGCAGTCGAGCGACCATGTGAGCATTGAGCAAGAGATCATACGGCGAGGGAGGATGTTTGTCGTCATGGTCACGAAGTGATGACGGGAGATAGAAAGCACGAGTGAAGAAACCAATACAAAAAATGACAGATTGGTTATAATAGACAACATGTCCTTGGAGGGACCGCGATTACAGTTATACCTTGGACCGATTTTCTGCCATTTTCTCTCGTGTAATGTCATAAAAATCGAGGACGGTGGGCTTCACTACAATCCCTAACACGACCACTCCTTGTCGTATCTATTGCAGAATCTCGAGGTCATCGTCATCTTTGTTCCAAATTTTTCCTCCGAGACCGAAACTCGGGTTTCTCAAGGTAAATGAGGCTCAAATGGGAGGGACGGATTTGGGGAATTTGGGGTGATTTGGCGCTTCAGTTGCTCAATTAAGAAACTGTTGTTTGTCTTATGCAAAAACAATAGCCTCTAGTCCATGTCACGCGGGTGATGATTACTTGTAGGACGGCCGGCGATAAATAGATTATCATGTTAGATAAATCAAGCGAGATTCGGTCAAAAGGAGTTGATTGTACTTCTCCTTGAAGGTTTAGTTCTCAATCTTGATTGAAATCCTACAAAAGTTTTAGGATTGATTATGTGATCTCCCCCCCCCCCCCCCAAAAAAGACGATTTTAATTCTTTTCTTGGACTTCACTTGTGCTCTCCGTGCTGCGTTCATCGTCTTTGGCCGTCTGCCGTCCTTGCATTTCTGGTTTGCTTTACCTGCCATCTTGCCGAAATCCATCTGGGGTCGCCCTAGCTTCCGGCAGCGTAACTTTGCTATTTTACTATGTCACGACACGTCACAACCATGATCGCGACTCATGAGGGATTTTCGACGGGAACTGTTCCATAACAGAACAGTTTTGCTTTAACTTTGGCATTTTTCAATACCGTGGTTCTCCTCGGGTTCACAAATAGTATTCAGTGTTAAAATTACGGATGAGGTCGCACGAAAGAGCATATTGTAATTCCCGTGCATGCATTGGACACGGCTTATTCCAAAAGGTTAGGTTGAGCGTCGAAGAGGGATGGATTTCGATGCATGAGTTCAATTTGAGACTAGAAACTAGAATTAGAGTGATCAATGGGCACGATCAAGAGTTGGGTAGGAATTAGGGATCTGATTGGAACCTGCTGCCAATCCATTTTTACACGGCTAGTAAATTGTTTTCATTCGTTCTGGATTCGATTTGGGTCAATGCTTATAACATAGTCCCCATACCAGTAGGTTGCGTGCCCGATGGTTGGTAGTGGTGGACATCAAATAAGGTCCCTACATTTGCATTTTTAATCGAGGCCTTCTGTTTACACAAAATACCCAATCGAGTGACTCCAACTTAAAATTCGGTCAAGTCCAGCTGATGTCGACGTTGGGGCACGCCGAAGTGTGATATGGATTAAAAATTGCTGATTGAACAACCACAGTGGGCCATGGGTACCAAATGGATTAAATGCTTTTTTAGTTAACTTTCTTATCCTCCGATCACCTCACAATCCGCAATGGATGTCCAAGCAGTCAATAATTAATCCATGTGACGCTCTAGCATTGTCCAACAATCACATCAGTTAGATATGATCGGGTTTTATATGGAAGGAACTCATAGCTATTTTTTGCAAGTAGACAGATTTGATTAGAAAAATTGAAAGTATGCTAACTATGTCAATAAAATCCATGTAAGGAATAAAGCTAACTGGAAACCTAGCAAGTGAAGATCCTCGAAATGGAGCCGCGCGTGTTGCATTGAATTTGGTGATTAAAAATAAATGGCCAGTTACTTTTGTGTGAAAAGCATGGAAGTTTTATTCTTTTTTCTAGTTTGAAAAGGGACATTTATATGTAAAGTAAGTAGAGTGTTAAGCCTGTTGAAGCCCAAACATAAGGGCAGAAAGGGCTGAGCTGCGTCTGGAGAATTGTGGCCTCAATTCCTGATCTTTTGAACATTGTAACTGTCAATACAGATTTCCATTTTTCGGAAATTGGAGTAGAGTGGTACCGTCGCTTTTTTGTGCATTAACTCGAGTCGACCTTTCCGGTCCAATCGAACTTAGGTCATCCTCGAACGAACTACGAGATTCACAAGCATATCACTTCCCAGGAGCTATTTTTGGATTCCGATGCTTGGATTCAGGAATTCCCTTGAATCAGCTGATTAACGTGCAAGTTACCATCCCATCTCGGTGGAAATGACACCTTTTGCAGCAAATATGATCGGAAGAGGGCAAATCACCGACGAAGTGCATTTTTCACGTTGCTTAGTTATAGACGCAACTAACGCAGTACATGAACCAAAAAAAGAAAAAAAAAAAAAAAAAAAAAAAAAAGATGTTCTCAATACGACGGTGGATACAGCGATTGATTTTCTCGACCACATTTTTGTTGCACCGATTGACTTGACCAAGTACATGACTCCAACATGGTTTTCTTGAACTTCTTGAATCTTCTCATGCTGTCGATCAATCCGGGATGACAAAGATAGAAATATCAGGAGGGCTCCTCTTCATTTTTTTTCTCCGTCTCGAACCCATTTCTCTTGTTCCTGTTTTATGACATTTTGTCATATCTCTTGAACAAACCCAACGTTTTTTTCTGTGAGATGATCACAAGTTTTGATGCATTCTTCGATGAACTTGTAATTACTTCTAATAACGACCCACGAGGCATGTTTGAATTTGGTATCATGCCTCGATCGGTCTCTCGTATATATTCTAACCTCTCGCCTGATGAATAAGTTCTAACGCACGCATGTGTGAGGACGAGTGAAGAAATTGATACAGACAACAACAGTTTGGTTATAAAAAGACGACATGCTCTTGAAGGGACCACAATAAAAATTATATCTTAGATCGATTCTCTTCCCTTTTCTAGCACGACCACTCTTGTCGTTTCTTCTACAGAATCTCAAGGTCATCGTCGTCTTTGCTCCTTATTTTTTCCACCAAGACTGGAGTCGGGGTTGCTCAAAGTAATTGAGGCTCGAAAGGGGGGGGATGGATTTGGGGATTTTGGGTTATTTGGCGCTTTAGTTCCTCGATTAAAAAACTGTTGCTTGTCTGTGCAAAAACTGTAGCTTTTATTCCATGTCACGCAAGTGGCAATTACTTACTGATAGGACGGCCGGCGTTAACTGGATTAGCATGTCAAATAAATCAAGCGAGACTTGATAAAAAAGATTTGATTCTACCTTCTCGATCACGATTGAATACCTACAAAAGTTTTAGGATCGATTGCGTAAAACTAACACCCCCGGGGAACCCTGCAAGGTTGTAATTCTTTTCTCGAACCTTCACCTGTGCTCTCTGTGCTCTGTTCATCATCTTTGGCCGTTTGCCTTCCTTGCATTTCTGGTTTCCTTTACCTGCCATCTCGCTACAGTCCATCTGGGGTCGCCGTAGCTTTCGGCAACATAACTTTGCTATTTGTGCCGCAACAGTGATCGCATGAGACTTTCGACAAGAACTGCTCCATAACAGAACAGTTTCTGTTTTAGCTTCAGCAAATTTCAACCCCGTGACTCTTCTTGGGTTCACAAATAACATCCGCAATGTTAAAATCACGTCTCGAACTTAAGCGCATTGAATTGAATCCGGTCCGAATTGAGGTGGTTAAGACAACCGGCCGTGTGAAAGTAAAGTGCAGTGGGAATGAACGGGGCGCACTTTCCATGTTTGTCTGAATACGTACCGGAGGCGGCCAAAGAGACGTGAAGAGAAAAGTGCAAAGATTGGACTCGGTTGACCGAATCCCACTTGGACCTCGTTTTGGACCTCGTTTGCTTTTCCAATACCGTGGCCACATTCACGATCCGATGCACTTCTCTCTCAAGGTGGTTATACAGGGGTCATGGGATGCTTTTAGACGAAGAGTCCTGATGTGCCGTTGTTGGTGAGAAGAGCGGACGTGGGTCTTGGTGCAATTCGTGTCCAGCGAAAGTCTTTCACTCAGTGAATTGCAATTCAGGGAGAATTAGTGTTTGTAGCCATGAAACTTTGTGATAAGATTTGTGAAGTTCTTCGCGAGATTGAGAAATTATTTAATGAGAAATTCGTGTTTGAGCAACGATTATAATCTCAATTGTATTATTTAATCTATAGTAGAATTCTTTATTGTTCTCCCATGAATGTACGTAAATTCAACTTTCAATATACTTTCTTGTTCTATTTATTTTATTATTCAATCATTTAATTATTTTGCTTCTGCAACGCACGTAATACTTTGAGTGATGGTACCTTGAGCGTGGATTTCTATGAACTGAATTAAATGGCTAGATCCTACCCTAAAAAGTAGGACCCAGAAGATTGGAGACTTGAACTTGTGTTCACATCATGTCAAGCTGCGCCTCCTCATAATTCATTTCTCGTTTTCACATACCTTATGATTTTATCAATATTTTATGTTGAACCACTTTGTTGCTTATGCTATTTTACTGTAATTGCTATTTTGCACAATTTAAAAAAATAAAAAAATGAAATCGATTCTTGGGTAGACTGTAGAGTTAGCCCCCAAGAACAGGGTAAGTTCAACTGTTGGGGCTTTCGACCATTAAAAAAAAAAAAAAAAAAAGTTTTGGGGCTAAGTATTATATTCCAAAAACTAGAACCTGATTCTAACAAGATAAATTTCCTAAGTTCCGGAATTAAGAATTTACACAGCTTGAAACTGATTACCTTTATTATATATCGAAAAATCTTACTAAAACTTGTTTAATCATATGGTAATTTATTCTTTTTTTTGGTGCGTGTTTAGAGAAATCGACCTATCTATCCATGGATCCACTTATTTTGATACCCAATCGAGATTCGCCATATCTAGCAAGTGAAAAAGAAAAGAGCAAAGAGCAAAAGTGGTCAACAATTCACATCGCACATTGTCAAGAGTCTTGTTGTAGTATTGACACATCGTCTCTCCCCTGTTTACATGAGTCTAACGTGTTCTTCCGCATTTTAGTTGCATCATCATTTCACCCCCAACTCCGCGGGATACATCCGCTGACTTTTGCTTGCCACTATCCAATTTGATATAAACACTATAAAAAAAGAAGGGCTAGAAATCTCCAAATCAACTCACCTCAGCGAGGCGAAAATATATTTCAAACACGGAAAAGGAAAAATGCCGAGGCTCTAATTCGATGGTCCAAAAGTACACATGGATAAGATTTCTTCCCGACAAATTTGCTCGAGATATTCAAATTATTGATTTTCAACACTGACTTTTTATATCGGGAATATAGAATCCTATTCTAGAATTTTTACTCCTCTGTAAATATTGACATAATTTTATCTCACGTCACTTGATAGTTACTTTTATATATTTTTAGCATTCGGGTAATCTCATTGTAACGGGAAATTTGACCCGTTGAATTTGATTTTTTATATTGATTAGAAAGGTTTTAAGAAGTGGGCACTCATCAAACCGACAACCTCACAAGCACTTTACACAATTTCACCTGCCCTAACCCTTTTTTTAAAGACCGAAACAAGCCATCACATCCCAAATTATGTTTGACGCTTCGAGAGAATTCTCTAGCTACATGATTTGTCACCATCGCCCCATGATTTCGACCTATGAAGATGGAACATACTCATCAAAATTATACGCGTCGATGATCATCGATGACGCGGTCGGCCTGTCCTTTCTAATTTTTTTCCACGAGAAAAATGATCCAGAGCGATGTCGACAAGTGCAGCATACAAAAAAGATATACCTCCCTATTTTCCTTATTTATCACAGGCGGAGCACGTTCCAGAAAATTTACACCGACGTTTGAAAAGAACTCCGAACGAGCCCTTCAAAAATCACAGTGGCAGGACATGACTGAAAAAGGGGGAAAATCGATCTAAAGGACTGAACGAGAAAAAGGAGAAAACGAGAGAAAGAAAAAAGGGGCACGGAAGTTAATCTAGGGTCAAAACTGCAAATGCCCAAAAAAAGAAAGGGGAAAAAAAAAAGAAAAGAAAAACGAACGGAAATTTTTGCCGAAGCGGCCCTCATCATCAATCATCGTAATCATGACGACGAGAGGCAACCGTCGCTGCTCTTTCCGCTCCACCGACCGACGCGCGGGCGCTGCCTGCCTCACCGCGGGGAGAAGAAGGCCGCCACGTCCCCGCCCACGCGCCGGGCGGTGAGCTCCACGCGCTCGTCGGGTACCAGCTTCGACCGGCACACCGGGCAGTCGAACTTGAGCTGATCGAGCCATCCGTCGAAGCAGCGCTTGTGGAAGACGTGTCGGCACGGCAGCCTCCGCACGCGGTCCCCCTCCCCGAGCCCGCACAGGCACACCATACAGAACTCCGAGCACGTGCCGCCGCCGACGCCGACGCCGCTGCCGCCTTCCTCCACGGAGAACCGGTCGGAGAGGAGCCGGTTGAGGTTGAGCTGCTCGGCGAGGACGATCAGGCCGGCAAGGCCGGAGCCGAGCGGGGCGGAGAGGAAGCGGGCGTCGCCGTCGCCATCGTGGTCGTCGGGGGCGGCGGCGGGGGCGCCGGGGTCGAGGTCGAGGTCGAGGTCGGGGGCGTGGAGGGGGCGGGGGAGGCCGAGGGAGTGGAGGAGGCAGGAGAGGGAGGAGCGGAGGTGGGCGACGCAGGTGGCGGCGAGGGCGAGGAGGAGGAGGGGGATGGAGTCGGAGGAGACGTCGTTCAGCTGGCTCTGCAAACCCATTTTTCCCTTCCCTTTCCCTTCACTTCCTCGCGAAAGCTGCTCCCGATTCGATTTTCGCTGCTGCAGTCGATTCGAGAGAGAGACAGAGACGGAGAGAGAGAGAGAGGGAGAAGGAAAAGAGCGAGTGTGATGGAATGGGGTCGCTGGTTTTATGGAGGATAGAGAGAGGGGGAGAGAGAGAAGGGAAGGGGGAGGGCGTTTTGGCGTATTTGCGCCGTGTGATGATATCGTGGCATGTGCGAGGGGATCCGCCATTGGATCGTTGCTCGTTCTCGTTGCCTTGTTTGTTGGGTCTCTCTTTCGTGCAATCCTAGAGGTCCCCTCTCCCTCGGGGTCCATTTTTTCTTCGCTTTTCCCCATGATTTCTCTACAAAATATAAAGACGATTAATATCACGAAAATCCTTAAATTGATAGGATCTCAAATTAATTTTTAGATCATCATAAACCTTAAATCAATATATTTATGATAAAAATTTTCACATGAACTTATCATGCGATTTAAATTACTACCACGTTTCATTTAGCTTTCACAATAAAATTTAATGGAAGTTAAAGAAAGGTAAATATATTATATGTGTGTTAGTCTTGAAAGGTTTTGATGATTAAAAATTAGTTTGTGAAAAATTTATTATATGTGTACTAATCTGGAGTTTTTAGGATCTAAAAATTAATTTGAAATAAATTAGTTACGAGTATATTAATTTTGGATTTTCTTGATTTTATCCCAACTTAAAAAGATTTATGATTGAGGGGGAAATTTCTTCTTTATTTGATTTGATGATGATTAAGTGGCTATAAGGATATTGATTATTCGATCATGAGCTTTCCTATTATCGGTTAGGACCATTGATGTCCTTGGCCGTCTGACAATCCCATAAGCATATTCTTTTCAAATTGATGCGACAAGAAATACCATATTTCTCACAAGCCATCATTTGATTAAACATCGCGAAGTGACTTATTTTTCTCAAAAGTGTTGGTCACTTTTAACATATTAGTTGATTTGGATCGATAGAAATTATATGTCCTGAAAGAAGGTACTCTATTTTGTATTTACCTAAGCCCTTCGTAGATTGATTTTAGATCATTTGCAATCTTAAGTTTTATAATTTGAAACTCAAACAACAATGAATTTGACATCCCAAGCTTCATATTAGTTTGGAGAGGCATGTCAAGTAATTCATAAATCAATACAAAACATTGATAAATATAATTTGAATGAATGGATGTTAAAAAGTAATTCAAATGAGACTTGGTAACTTAAAATCAGTTAGTAATCTAAAAAGAGAAAAATTGATGAGTCATGCAAATAAAATTTGCACATACATATAAGACTTGACAAAAATCGGTTGTTTGTGAGAGAGACCAAAAAAGATGATGAAGAAAAAAAAATTAAATAAACCAGTAACTCAAATGAGAATTAGTAACTTAAAAGTAGGAAAAAAGTCAATTAGTCACTCACTAAAAATTGGTGAACTTATATAAGATTAAGTAAATTTAACAAATTGGTAAGAAGACAAGCAAAAGTTAGTAAAAGATAACAAGAATTGATAATTTGTAAACTGTAAAAAAATTGTTGGTAATTTTATTTAAAGTGTTAGTAAGTTACCATTAGTTACCAAGAAATCAAGTGGCCAATAACTCTTTTTACCAACCATTTCCTAGCCCTTACCAATTTTTTCAAAATTCTACTTGCATGGAAAAGAAAACTCGTTTTTCATAATAGAATGGAGGAATTATTGGGAAAGGAGATTGCATCTTTCTATCTCTCTTTTATATCTAAATTGTTCTCTCTTATTTGCTCTCCAATAAAGCATTATGGGCAATCAATTCCAAAGTGGGCAAGTTTCGGACTTGAAACGGTGGAAACTATTCTATCACGCTCAGCTCTCAGTATTTGGAATCTAAAACTAATCCTATTTACCCTAAACTGGCTTGGAAATGAACTAGTTGGTTCTACGGTCAACCTAGAAAATTGGCCAAGCTCTCTTTTTTCTTTTTGTTTCATCTTGTTAGATATACAATATGCGTGTATGAAACATGAATACCATTCTTTCTACTTTAGGATAATATGTCGAGCATGCTAAGTTTCAACAAATATCTTCTGTTTAAAAAAGAAAGTCAAAAACTTGCTTAGGATTAGAGATAAAATCGGATTGGTTTCGACTTTACAGGCAAAACTAAACCAAACCAATAAAGCCAGTTCCCAATTTTTGGTAATGGGAACTAGACCAACACTTTGTGAATCGGTCTAACTAATTCTCAATTTGAACCCATCCGGTTGCTGATCCTTATAAAGCATGACAGCGCCGCCTTGCAAGCATTTAATGATGAAATCCAATTCTCTCATCCAAACACCTCTGTCAGCACACTCCTTCCAAATTAGCTTAGGGCATGCCCAGAAGTCAGAACTGACATTTAGCAAGAGACTTCTGGAGCACTTCCGTGACGCCGAGGATGCCCATGCTGTTAGGGTTACATCACCCCAAAGGCGTGGCAGGCTTGCGACCTCTTCCTACGGCTTGGAAGGCATGTGCCCGTTTGAAAGGACAGAGAGACCCCGAGAACAAAATGATCTTTTTAGATGGTGTCGTTTTTAAACGTATGGCGAATTAATTTAATCAAGAATTTCATAATAAAAAGAAATATTTTTCATGAAAATCATTTACTAGAAAAATTATGAATTTTCATTTATTTGGCAATTTTAGGGAATGATTTTTTTTTCTTATTAGGAGGAGGGGAAGTGGTGTTCCCTTAATCTAAATTTATAGTTTTCGGTTCATGAAAAACATTTTCCTTAGATTGATTAATTTTTCATAACCCAAATTCCGAAAGCCGGAAAAATAATTTCCCGAAAATATATTTTTTTTTTTTCAAATAAACAGATCCTTAATCAATATTTGCCTCTTTCGTAGAGTCTGCTTTGGACCTTTACCTGTACACAGCATCAGCTCCACAACATCAACGGGATAGCACGAAGGTCTCGTCGTCGTATCATTCTAAACATTCAGTGCTCGCTCTGAAGGTGGTGGAGTACTAGCACGATGAGATTGAAAAGACCGTTGCAATTTATCGGTAAAATCTAAAAGTTATTAAGGTCCCGACTAATCACTTTCCTTGATCTCCCAAAGCTCTTCAAACAAAAAAAAGAAGAATAAATTTCTATGGTTAAATTAAATGACGAAATCAATCCCCTCTAATCTGGAGTGGAAGTTGCAAGTTCATTATGGTTGCTCGTATGCCAATCAAGGGCTTCCAGAGAATGGAAATTTGACAAAAGACTAACGTTGATGATATTCCGAAAATCGACAAAACCACGTTCGATGTTTCTTCTCTGAGCTGTGTGTGATCAGCGACGACTTGCTCAGCTTTATCTCTTTAGCATCCAGTCCGCTGGTGCCGTCGCCGTTGCTTGCCGACTTGTTAGGGTTGGTGTCTGTCGGTCCATAAATTCTAAATTAAGAAAACAGAAGTCGCATTAGAATACGACCCGGCAATCATGACCAGGCAGACAATACACGGAGCTGACTAAGAAAATCTACGTTTTAGTTCTCATGGAAGTGCTTAGACGTGCTATTTATTCGCTGCACCCGTTAAGGGAGATTGATCAACGACATAATTGTTCAAAAACGTTCTGAACTTGTTGTTCAACAGGAAATTCAGTCATAAACTTTTTAATTTTGCCTATTCAGTTCAAACCTTTCGACAATTTATCAATATAGTTGTTTCGGTCAAAATTGGCCAGAAATCACTAGCGTAGATGATGTTAGTTTCGGCTAGCGTCCACGTTAGTGGTTTCTAACCAAAATTAGCCAGAATGATTATATTGACAAATCATCAAAGGGTTTATGATCAAATTAGCATGGCCGCTACACAATAAATTTAAAGCTTTTTGAACATTTTTCCCTTTAATCAACTTGAAGCCAGTGAAATGCGTGTGCTCAATGCATGGCCTTGATTATAATACATTAAGCTCGCAGTGTTACAACATCATGGTCAAGGCCCCATGGGACTAAGGATAATCGGTTCCTCGTTTGGTTCGGTCCAAAAGGACCGATCACTTTTTTTTCCCTTCTTCTTTTTTTTTTTTTTTGGTAAAAGGTAAGTATTTTTTTTTTCCTTCTTCTTGATGCCTTATATTATGAAGAAAAAAAAAACTGGTCATTTTTATTAAAAATAAAATAATATATGTAGAACTGAACCGCTTGGACACCGGTTCCACTTTTAGAAATTAGGAAGCAGATCAATACTCTTCGGAAATGGACCTAATCGGTCGCTTTGGTCCGGTTTGAGCAGTTTCTTATTCGAATAGTCCGTTTTGCACACTTCTACACGAAAGACCTTGTAAATGGCCGGCTAAGTCTGCACCTCTGGTCTGTGCATGTGGCCTTACTTTGGAATAGTTTTGCACGCAACTGATTAGTTCCCGAGCTGAAAATTCTCCAGCACCCTGGCCAGGTGCGCCGAATATGGGGATCACACTTGCCCTGTCTCCAAATGAACGTGACCATCTTGGAGCAGGATGAGGACAGAATCCAAGGCGTCGATCTCGCCAACTCATCGTTCAGAAAGAAAAGATTCAAGAAAGAGATCCACTTGATCATAGTTTAGCAGTCCGCCAGCGTGGGTTCCTCCCTTTTGTGGTATATCCAAACCCCAAGCACTCCCGCGTTTTCCCTCTTACGGCAAAATCAGCACCATCTGCTCCTTAAGGATGCTGCATTGCATTGGCGGTGGTGTAGAATAATACTAACTCCCAGACGTATTAGACACACAATATAAAATTTGTAGTACCTAGTTCAGGGCACGATAATTTGATAATGATAATCACAGATCACATGAAATTTATCACTCCACTATTCCCTTCTAGTTTGTCATTTACAATTCATTCTTGTATTCGAGTACTAAGACTTAAGATCTAAACTAATTAAAATGGGAAAATTTTATGATAAAGAAAAATACTTTTCTAAAAACTTTTTTCAAGAAAATCTCTCTTTTTTTTTTTTTTTTTTTTTTTTTCAGGTTAGGCAATTCATCTCCCTAATTTTAAGCAAGCATATCGAAATTGATTAAAACTAAGGGTGTGTTGTTTCAGGGGGAAACTTTATGAGAAAAAAAAAAAAGAAATCCTTTTTGAGGAATCCTTTTAAAGATAAATGTTTTCCCTTGTTTAAGTTAGGAAATTCATTTTCCCTATCTTTAAGTAAGTATATCGATTGATAACTTTTCGACAAATCAAATGCATGAAACTTCATAAAACCAATTCGTGAGAAATTTCTTTCACTCAAATAGACACACCCTGAAGCACAACCAAGACTGGTCGAATCCATCTGGGTGATCCAGGTCATTGACAAGGTCAATTCAATGAGTGGGGAAGAGGCAAAGTTAAATAAAAGTCAATTGAGATGTGATATGTAAGGAGAAAGATACAAAATTAGGTGCGTTCCGTTCCTAACTCACCTCTTGGTCCCTCTTTTTCTATTATAAATGTCTCTTGCTTTATGTTAGTTTATTTTAACTTGAGAAGGAAGATGTCCGAAGAATTCCCAACATCACATGTCGCTAATAGACTCGCGATAGTTTTAACGCGCAAGTGGCACTGCTAGGGCGGTGGGAGATCAACGAGGGGGGGACCAGCGCGACACGCGAACGAGATTCGCCGTAGATATCCGATGACTAATCTGTCGCGATTAACTTAGCATTTCGTATCGACGAATGTTGCGAGAGCATTGGTTAAATGCATGACTCGAAATTTTTTTTTTTAATGATTGCCGACGCATGGATTGGTCGTTTTGTGGATCGATGTTTTCGAGATCGAATTGTTCTAGGAAGTACGTACTTTGAATGAATGGTCCGAAACACTCGCCAACACCGCTCTTTGGAGTTTTGAATGGATGGCGATGGACACGATAATTAATGAGGAGAAGGTTCCAGGAAAGGATTCGAGTTTTCAGACAGGAAAAGAAGGTGTGCAGATCTCGACCGTCCGAGAAGATCCGCGTATCCACCGCCCATAAAACCGTGGCCGTCGGATGAGATAAGGACTTCATAGAAAAGGGCAAGTTGCTGTTGTTAGGTGATTAGACAAAACTTTCGCTTCGCGAGTTCTTAAATTTCAAACCCGAAAGTTCCGCTTGCATATTTCTTTTTCTTCTCCTTCTTCGCATTTTCCTTTTTTTACTATTTCATGACGGGAAAGCACGCTAAAAACAATCATGAATTTTATAAAAAAAAAAAAAAAAAAAAAATGACTATCACTGATCAATTTGATGGGAATAAAAACTCAGATATGTTATCCGAGTGAAAAATCGTAAAATTTCAAGGGTCAAGCTTGACTATGAATGATTGCAAGGTGGGACAACTCGATGGGGATAATTTCCTACCACAATGATTAGGACATCTTGTTACGTGTGAAATGTTGTATTTTTTTATGTGACACTGATTGCATTTATAATCAATCGACCCCACAGGACTCTTTTTCTAGTTGTTCCACGGGTTGAAAATAGAGGGAATTAAATCTATATATTGTGCTTGATTTAGATACACGCTAATTCAACATGATGATTTCGTGTTTCCTATTTTTGTTAAGGGTCGGCAACATTATTGATCCAAAATTGGTATTGGTATGACAATTTGACCCAACCCAATTTATACCATATAAAAAAACCCAAATATGTACCAAATGACTATTTATTTTAAAATTAATTCGCATCTCACGGAAAAATCCAAACCGATATTGCTGACCCACGTCCACTTTCCTTTAGCATTCCATCCACTACCCCGTTAAAAAGCATACGTATTAACGCATGATAGATGATTTGAAGATGAATTGGACATGGATAACGAAAGATCCGACATGGAAAATCCACGAGCGTTGACAATCGCGTGCATTCCAATGCGAAAAAGTAGATTTGGTTTTGGGAGCGATACTGCTTTGTGATTTTTTGTGTAATGTCGTTTCTAAAGACATGGAGATATCATGTTTTCTCACCAGGAGAATCAACATGAAGAATTGTATCGTTTATTGGCAATGATTTCTCCATTATCATTGAGCACCTTGCCCTGATCTTACCTCCGTTGTCATCAACCCCATTGCTAAAAAATCTAGCACGTAGCCACAAGGAAAACAATCAATGTCGCTGCTTGTCATCGACGTCCAATGTGAAACCAACGACCGAAGAGCAGCTGCTGATGGCAGACTGTGAACTTGCCAATTTGTCATACGTGCACCTGCATACCCGTCCCTTTGGATGGTCAACATCGTGCCGTGCTCGTTATTTTTATTATTCTTTTGGTTATCCCCGGCTATGTTATATAATTATGGAGACCCGACTAGGTGAAAGCTCTTGAAATGCTTTGCACACATTGTAAAATAACTTACTCTAAACCTTTTTGCTTATACAAGTCTCCTCGATCCAAAGTGATCGGCACGCGGTTGATAGGGTTCAAATGAATGAATGACCTACGTTTCTAGAAAGACCCGATAAACTATACCAATTTTCGATTTTTATTTTGAATTAATACCATGAAAATCCCTAAATTTATCATTTGTTACTTTTAATTAAATTTTACCGTCAAATTATTAAGTTAGATGGTACGTGATATAATATACTAATTTGAGATTTATTACTTTTTGGGATATTAATTTAATTTAATAAAAATTAATAGAAAATGAATTTATCATGAATATAATTATTTAAAATTTTTTGTGATATTATATCAATACAGGATTTTCGTGAGATTGATATTTTGAATTTTTTTGGGGGGTTTTGCTTGTCGTTTGCAAGACAGCTGGAAGAGGGAAGGCAACCTGAGGAGGGCAGGGATTTTTGTGATGACGTCGCGTCGTTTTCAGCCAGTGAAACTTGTGCGATTTGACAATTACGTAGTACCTCCCTACCTAGTAAAGTGCCGAGAAGGAATAGAGAAATGAAGGTTCCAGAAATGAAAAGAGGTGGATCGATGATGATGATGATGTGAGAGGTTGGGAAACGGACAAAAGAGACCGAGACGGGCTCACGCCAAACTTCCGAGTCTTTTATTTCCTGGTGGTCTTCCAGGACATCACCGGCCTTTTCGACCTCTTCTTGACTTTCGGCTTCCACGCGGCTATTCTGACGACGTCCGAGGTGGTCGGCTTCTTTTCGTTTTGGCGTTTTGACTGGTCAGCACTGCGCTGCCCTGCCTGGGAATGGTCCGTGGTCTCTGCAGAGTTTGTCCTTCGTTCCTTGCCCCGGAGGTTGCGCGTGCATTTGAACTCTCGCGCTCGTTTGAAGATGATGATGATGCCTCTTGCAGATGCGATTCGTGCCTGGACTGGACTTATCGCCGTTTAGGAAAATAGAGCAGTGTCGTTCCGATGCCTTGGGGGTAATTTGAATCTCGGAGGGGATGAGGGGAGAGTCTTTTTGATACTCCACCAATCTTACACTTACCCTTTACTGTTTAATTTTGTCCTCATTCAAGTCTCCGATGTGCATTTGAAGCGAATGATGTAAAAGGGCCGTACTCTTGAAGTTCCACCAAACATACCCATCGATTCCAGAAAATAATAGGATCTAAGGATAAGCATTGATTCAAGATAGAACTTAAAACTTGAAGATTGGATTAGTGCAAACCCATTTGATTTCAAGTTTCATGATATATAAGACAGGTTCCGGAT
This sequence comes from Eucalyptus erythrocorys, assembly GCA_014182555.1. Lineage (NCBI taxonomy): Eukaryota > Viridiplantae > Streptophyta > Magnoliopsida > Myrtales > Myrtaceae > Eucalyptus > Eucalyptus erythrocorys. Next base: position 32,381,392 of record CM024603.1, on the reverse strand, counting down.
TTAAAAAATTAAGGGAACTTGTTTCAATGAGATTCTAAGTTCTAAATTTTGGAGAAATTTGGAATCTGTAATCTAAATTTTAAAACTAGTTTTTGTAATTTATTGGTCCATATCTTCGTGCAGTCTTGCGGTATTTTTTGAAATTTATTAATTAGTGTATAATATGAAATCACTAATTTGTGCTTCCATTTTATGATTAAGATTTTTACTTTGTTAATATGTATATTATTTAATGCGTCTAAATATAAATTATGATCAATGAATTATAACAGCAAGCGGTGATCATTAAAGATGATAATTTATTGTAATCATTTAATTAACAATATAGATTAAATTTGAATAGGCCCTAAAATTTGTGACTGGGTAGGTTTCAAATTTTAAAGTATGCATGGTAAAATATAGGTTCAGATTTTAGGTTTCAAGTTTTTGATGGAACCTATATGGAACTTAGAACCGTTCTCCCATAATTGAGTCAATACTATTTTAAAATTTCGAGCTGATGTCTTCGTGATACAATTATCCTAAGCCAATCTTCGTCGCACGAAGAATATTGAGCTGATACTCCTATAACATATTTATTCCAAATCAATTTTCGTCTCACAGGTTGCTCACCGCACCCACTCCATTATGCGGCTGCCCAAACTGTTCGAATTGATCTTCTTACCCTTCACATGCGAACCCACGACATCATGCACGTGCGGAGCGCGTGACTACCCGCATGGGAGATACGGGAATTCCCTAGAGTATGCACGTCTCCTAAATCTCAGCACGGACCCAATGGATAATGGGCTTTTAATCGTGTTGTGCAAATCCACTTCCCAAACCAGGCCTAGTATTTGGATTTTTGTGTAATCACCATGGCCTGCTCTCAGTTGAATGGGCCCACCAGCCCTGGCGGCACGTGCCAACCGGGGCGTTTGCACGTTCGGGCTGATTCCAACCCGATTCGAAATATATTTATATGAAGATCTAATCAATAAATTCCTAAATTAAACCAATATAGTTTAGTGGATTCAATTTCCATGCATTCAATTAATAAATATATTTATATGAAGATCTAATTAATCAATTTACGAAGTAGACCAATATAATTTAGTGCATTCAATTTCCGTGCATTCAATTACTAACTTCAGGTTCGAATGATATTTATCTGTAGATCTAATCAATCAATTTCCAAACCGAACCAATCTAGGTTAGTGCATTCAATTTCTGTGTTAAGTTGGGGTTTCCATCATTTCCATAGAAGGATAGAACATTTAGAAATATTTAATTCTCGTCAACAAGAATTATATCCTTTTAGGGAATAGGGAAAAGCATAATGCAAATGGATTTTTGCATAAGGTGCAAAGTAAAAGTTATTGACTTTTGACCTAGGTTTTTAAATAAGTGATCCTTTGATAATGGACAAGGAATATCAATTATTCTCCTAAACAGAATGAATTGAACTCATGATTCCATTAGTTTACTTTTTAGCCCACATGGTTCTCGATTCTTTTTTATATATTCCATTTTCTGGAAGATGTATCAAGTATAGCGTCGAGTCCACTTTAAAAAACTTAGCAAAAGTAGCCAGCGGATGGCAACAAAAGGATTCGATTGCGCAGCCCGGGGGAGCACGACGGGAGAGAACTCGAATAAACCGCGACCGCAAGGACGAAACAGCAAATCGGGCCTTCTAGTTTTATATTTATTTATTTTGGACGCACCCCCCCCGATCGAAAGCTGCAGGACGAAAGCCATTGACGGAATCGGGAGGAGGCGTCGTTCCTCCTGCGAATAAAAACCCCCGGGAACGACGCCGTCTCGCACTCGCACTTGCATGCCCTCCTCATCTCCCTCCGCCCTCCTCCTCCCCCTCCTCCGCCTCCGCACCCTCGCCGCTCCGCCGTCTTCCCCGGAGCTCCGACCCCCCGCCCCCGCTGCTCTCCCTCGCGATGAAGGACCGGCCTCCGTCGTCGCACGGCGGCGTGGGCGTCTACGTCCCTCCCCACCAGCGCCTCCGCTCCGTCATCACCGTCCCTAACCACTCCTCCTCCTCCTCCTCCTCCTCCTCCTCCGCTCCGCCGGCGGCGGCCTCCTCCGCCGCGGACGCCGCCACTTCCCGCGGCCACCGCGGCCAGCCGGTCCCCGTCCCGAGCCCCGCGAGAGCTCCCCCGACCGGCTCGGCGGCGCAGCAGCGGCAGCAGCTGCAGCAGCAGCTCAACAAGAGGAATTACCCGCAGTACAAGTCGGCTAACGGCGACGGCGCGTCGGAGGATGGCTCGGATCGCGAGTTCGAGTCGTCCTGGTCGCAGGTGTGCTGCTCGAGTCGTGATTTTTCTGCTGTTGCTCTGTTTAACTGACTAATGTCCTGGGACAAAATGGAGCTTAATTACGCGTTGGGGATGACTTAGGCACGGCGTGCTTTATGTTTGCTCCATTGTCAATGCATAGTCGATACACTTCTTCGAATGCCCTTGGCCCTTGGGTACTGCCCGACGTGTTCCTTTTGCTTGTAACGTTGTGGTTTGGTTAGGTCAGTGCCTTATTTTCAGATGATTTTCATAGCACAATAGACCGTGGAGCATTGAGAATCGTTATGCTTCTACTGTGCTATTAGTTCATCATCTGGAAGGCTGTGAATTCGAAGCATTCTCTAAGCAACTCATGCTAGGCTAAAATTTGTGGATTAGCTGTGGGCAAATCAACTCCGGACTCTGGAGTGGAAATGGTGGCTCTTTATCTTCATACAGAGGCTCTGCATAATGTGGCACTGGGTTTCAATTGATGTACTATTATGCTTTCCATCTTTTTCCTCCTTGTATTGGGGGAGTGGCTTTACTTAAAAGTACCTTTGCAATGGCTAAATTTAAAATTGAAACTATGAATCGGAAGGATTTATGTTTGCCATCATGATCAACATTTCGATGGTGGACATGCTAGAGAATATGAAAACTTCAAATGCTGATCAAGTTGTGTTAGGTTTCTGGATGGATTCTGTGAATTGTACCAAAGTAACAACTCTTCATTCAAATATCTGGAGAGGAATGATGCTCACGTCGAATGGTTTTTCCTTAAAGACAATATTCTTCAGCTTCTCCTTGTGATGAATTTAGATGGTGTTGAAGGATACACATTTTCAAAGCATGTCATACATTCAAGCATGTTCATTCATTCAAATGATGATCACATGAATTGACGACCTCCTTTAGTTTTCTTAGACATCAAATGTTGTGAAGGTGACTTCACATAAGTTAGACTGCCTTGTGGAGAGAAGTATTAAGTATTGGGCTCTTCATTATTCATTTTTGAGACCTTGCAGTTCTTTCAGATAGAGAGCAGCAAACGGTTTTGTATGAATTGGGGGGGTATGGAGATTTCCTAGTTGCTTGGGAGACCTTACCGTGACTCGATTGTTGTTACTGGGAGCATCTTCCGATAGGAGAACAAATGGGTTCCTGCTTTGGGGGTGATAATGATGAAAAAATTAGACAATGTTTTGATTATATAGTGTGCTTCATTCATCCTCATTCTTCCGAGCCATGTTTTAACAGGGTTCAACGTTTTCTAATGGTATTGATGGGTGGAAACGGAAGCTAAACATGCTTTTGTGCAATAAAGAAAAGCAAGAATTGATCTCAAAGGACAAAAAGGACAGGCGTGATTTTGAGCAAATAGCAGCTCTGGCAAGCAAGATGGGTTTGTATAGGTATGTTATCCATCGGCATTGATAATAATGTCCTCCTATCAGTTGTTTGCTGGATCTGGATTCTGAACTTTAACTCTCTTGCAGCCAAGTCTATGCAAAAGCGGTTGTATTCAGCAAGGTTCCTCTGCCTAACTATAGATTTGATCTGGATGAGAAGCGTCCGCAGAGGGAGGTACAGTACATTACATGCTGTCATGTTCTTGCTTTTTGGCTTTTTTTCCTTAAATTTTCACTGACATCTTTACAAACAAAGTTCTCTTGGATCTTAGCTTATTTTGGGCTGTTGTTTATGGGAATTTTCTAAAATTGTGTTTCCTTTTTAAATGAAACAAGCCCAAGAAAAAATGTTTGGATCAGCTTTGAAAATGTTACTCATACGAAAACGCAGAAAACTTAGTTATTTTCAGTGTTTCTTATCCAAAGGAAAACACAAGATTTTTGTACGCGCAGGTGTGCCTTCTCTCATCATCCTTGTGTTGAAAATTTTTTTTCTCCCAGCATTGTACTTCCATAATCACACATTTCCCTCCCCTTGAACTTTTGTGGGGATTTTCAAGCTTTGAAGCAAGGGTTCTTGTTTTGGTCGTTCTGAGCGCTTTCTCTCTCTCTAAGAAAAATAGACTCTGAATTAAGTTAATGCCATGATCAGTTTATTTCAATTATGAGCGATTAGTTTCCATATCTTGTTAATATGCACATTAATTGGTTTGAGTAATATATAATACTCAAATCTCTTATGAGATGGTTGAGTAGGAATTGATATTGACATGAAATTGATTTAGTAAATGATAAAAGCATAATCAAATAATCAAAAAAGATTTTCTTCAGGTTGAAATTTGTACATATACCAGACACGTCTTCAAGAAAATAGCACAATGAGAAAGGTGGACGTTTTCATTTTATTTTCAGTGAAAGGAAAATTGATAATTTTCGGGAACCAACTGGGCCCTTTGCTTTTTCTTTTTCCTTTTATTCATTCTCAGGTTCTGGTCCATATTGGGATCAATGGTCCATGGCACACCTTTTCACCCATATCATTTCTAGTTCCTCTATCGGTCATTTTGACATCTTTCTGAGTGTCTAACAACACGGATTTGCAGGTGAGCTTACCTCTTGGTCTGCTAAGAAGAGCTGAGGGATATCTAGGGGAGTACTTTTCTCAGAAGCCTAGATATACCGAAAGCTCTTCATATAATTCCTTTTCAAGATGCAGTAGTAGCAGTAGTATTGCTACTGAAGAAGGGCTTTTTGAACAACCAGAGCCACTGGCGTCCAGTAAGTCTGTCATAGAGAAAGTTCTTGCTCGGAGAAGTTTGCATCTCCACGAGAAGCAGCAAGCTTGGCAGGTTGGTCCACTTTTAAAATACGGAGCCATTTCTTGCTTTCCTATTCACATGTTTCAGTTTTGTACTTATAGGACCTTAATTGTCCATTACTTCATTGATAGACTGGCTAGTATTTTCTTAATGGCTAACTTTAGTCTTTCCTTGCTTCCTGGTGATGAGTACCAACTTTTACAAGAAGCATGTAGATTTTTGAAAATTTATTAGTTGCAATAACTGAAAGTTATGATGGACAATTTCTACCCCTCCAAAACCGATTCTCCCTGTTCACAAAGTCTTGGAGAATGCAGCTCGTTTAATTCCTCAGCTCCTTTTTATCCTTAGAGCCATGGAAAATTTTGACTGTTGTTTCTATTCCGTTATTACCCACATCATGCATCAATTCTATCTTGATTCAGAGGATTTGTTTTGAGAGGTCAAAAGTAATTCCTCAATTAACAATTTCTTGGACATTGCCGTGCTTCACTCCCGGTTGCATGTTTGTACTTTCCAGAATCACAGTCAAAGTCGACTATGCAAAGCCATCTGACTGCAGTTGATCTTTTGTTTGCGTTTCTTTTCTTGCTTGTTTGCTAGTATGAGTGAAAGCCTAAGTGACATTAAAAGAAATCCGTTTTTTCCGGTTTATTGTAAATTTGGTTAGCTGTTTATGATTCAAAAGTTTCTTTAGCTGTTTAGTTGCAGAGGAGCACGAAGACATAATGCTATAGTTCTTCTAAATACTTCTTGTCAGATCATTACTAGAATGTTCATTTTGTGTTCACTTGCAGGAATCTCCACAAGGAAGAAAAATGCTGGAATTTCGTAGAAGTCTACCTGCCTATAAGGAGAAGGATGTATTATTAACAGCCATTTCGCAAAATCAGGTATACTGCTGTTGATTTTATGATGAGTCTCCTCTCAATGATCTACATTTGAAATAGTGACTAAATCTGAAAAATTTAACAAAACAATGTTTGTTGGTAGAACTTAATTGATTTAATTCTTTTACATTTACGTTTAGTGTTGATTGTTGTCCCCGTGTCTTTGAATCCTGACTTGTTTCCTTTGTTTATTGTATGCTTTGTGTATAAGACTGTCATAACCAGAAGCATGTGCCTTGTAGAAACTAATTGCTTCAACGTTTGGAAGAAAGAAGTTGGGAGATGGTTCCGTTATTGCTTTGGCAATGGCTGATGTATGTTGTGCGATCTGTCTTGACTGTTGATTGAATTACATGCTTTTAACCCTTGTCTGGGAGTCCTGCTCTTATAATTTCTGATTGGGGTCCTGTTGAGCTTTCAGATGAGATGATACTTTCTAATTTGTCTTGTTGCTTATTTTCTGATGTCTGTGCTTAAGCCTCTAACTGGAATCTGTTTGGCTTATGATCATTGATTAAAAGAGGACCAATCTATGGTGTTTATAATGTACTGTTCAGGATGTAGATAGATTTCTCAATGCTGTATTCCATCCTATACACAGCAGAAATAGCAAGTCTTTGAGTTTTTAAGTTTTGGTTGGATTCCTGGTTGGGTCATGGTATATATCTGCTGCTTTCTTAAGGACCTCTTTCTACATGGTTTGAGAGATGCCTGCATATTATCCCCCATATTCTTCAACTTATATCTGTGTATATCTATGTTGATTATTTGATGGAGGTTGAACTTTCATTCTGATTCTATTAAGATGTAATCAGTGACTAATTTTTTCTTCTATTTCAGAAAGGGTGTTTCCTCTTAGGAGTTAGTGCACACAGCCTTAGGGAGTCAGTGAGATCTTACTTGATTAAATCAGTTCTTGCTTTATCTTTTATTTCTTGGATGTATCTGAAAGAGTAATGTTGAATATGTATTTCCTTAGGTCTAGTTTTTATAACTTTTGTGAGGCTTTCCTAGTCATTAGAGTTCACTTATTTTGTAACGCTGTCACTAGGCCAGCCAATCAATTTGGATGAGAGGCCTCAGTCATGCTTTTCTTTTCTTGAGATCTATTGCTGATTCGTTCTGCTGGTTTCTTCTTGAATAATTAAGCATTTTTACCCACACAAACACACTCAAGCATGCATGTGCCCATTGGCAGAATGGCAGTTTCATCTGAAATCAGTGGAATTTATGGTGGGCCTGTGTTTGTTAATAATGGTTGGAAGGAAGAGTTCTCATTCTGTATAATAAGACTAATTGTGCCGTTGTTTGCATCTTATGATTTTAGCTCTCAAAATTTTACAGGTTGTTATCATCTCAGGTGAAACTGGCTGTGGCAAGACTACACAGATTCCCCAATTTATTTTGGAATCAGAGATAAATTCTAAACGTGGAGCACTTTGTAACATCATATGCACACAACCAAGAAGAATATCGGCCATGTCTGTTTCTGAAAGAGTTGCTTCAGAAAGAGGAGAAATATTGGGTGATTCTGTGAGTTTTCTGTCTGATACTGTACAGCAAGATGACATGTTTGGTCTTGAATAAGATACTATTGAAGGATTTGCAAGTTAATTTCTTGATCAAAAATGTAAGGAGCTCTTTCTTTTATCCCTTTTGAAAGGTTGGATACAAGGTTCGGTTAGAGGGTATGAAGGGCAAGGATACACGCCTTCTCTTTTGCACCACAGGCATTTTGTTGAGGAGGTTGCTGGTCGATAGAAACTTGAAAGGTGTAACTCATGTTATTGTTGACGAGATTCATGAACGTGGAATGAATGAAGGTACATGGTTTGTTTGTTGGAAGCATTACATTTATGATGATAAGAAGATATTATTTCTAATACTGCGCATATCTGGTGCTAGATTTCCTGCTTATTGTCCTTAAAGATCTACTTCCTCGTCGGTCAGAACTGAGGTTGATTTTGATGAGTGCCACCTTGGATGCGGAACTTTTCTCGTCCTATTTTGGTGGAGCTCCAATAATTCGCATTCCGGTAGGTTTCTCAAGTGAGGATTTTTTTATTTTTTTATTTTTTTTCTGGTTTTGCATACGAGGACAGCATTATGCACTTGATTGGCCACTTAATTACAGGATTGTTGATTCTGCCTACATTTAAGGTGGCAGAATGAAGAAATGGGATGAGATAACTAGAGCGCAAGACCATATAGTTTTTGAATTCTGACACTTGAAACGATAAGTATGAGGGAGTATAGTCTTGGAAGTTCTCTTATTCATGGATGCCCTCAATGGACATAAGAGATCAAAGGCATGTTGAGAGGGACCTTAGACACCTGTCGGAAAATAGAGTTGTGGAAAATGGCATGGAAGATATTTACTAGGAAAAGGGACGTACCATCTAGTTTATCCATTGTAACTGTCAGGTAACGAAGAAAAATTTAATTTTAAAAGCATTTCTTGCCTTCTTTCTGAAAAACCATTCTTTTCAGTGCTCTTTTCTACTTTTTCCAACGGTCCGTTAGTGATAACCTACCTTTTCCCCCTTTGTTCGTCATCTCTTCATTTAAATGAACTCTTTGAAAGATTAGTAATGAAGGAATCAAGATAGCGTTTTCCAATAATTGTACACAAGCTTCCATTGTTGACGAGTTCAAATGCCTAAACCTCTGAATGCTACTTCACATGCTTTACTAAACTAAGGTTTTGACCCACTTTGTGAAGGATGAATGAGAAAAAAAAGTCATTTTCCATTCTTATCCATTAAGTTTGTTATTGAGACTCTGAGTGTTGAGGTTGAGCATTGAAGGGTTCACACTCTCTTCTTTAAAGAACAAGTTTAAGTCATGCCATAGGCGAACCTCTTACCAGTTTATGCCTTAGGCATCTGTGAAGAGACTTCTTAGCTTTTGGTATGTTAGTGGGGCTGAGATGATGGGCTTATTGACCTTGAACCTTTGGGTTCCGAGTGGATGAAGTGGCTATGTCTCAAAATGAACATTTTGTAGCAGGTGTGAGACTCTCATGGTAATTCTCAGAGGGGTTAGCTTTGTTGCTTGCCCCTTTTAACCTTTTTACTTATAAAAAAGCCAAAAAGCAAACAACTGCAAACCAACCCTTATCCCACTAAATGTTGTCGGTATATGACACCTATTACATCATTGCGCTTGATCCTTTGCTAAAACTTCTTTAAGCTTTAAATACTTCATATCGTTCCCTCTTGTCTCTTTCCATGTTAGTGTAGGTCTTCCCCTGCCCCTTATAACCTGTGTTTCCATCCGTTGCTAACATCTCCTCACTAGGGGATCCTATAGGTCTTTGTTTAACATGGCCAAAGCAGCCCAAGCAACATCTTATCCTTGATTGGGACAACACCTATTTTTCCCATATAGGGTCATTTCTGGCATTGTCTTTATTCTTGTTCCAATACATTTGACAAATCATTCGTTTCTCCATCACACTCAAGAACATCAGTTTGGTTTGGCCTCCTTTAGCACCTAGAATTCTTGTGTTAGCTATTGATGAATATATATTACCCCTGTTATATGAGATGGTAGGTGGTTTGACTTGATCCTGGCCTAAGACCTTGTAAAGAATGAGTTTAAAATCATTGGACCAATGCTTGATTTTTCACAATTGACTGTTGAAATTAACGTAAGACCAGAGCTGCCAATGAGATTGCCTTTCTTGGTCCCTATGGTAAGGTACAAAGCAGCTCCTCTTTTTGGAGAAATAATCAGTCAATTAGTCATTTGAAGCTTATAAATTAAACATCGACAATCATTCATTGAATTCCTTTTGCCAATTGCATGAAAGGATGCTGTAATTATTCTCTTCTTGTTGGTGGCTAACTTGACAATGTGTGGGAATTATTCTCTAAGGACAGAATGGCACATCACTCGTCCTTCAAAAAGGATGTTGAACACTCGTGACCAATGATTTAGCAGAGACATTTCCAGTCCATTTCCAAACTCCCAGTGCTTGACTGTGTCTATTTGATTTGACACTCAACCTGAAGTTGGAGTGCTTTGGACATCCTAGTGTGATCTATTTCCTTATCGAGAACTTTAATTCATTTGGGAAAAGTTGCACCGTTTCTGTTTGTACTGTATGGTGGCGGAAAATAATAATGGTTTTGACAGATCTCTGGACTGTCTACTGTCCTTGCTCTGGCATGTTGGATTCAAGGAGTGTTGCAGTTTACTAATTTGGTCTAAAGTTCATGTCATGCCTCAATGTATTTTCTACTTACACTATTTTGTTGTCACCTTGTCATATAATGGGATTTATTCTTTTTTTAATAGTCAGAGCTTGACTGTTATATGTCCATTGCATTTCATCTTTCTCTGCTAAATGTGTATTTCACAGCAGTCCAGCAACAACAATTATTTTTGTTTTCTGAGGCATCAACAAGTTGTTTGCATTTTAGTTTCTGAAACTAGTGTACTGCATCTTCTCACAAACTACTGTTACTTACCAAAACATGACAAATCTTGAAAATCTGGGCTCAGCTTTCCTTTTTATTATCACTTGATTAGGGTTTTACATACCCAGTTCGGACTCATTTTCTGGAGAATATACTAGAAACGACGGGCTACAGGTTGACTTCTTACAATCAGATAGATGACTATGGTCAAGAAAAGATGTGGAAAATGAGCAAACAGGCTCCTAGAAAGAGAAAGAGTCAAATTGCCTCTGTTGTTGAGGTATACTAAATTGACCTTCTTAAGTTCTGGGTCCATCTCTCTCTCTCTCTCTCTCTCTCTCTCTCTTTTCTAATTTTTTCTCGTGATGCTTCTTAGGAAGCACTTGGAGCTGCAGATTTGAAGGATTATAGCCCCCAGACTAGAGAATCTCTCTCGTGTTGGAATCCTGACTGTATTGGCTTTAATCTTATAGAATATCTGCTGTGCCACATATGTGAGAACGAAAAACCGGGTGCTGTGCTGGTCTTTATGACAGGATGGGATGACATAAGTTCACTGAAGGAAAAACTCCAAAGTCATCGAATATTGGGAGATCCTAATCGAGTTTTATTGCTTGCATGCCATAGTTCAATGGCCAGTTCAGAGCAGGTAATATGGGTTCTCTAATGACAGTATAATTGAATTTTGAAGGAAAAGCAAAAGGAGAGATCCGCTTGTCTTATGTGTTCACATTTTTGCACTTTTGTAAATTTGCACATTTCAGACTGATTGGGAAAGAAAGAGAACAGTAACTCTTCATTCATACAAAGGAGACTCTTAGCAGCTGAAGCAGGATATTTTTTTACCTTGTCTTGTGGCTAATTGTTTGCTGTTCATCTTTAGGGTCCTCTCTAGTTACAACCTACCAAATAGATTAACCTTCTAAAATTTAAAGATGGTCACATGCTGGACCTTTTCAAGAAACAGGATTTTATTTTGTAACTTTCATCTGGTTGGACATGCCCTCGTTTTGCTTTACCTTGATTGTTTTGACAATATGTTTTGCAATCAGTACGTTTACCTTATTCCTCCTATTTTTTTGTTTTCGTATGTGCCTCTTAGTGCTTTGTCTTCCTTGATTATGTATGATTCTCTTTTTACAATATATTACATACTTTGTCGCAAACTTGTGCAGAGGTTAATATTTGATGAACCAGCAGATGGTGTGAGGAAAATAGTGCTAGCAACCAATATTGCTGAGACAAGTATTACAATTAATGACGTTGTTTTCGTTCTCGACTGTGGAAAGGCTAAAGAGACCTCATATGATGCACTGAATAACACTCCTTGCTTGCTTCCTTCCTGGATTTCTAGAGTTTCTGCGAAACAGGTAAAACTCTTGTTAAGAATCACATTGAGCAACATTATATACTGTTGACAATCTGAATATTGTAGATTGAGGGCGTGAGATGTTCACTTAAAAAAAATAAAAAGCGTTTTGCTGTTAGCCTCCCCGCCCATTGCTCTTTTGCCTTTTCCCACCTGCTATATTTTCCTGCTCTGGCAGCTTGTCCCAATTTTTGTATGACTAAGTTCTTTAATGATTCTGTTATCAAATTTAAAAAGTGCCCAAATGTGATGAAATACATTGAAGATGTTAAAAAGTGAGAAGCCAAGTACAGAGAAATTCACTCTCTGAACATTTTGTTTATTACCTATTAAGTGAAAAAAAAATGTGATAAAATGCCATCAAATATATGGACTATGTTGAAGTGAGACACCAGGGAGAATTTCACCCTGTGAACATTATGTCGTTGGCATTTTTTGAGTTTGATGTACTTAAAGTTATCATCTGTGAGATTCTATCACTTAGTTGTTAGTTATGCATGCTTTTTGGCTAAATCCTGGAGCGAGTTTTGTAGATTTTAGGAGGTTACATGGCTGGAAGATATTTTTAGTGTTCACAAAAATTTGGGATGGCCTGTGTCTGTGTAACTTACTCACTTTTTTGTGGTCTCTATAGACATTGTTAGTTCCATGATGTTGATTTGTGAGCCCCTCTGAGTAATGTTAAAAACAATTGTACTTAGAACTTCGAAGCTTTTATCATGATCTACCCGATGGTCATATGTCTGATTCTAGAAGGTAGATGAGGAAATTTCTCACACTAGTCATCTATGCATTTCTAATTAGAGGAGGAAAAACTAATCACTAGTCTTTACAATGTAGTTTTTTTCATTGGTCTCTTTATCCACACAGAATGGTTTTCAACTTACATTTTATTAAATAAGCAAGCTAGGGGTGAGATAGTAACTGCAGCCAGAATCTAGTGGTCTATCAGCTTAAACCTCTTTCTGACATCTCATGCTTGACCTCAATAAATAGTTTTCTGGGCTTACCACTAATATTCATGGTGAGATTCTTATCTTCCATTTTGATATTAAATTCTGAGCAGAATGTCCTGGACAAGTTCCTGAACTGGGGCCATCTAGAGATTCAAGTAACAGAAGTGGGGAGGGTAAATATATTTTTTGTAGTTTTTTATATTTATTTTTAATAGAGAGAGAGATCCTAAGAAGTCCCCTCTCCGGACCCCTGCTGTGTGGGAAGCCTTGTGCGCTGGGACACCCTTTATTAGAGAAATTTCAAGTAGTATTCATAGCGTCTGTGTAACAGAACATGTCATAACTTTCTCTTGCAAATGGTTGTTGTTTATAGTCAAGAGTGTTGAACTCATTGATTGATGAGTTATGAGTTTTTCTGCTCATGTACAGCGAAGAGGAAGAGCAGGTCGAGTTCAACCTGGAGAATGTTACCATCTCTATCCTAAATGTGTATATGATGCCTTTTCAGAGTATCAGTTGCCAGAAATTTTGAGAACGCCCTTACAGTCACTTTGTTTGCAAATAAAAAGTTTAAAACTTGGCAGTATTTCTGAGTTTCTGTCAAGGGCTTTGCAGTCCCCAGAGTTGCTAGCGGTATTTGGAAGCACTCCTTTCATGTCTCCTTTCTGTATTTTTGTCTTTAATTTGCCCTGCGCTTGTCCTTATTAATTTCTGTGTTTAATTTCCATTGTAGGTTCAAAATGCTATTGAGTACTTGAAAACTATTGGGTCTCTGGATGAGAATGAGAATTTGACCGTACTAGGTAAGAAGTATTCTTATATAGTTCTGTGTCTGTATCATTTTCAGTGACGTATATCTTTCAAAGTCAACCTGATCATTGTAAATTGGCAGGCCGTTACCTTTCTATGCTTCCAATGGAGCCTAAACTTGGGAAGATGCTTGTATTGGGTGCTGTCCTAAATTGCCTGGATCCAATACTTACTGTTGTTGCCGGCCTCAGCGTGAGAGATCCTTTCCTAACACCGATGGACAAGAAGGATGTAAGTCAGGCTTTCCATTTATCGAGACAGTTATGCTTCATTTTGTCTTGTTGAAGATCAGTAATAAAAAAAAGCTCTCATTAGAGGTGCTTGCTTGTTTGAATTTTTGCTTTGTTCTTGATTAGGAAGTCCCATGCTTTTTTCTGCTTGTTGGGGGATTGTTCTTGACTGTGTAGTCTCCTGGTGATTTTGTTGGCTTCTATTTGGGGAGAAAAAAAAATGATGTGCAGTTTCCATTGCAAATGATCTCCATATGTTCCTTGATTCTTTTTGCTGTGAGTTAATTGTCACCATATCACAGTGGAAAAACAGATGTTCTGTGGTGTTTGGATATTGCCTAAGCAAATTGTACTATTTTCCTAGGCAAATGTTTTAGAATTTGGAGGATCTCTCTTCTAATTCACATTTTCCTGGTTTGTATCGTTCCATTTCGCACATGCCACTGACTGTTTACAGGGAGCAATAAATTCATTTATAACAGTGTAGAGTGGCAAGTATAGAAGTGCTATGCAGCATGAGAGTCACACTGCTGACCTCACGTTCAAACAAACATGCATTTGGACCTCCAGACCAAGCTGTGTTCAGATGTAGAGCTCGCTTTATTTACATGTAATGACTGAATATCAATCAACAGTTCAATTGGTTTAAGTAGTCACATGAGGGGTCCATATGCCAATGCGATTTTGTAAAAATTGATCTCCACAAGATAAATTGTTACTGTTTGCATGTATGCATGCACACAATCAGAAATCTCAATCTTACTATGCACATGTGCATGCACGCAGTCAGAAGTCTCAATCTTACTCTGCACATATGCAAACAAATGCAACTGTTCAGTGTCACACTTGTGCCCTTTGTGCTAAAATTTTGAGAAAGCCAAGGAAACAGAGAGAAATGTAAGATGAAACTGAAAAAACAAATGAAAGTAGCTTATGTAACTTGTTTGCCTCTGGTACTGTTTCTCCTATATTTATTCAAAGATGCAGGTAATTGTCGGTGTTTAATTCAACAATTTCTTTTTTCACCATGCAAGTGACATTCTTCCATTGAGAAAACCAGTAAAAATCTAGTAAAAGCAGATCTTCATTTTTTCAGCTAAATTAAGGTTGAGATATCTCATGCATTTCTTTATGCATATGTAGAAATTACAGTAGATACTAGATAGCATTCGTGCTTTTGCTTGATCCCTCTTCTTATGTATTGTTTACAGTTGGCAGACGCTGCAAAAGCACAGTTTTCTCGTGACTACAGCGATCATCTTGCGATTGTCCGGGCCTATGAGGGGTGGAATGATGCTGAAGTGGATTATGCTGGATATGAGTATTGTTGGAAAAATTTTCTGTCAGTACAGTCCATGAAAGCTATTGATGCTCTTCGGAGGGACTTCTTCTCTTTGCTTAGGGACACTGGCCTTGTTGATGGAAACACAGCCACCAGCAACCAATGGAGCCATGATGAACATCTCATCCGTGCTGTTATATGTTATGGCCTGTACCCTGGTGTTTCTTCTGTTGTGGTAAGTCAGAGATTCGTGTGCAATAAATTTTCGTACTGTCTCCCTTCATTTTGACAGTTGCTTCAAAGTTAATCTATCAAAACAGAAAACAAACTTGGGTGTCATCTATATTCTATTGTGATAACTTCTCATGTCCTTATTACCTTATTGTTGAGGTAACAGATATTTACTTGATCTGTAAATTCGAGATAGTTGAAAAGGTGTTTCGAGATTCATACTCTTTACACCTTAAAGCTTATGTGGAATAATCTTGGGCTGTTCCAATTCTCTCAAACTCATTGGTTTTTAAAAGCTAAACTTGTGTCTGTATGCAGCACAATGAAAAGTCATTCTCCCTGAAAACTATGGAAGACGGCCAGGTGCTTCTGTATTCGGTAAGTTCCTGTTTATGACAAATTTATATCTGCATTAAAATGTTAATTCAGTACCTGCACTTTTGGGGATCTAATCTTCGTGCAATAATTTATTTGGTCAGAACTCTGTCAATGCTCGGGATTCGCAAATCCCTTATCCATGGCTAGTCTTCAATGAAAAGATTAAAGTGAAATCCGTTTTCCTCCGTGATTCAACAGCTGTGTCAGATTCAATGCTTCTCCTATTTGGTGGAAGTTTCTCTAGGGGGGATACGGTAACACTCTCCATGCAAATCTGATACTGTAACTTTTACACCTCTGCGACAAAAACATTTAAGCACCAATGTGCTAGCTTTCTCTTCTGGGTACCTCATTTCCTTACACGCTTTTGCATAACTAATTGAACTAGTTGGTTTCTTAACAGGATGGGCACATAAAGATGTTAGGAGGATATCTGGAATTTTTTATGAGTCCTGCAATAGCAAACATGTACGCAAGCATTAAAAGAGAACTTGATGAACTGATTCAAATGAAGGTGAGAGAATCATTCTTGTTACCAAAGCGAATATATCCTTGTGGCATAAGCTTATGGTTGCCTATTTCTTTAGAGTGTAAGCATAAAGAAAATGTAGTCTTATCAGCCATTCAAAATAATTGATTTCTGTGCCACAGCTACATAATCCCAGGATGGATATACACTCCCATCACGAGCTCCTATCTGCTGTAAGGCTGCTGCTTGCAGAGGATAAAGGCTATGGTAAATTCGTTTTTGGCCGTCAGATTTTGATGCCCTCAAACACGACCCAGACACAAGTGCAGCCAACCACAGTCTCACGCTCCGAGAGTGGCCCTGGTGGTGATAATTCAAAAAGTCAGCTGCAAACACTGCTCACAAGGGCAGGATATGCTGCCCCGACCTATAAGACAAAGCAATTGAAGAACAATCAGTTTCGAGCAACAGTTGAATTTAATGGTATGCAGATCATGGGTCAGCCATCCACCAATAAGAAGAGTGCAGAGAAGGATGCAGCTGCCGAGGCTCTGCAGTGGCTGATGGGTGGTACTCAACCGGGTTCTGGATACATTAATCATATGTCGATGCTGCTGAAGAAAAGCAAGAAGGACCACCATTAGCTCAACAATGGAGATGCATTATTCAACGATTATACCTTGCTAAAATGCTGAACTCTTGGTAAGAGTTTTTGGGAATCCGAGACTAAAGCACTGCTTGATCCTTGAGAAGTTTTCCACGTGGATGGAGGTTAATCTGCCTTTTCAGAGCTCCACTTTTAAGTTCTTGAGCTCAATTGTCTGTGGAAGGAGAATGGATCTTTAAGGTCTGGGGCAGTATGCATGGTCACTTGGATTTTGTAATAGCTCAGATTTTTAAGATGGACTTGGTTGTATTGTAAGAGGGTTGGGTTAGAGCTCAGAATTCTGGAACTGAGTGCGTGTTTTCAAATGGGGTATTGGATCGGAACCAATTCTATGTATCATCAGTCAAAGGGTTCATAGGAGCTGAGGGCTAGTCATCTTGTAGATACTGCAATCTACAATTATTGGATTTGTACAGGTCTAACAATTAAATTGAATCGAGGATCTCTGGATTTGGAATTTGAGGGCACTTTCAGCACCTTCCAACTCCTCGTGTCCATGCAGATGGATGTAAATCAATTGAAACATGTGGCTGTGAGTTAAGGTAAAGTTTGCATTGGCCGTGCACATTATTATGCTTTGCACTATGTGATTATCTCGTCACTCTTTTGAGTTTTATAGAATGAAAGTGGCTCGCGTTCATTTGGTTCACTTCTCTCAAGATGGTCAGTTAATTTGATGGTGCTTGTTCCTTGATTTAGTTTTCTTGCCTTAAAGTTCTAGAGTCTGATCAAAATTGCGGACAGAGAGAAAACTGTCGTGCTCCGTTTCGTGCATGAAGAACCTATTTAATCATGTTGATGACGAGGGCAACCCTTGGAATGATTTGAAAGGAGATACGTATAGAGGATGTCTTTGTCCTGCCTGTTTGCTGGCCTAAGAACCCTGCTCTAAATTAAGCAGTGTTAACGTTTGCTTTATGGGACGCCGACCGTATGTAATTGTTTTGATGCCAATGGAAAAGGTAAAGTGGCGGTTGAAGATCTTTGATTTTTTTCTTTTTTTTCCTTCTTTTAATATTTTTTCCTCAAATTAGTGATAATGTAATTAAGCGCTTCGTTTTTAAGAGTCTCCAGAAGAGATGCACCATGCTGAATTTGGAATGGCCTCTGGAAGAAGCAAGACCGTATCTGAACACGTAAACTCCCCTTTCCTTTTTCATGCCTTTCAGCAGAAAGTTAAGTCGAGAAGTCACAGTGGGGAGGCAGTTTCGGAATCAGGAAGGGAGAAGTTTATGGAATTAGTCTCAATCGTGGTGAAACCAAGATGCATGCTTCAGCTTAATGCCAAACACCGATACCTTTCTCCGCAACGCGACTTCCTAGCGCAGATGCGAAGAACCTCAGCAGGAAATGTACAAGGAAATGGAATATAGCGAACTGTTTGTTTGAGGTGGAATCCTTGGCAGAATCGTTCCTAAGTATTTATGTACACGAGAAACGATCCTCAAAGCTCAAACCCATGAAACCCAAATATAAACTATGTACATCCCCGGGGTGCTGTTTTCGTTAGTTCTTTGTGTGTATTGATGCGATAGCCTAATGAAGCAAATTAAGTTTATCATGAGGATCGAGGACTGACGGACGGTGTAGTTTCGAAAGTGTAGGAGATGATCCCTGGGAAAGATAGCCCTTTCAGTCTTCAGGTTCTTTGTAGGCAGTGCAGTGTCAGTTCTAGCATGACTTACATATGTTGCCCATGTTCAAGTTCATCCTTGAATACATTGGCTGTATAAGAAATTTGATTCACTTTTTTCTTAATACAATTTCATCGTTATATACCTCGATCAGCTGTTAGTAATGATGTTTTTATTTCCATAACAACAAAGTATCTGCTAATGACATATTCGTGCCGGACAAAGAAACAATGAACTTCGACTTCAAGTAAGACAATCTTGATAAATACACAATTGGTAGTGCAAGCAGTGTCCTTTTGACGCATGTACACCGGCAAACACAGGATCCTCCGCTGAAGAAGCAGCCGTTTCCCAACAACCAGCATGTCGCCGTCGCAGGCCAAGGAACTTGTCCTTTCTGGGGGATACGTTTGAGGTAACTTGTTCTGTGGCTCCATGATGCCTTCTAGAGTCTGCACATCGGGCTCTTTATTCGCACACGATCAATTAGCTTCCAGGGAATTTTTTTTTTTTTTATCTGAATCAAACACAATCGACAAATTCTTGGGATATAGAGCAAATCCATCTTATACTCCGCCGCCCAATATGCCCTGAGGCAACTGGAGTGAGGCCAACGATGTAGTCATGCTTCGAGTAAGGATCGGCTAACTAAATCTGCCTACAGGGTATCTGGTGCCCTTTCAACATGGTGGGAACGGCATGGAAGTGATCTTTTTCTTCCATATGGTCCTTCCTCTAACAATCTCCTCGTTTTTGGACTTGCCGTTGATCTGGAGGAGGTGTGTGTACTTCAAAGGCATCGTCGTCTTGCCGAATGATCCCAGGAGTCCGCTTCCCTGAAAAATTTCAGACGCCAGGGAAAATCCATTGAGCAGGTTAACCGGATAACTGTCGTGCTGACCACTGCTCTGGAGAATTCCATCGGCATCAGGTTCGCAAAGTGACTGAACTATGTCTGAACCCCCGCACTCTCTTCGGTACTCGAGTATTATACTAGAAAGCTGGTGAGCTTCCAAGATCTCTTCCGGGATTGTCTGCAGACAAAATTAGATAGTTAGACATCTACTCAGCAGAGGGGCCATATGGTTGCAGAAATTGAAAGGATGAGTCTAGACTCCAGAGTGAACGCAATTTACCTCTAGCATCCATCCCACATACTTAACATTGTTCACATGGTGGTTCATGTCCAAGTCACTTCTCTTTGGCTGAAATTCACCATCATAAATGATAACTGCGCAGGAATTATCTTGAGAAGATAATTTTCACGGATTGAGATGGAATTACCTTCAGATCGGAGTTCACATATGTGGCTTTATTGTCCAGCTTGACTATTTTCTCAGGATTGTCCTCTTCAATTGCTTGCTTCTCTATAAACCATGGCGAGATCTCCGCCCTCACCTCCTCTGGCATCTTTGAGAGGCGCCTTGTTTGTTCATTCATCATCACCCAAGTGCTGTTTTTCAGATTTGCATGAATCATCAGCAAGATTATAGTAGATATGCAGTTGACTAAAATGAGTCAAAGAGATTTCTGAGTCATACCTGGTTGCCCGAGCAAAAGTGACTCCTGAAGCTTGGCTGCGGATCAGCCAGTCTCGCCTCATGCCATTCTTCCCTGATGCTCCAACCCACGTGTCGATTTCAACTACTTCGCCCCTGTAGGATATATTATTAAAGCTTCATGTTCACATATCTCGACAACAACTTGGAAATACAATATCAATATGGTACACCGGATTTATTTCTACAAGCCTAAACTTCATACTCTTTGATGTGAAAAATATCCTGTTCTATGAGCTCTTCCTGGAGAGTTTTGCCAATCCCAAATTTGTAAGCTACATCCCTTATCCACCTAGTGATCAAGATCATATCTATTAATTACCTGAAAGGTTGCTGAAAACTAAAGCAGGTGAACAGTTAAAACAATTTTGTATCTCTTGGAGTGGCATAGAAGCATGGAAGAATTAGTTATAATCTTCGTCTGGACATAACGATTATATTCGTACTGTAGCAGTTAATCTTGTATAAAGACAGTATTACAAGTTCTGTTTGGAATCCTTATTAGGTCGAATGTTTTTACATTTAGAATTCTCATGAACTAAAGTAAAAGTTTTGAGTCCTCACATGAAAGGGGATAATCATGACATGATAATGGAACTAACCAAATAGGGTAGTGATCAACTTGAACGTGCATTCTTGACACGACCCATATCAGATTGTTCCTCATCATTCCATGCGTTGCCCCAAATCCATTGCTCAAAAGACCTGACATCCACACGTGATTTAATGCTGTTTCCTACAATTTCACAAGTCGAGCATCATTCTCAATTTGTAAAATATTCCAACAAATTTTCTATGCTCACACGAATTTAAAATAAGTCATCTAAAACATGTTGCTGCAATCACCTGCAAAAGGTTTAGGATGCTCTCAATGGTGGCGGTCTTATCAGGACCAACTTCATAAGACCGAATCACAACGGTCTGCCGGTACCCAACACCCCTTTCAGTTATGACTCCCAGGCGATGTGAGTCGATGAACTGCTTCTTTGTGGGAATGTTCTGCCTCAATTGCTGTTTTTCTATGTGGCCATTCAGGACGGCTGAAGCAACAGAACCAAATGTCGTGACAACGCCAGATGTTTGCCTCAATGTGCTGTCAACCTTGGTCCATGTCCTGTTTGAAGTGCCATTGATCTTGATGTTGTTCAAGTTTTGTTTGCTCGGGTCATTGCCCTCTCTGCCTGAGGAGCACCAAATTGGAAAGGATATCGTGCAAGAGAAAGCAGCCATCGAAAAGTTTTATTTTCTGCCAAACTCTAGTGATGATTTTGATTGGAAGAGTTTGGAACAGAGAAATGGACTCTAAATCGTTTTTATAGCCCGCAATGTGACGGACAAAGCCATGGGACATTACATTCGAGGGACAAAATAAGGACAGGCTTTGTTTTAGTACTGAACATATCAAAGAAGGGGTTTTGGCCCTTGTGCTATATGCTGGAAAACGTTAGGATTTTCCGCATTGTGGGTTGTTCCCTTAGTGTTGATCGACGTAATCTATATTATTTTCGTTCTTTTCTTTTTCCGTTTCATTGAGACGTATTATTCTATAATGACTTTATTCTTGTCATTTATTTTGGGGTAGTATAAAGAGGTTGCATTGTTTTGTATTCTTTGGGGGCGTCAATTAATTAAATTATCACGCCAATTTAGGTTAACTCGAGGGTTCTGAGGTCTTATGCGTGAGTTAGTAGAATAATCGACAGACTTGTCCTTTTGATGGAGGAAGCAACAAAGAGTTAGTATGTTTTATTCTCTCCTGGAGGGTTAGAACAAGGTATTAGTGATCCCTTTGACCATTGCTCAGGAAGGAAACATCAAGATTCTCCTCCATGTATTTTATTTCCCCAGATTCTCACCCTCAACTGTCACCATTCTACATCGGTGTCGTGTTAATTGTCTGGTACATTGCTCCAGAAACTCTCTTCTTCCAAAATCAAGGATGTAATGTTACACAGATTAGTTAGTTATAAGTTTCGAAATTCAGGACAATGCCAGTTGATATGGATTATAACCAAGAGCATGTCAAATAGAGTTAAAGGTTTCCAAGACTTTCAACTGTATGTTCTTTTTGACATGGCAGCATGGTCTATTTCTTTTTTTGTCACATTTAACAGATTGAATTTATCGTAATTAAGTTTGCATCGACCTTGGACGCTCATTTCTATTCAAACAAGTACTTTTTGAAAGCCTTTCATCTTCACATGCTGTTACGTGTGAAATCACATCATCTCAAGAATAGACCTCGCATAAATCTAGATTTCTCCTCTAGATTAAATCTAGATTAAATTGAGTATGCATCAATTTTTCAGTAGCCAAGGTTTTGGTACATTAGGTATTCGTTGAGTCATCATACCTAGAGGTAGATTCAAATTTTATCCCTCTGTCCTTTAGTGCCTTCAGGAGACATTCTATAATCAAGCTTATGTGCTTTTAGGTTTTCTGCTTGAAGTATTAATGTACTTTTCATCAACCAGTTTTAGTTTTGCTTTCTTTTTGTTTATAGAATTCCTTTTTCGTCCCTATTGGCAGGAACCTAAACCAGATGTTAGTTGCTTCTGGCATGTGGGAAGCAACTATAATGCTTGCCTCTGGAAATATATGCTCCTAGAAAAAGTCGGCACATAAGAGAGAGAGAGAGAGAGAGAGAGAGAGAGAGAGAGAGAGAGAGAGAGAGAGAGAGAGAGTTTTGGGAAGCAAGATTTAATGGGAGCAGTCTGAATAAATTACTCTTGACTAAGTTTATTTAGTTGGTCTCTTCTTGGTTCTTTTCACCTCGGGCTTGCGAGTATCTCTCTCAGTACGTCCAGAAATGTGCATCCTCCTTGACATCATTTAGCTTCATCAAGCAGTGTCATACCGTTTTTTGATAACCACCTACTTGTCGCAAAAGGAGGTATTGAATTACTGAACTTCTGTAGATTGTGGCCATATGTGCACACTATATGAAGCCTTAGGTGTTATTAATCAGGTAAAGGAGAGCAGATAGTAAGAGGAGCATTTGAACAGTTCACTCTAACTTCCCTTAAATTGGTCTTCATATTTCTTTCTGAGAAAATCATGGATCTCATGCACTGCTGTTCATATGAAATGTACCAAAACACATTGACATGGCAGATGAATCTTATAGCTGGATCAGATACTATGCAGAATGAGGCAAACTTCAGGAAAATAACGCTGTACAAGTATGAAGAAGCCAAAAAATTTTGATTTGGTCATTCGTTATAAGCATTGTTTTTGTCCCCTTGAATATGCGATCATGCATGGCTAATGAAAGTAAAGGGACAAAACACAAATCTAATTGTCCATAGAGGGCAACCTCTGATGTGTCCGGAACCGTAGAAGGGACATTAGCTCATGTTGGAAGCTACAACAACTTGCAACTCGCCTTTTCTCTTTGTCTAGGACGATAAAGAAAGAAACAGCCAAATTTTAACTAGAAAGTAACATCCATGTTGATATCTCCTATGTACGTAACTTTATAAATTCATGATGGTTGGATTTCACCCCGCAGTGAACCGGGCCCCTCCTTGATGTCAAAAACCAATAATTTGGAAACGCAGCGAAGAATCCCACCTCCTGCTGCGGCGCCCACAGGAGCAGCCCGCCTCCCGCTGTGGTGCCCAGAGGAGCAAAGAGAGAGAGAGAGATCAACAAGACCAGTACAACACCAGCAGTCCGAGATCAGTCTTTGCAACCTTTGACCTATGCCTCGTTCTGCTTATACAAACACAGTCTAGGCTTTCCTTTGCATCTCTAAGCTCTACGTGCCAACAAATTACTTTGTTTCCAAGAGATATGACTTTTCATTTCTTTCCTCTTTCAATGGAAGGAAAGGTTTCCACAGATGGTGTTAAGATGAGACGACAGTCATTCGTGTGTGTAGTTGCAATCTATTCGTAGAACAAGTAGATCTCAACATAGTTAATAGGAAAAGAAGACTAGTACTGACACAGTACTATTGGATTTTTCACCAACAAGCTTCCTAGACTAACAATGATTGGCACTTGAAATTGAAGATTTGAGAAGAAATTGACTGTGTAGAAGTAGCGCTATGAGAGTCAGCTCTAGGAGTACCACTTAAGGTTCACATCAGCACATGGTCCTCTGAATGTCTTCCCTCAAATACCCTCTCCCTGGCTTTACTTGCCTGAAAAGCGAGAAAAGTGGAAATCTTTAACATATGAAGTATGATGAATATGACCACTAGACCTTCAAGCAACTTCACAGGCTATGATTATGTTACTTATCATCATCCCAAATCCCCTGCGACCATAACTCAGAGCAAACAAGAGTAGTTTACCTGCACTTCCCAATCCGTACAGCTTGTCACTATGAATAGTAGAACCGCTTGCATGAGAGATCCAGTTTGAATCCCGATCCAGAGGCCCATTCCTCCTAATTTCACCCAGAATCCTAGAGTGACGGCCATTGGAATCCCGCAAAGATAAAACGACCCTAGATTGACAAATGCTCCTATGTGCTGCCACCCACATCCCCTAGCAATACCTGCTAAAAAACGACCAGTTTAACATTGCAAAATGAAGCTCCAATAAGTGAAAAACCCAATTATACTAAAGAGAACAAAGATGCTCAACCAGTAAGCACTCCTTGTAAGCTGTCCAAGATGACAGACAAGCAAACCAGAGGAGCCATCTTTGTAACATAGTCCACAACTTCCTCTTCATTGCTGAATGTGTAGCCAAAAACTCGCCGGCTAACGAACAAGATTGTGCTCACGATAATTGTCTCGGTAATGGTGAGAAATAACGTGGCGTAAACAGAAAGACGGGCGGCTTCCGGGTTTCCAGCTCCTAATTCATTTGAAACTCTTGTGCTATGATGAGTTCGAAAGACTTGAGGTATCAGATCTTACTATGCGGAAGAGGGGTTTAAGCTTGCAGAGTTTTATGCATCAGTGAATTCGATCATACCTTCCTGCAGCGCCAAGTCCATATGGTATCGTGTAGAGTGTTGCTATGGTATTGAGACTGATCAGGAACCAAAAAGAACTAATTAGCACGTTTAAATTCTCAACATTACACACTAGGTAGATAGGAAAGTCCTTCCATTCCTGAATGGAAAATTTTGTGCAATTTAAGATGGAAAGATTCACATTCTGAAGATGGTAATTGACAAAGTAGAGAATGTACCACACAGACAGAACCGAAGTTTCAAGCTGCGGATTTGGCAATATCCCAGAAAGCAAGACCAACAGCTCAAAAGACCACCATTCAAGACTGCAATAGAATTAAGAAGAAAAAGTGGAAGAAGGATTAGTCATGCCAATGCTACCATGGATAGGCCATTTTACCAACCCTTGCTCTAAAAATCAAACAATGATCTATTTTGCTCAAATTTGCTAACTATACTGACTAATAAATGATGTGCTGTTCTTTGAAATGGTAATTCAAAAGTAAGAAATCTTTTAAAGATCAACAGCTCGAAGATTATCAGACTTTGAGAGCCTTTGGCAGAAGAAAAGCAGCAAACAGAATCCAGGACAAGTAACCGGCTCACCAGACCATCACCGCAGAGGGCACAGCGTAGCGAAAGAACTCGCCGATCCCTCGAAACAGCTCCATGGAAATTGGCACACGGGTTTTTGTGCAGGAAGGAGAGTATTTCATGTACACCCCCAAGAAAACCACATTCAACCAATAGGAAACACCGATGGCCAATGCAGCACCGAGGTTTTTTAGCTCTGACCTGAACACAAGAACCCAGCAAAGCGGCACATGGATGCAAAGGGTGGCACAAGAACTCACGACCATCGGCATGATGAGGCTCTGCGCCTGGAAGTAGCGGATGAGCGGCTGAAGAGTTGCATAAGCAAAGAGTGCAGGGACAAGCCAAGCCGTAAACTTGCCAGCTTCGAGAGAAATCAGAGGGTCTTGGCCAATGAATGCGAGTATCTTTCCCATGTATATCCACAGGACAGATATAGGGAAGCAGACCAGAATCAGGGAGAAAATTGCAGTGTATGTCTGAGTCCCTAGTTTGTGATGCTGTTGAGCTCCATATGCTTGTCCACACAGTGTCTCCAGAGCACTAGCCATTCCTAGCTATTACGACATGAGAGGTAAACAATTGGCATTGGCCAAAGTCAAATACTGACATCATTAGGTGAACATCAATAGGTAAAAAGAAATTGCAGAGAATGGCTCAAAAAGGAGAAGATTCAACAGATGATGAAGCCGAAAACTGATCGAGTCTTGCTCAATCGTCACTTAGCACCAAAATTTGTTGCTTTGCATTCAAGTTGAGAATAAAATCTTTAAGCTGTGAGCAAATTGTGTGCAATCATTGAAAGATGCAACAAAGAGGGAAGGAAAGACAAAACTTCCTCTGATGTCCCAGTTCTGGAACAGCCTGTTCATATTGATATTCGTTGCCGATATAAAAGGTTAGTGGAAATGGATTATTGCCGCATAAATCCTACTTAACAGAGGTCCGGACTTGATAATATTTGTTGCAAATAACGGGTGCTCTCTTCATTTATCAAGTCAAGCTTTCCTACTTCTAGATCAAGAGGATGGATTTAAACGTATGTTTTGTGATAATACACCAACTTTCGGATATTTCAATAATCTTGGATAACAGAGACTATGGCTCTTCTTTCTCTGTTTGGTCAATTTCTCCGAGTAATTTGAGAGCATGGCATTAACAGGAAAAGTAACTATCCAAAAAACGTATTGTACTCACTGACCAAACTACTGCTCATTCGTCAGCTTGTCGGCTAAAGCAATGACCAAAACAGTTTGACCCAAAAGAAAACGAGCCTTCAAAGCAGGAAAAAGTCACACGTCAAATTCCAAAGTAAATCTCTAGTCAAGATTAGACTCGCTGGTACCATAATAACGTTTGCCAACTCGCATGCACGCGCTAGAACAGCGACTAATTAGACGATGATTTGAATATATTTTCCGCGCACGGTCGGCCTTAGATGCAATTCCCTACTAAGTTGTAATCGCTGGGGTCCAAATAACTTTGGTGCGTAATCTTCAACGCAAGAGATATACGGATATATGATTACCAAAATGATCGAATTGTTGAACAGGACGCGTGACGTATATGATCATCAATAATGAATCGCAAAAGACAAAAGGAAAAAAAAGTTCATTTTCCCATAATCATTTCATCAGATAACTTTTTTATTATGATTAATCTCTTCTCGTGATTTCTAATTATTAAGAAGAAAGGAAGACATGGCAGGAAATGGGGAAAAAAAAATTGTATTGCCACATCGACCAGGGTGCTCGCATTCGAAACCCGTCGCCTCGAAACCACAGCCATCTCGGTGTAAAATTTCCATGTGCCATTTCAATTCATAAACACATAAGATGCTTGACATAACTCAAGAAAACGAAGAACCGATGCCTACGCAGTATGTAGTGTATTTACTGTCTTACGTGCGTGACCATTTAGAAAACCAGATGAACGCACTGATCGGATCCCATAAAATCTGCACGAAACTAAGTACTTCACCCCTCATCGAGGAGTCAAAAAGAACGCAAAAAGAAGATAATATAAAAGAAGAAGATAGAGTGATTCGACGTGTGAGGCAACAAGCACAACACGACGAGGCAAAAAGAATTACAGCTGCGCAGGCTAAACAACAGAACATGTCGTCAAAGAATGGTTTGTCACAGACAATGAAGCCAAAGAACGCCGATGATGTGCCATGTTCGACGAAGAAACACGTCACAGAGAGAGAGAGAGAGAGAGAGAGAGAGAGAGAGAGAGAGAGTACGAGGAGGCTGAAGCCGGAGACGCCGGCGAGAGAGACGGCGATGGAGGTGCTGGAGAGGGAGAGCTCGCCGAGGTGGCCGACCATCATGACCGAGATCACCTGCAGCAAGAACTGCAACAGCGAGACGGCGACCAAAGGCCCGGCCACCTGGCCCACCCTCTTGACTTCCTCCCAGAACGCTCTCCTCCGTGGCCATGTACAGCACGAAGCTGAACAGCTTCTGCCGCCTCCTCCTTCACCGTTCTTCTCCTCCTCCTCCTCCTCTGGATCGTCATAGCGACCGTCTCTTTCTTCTGGTCTCTCCTTCTCCAGCAGCAAGGCCTCCTCCATTCTTGCCTGTATCGTCTCCCGTTCCCTAGAAAGATATAGAGAGAGAGAGAGAGAGAGAGAGAGATTTCCGGAGTTAATTTGTCGCAATCAAATTGTAATTTGTAATGAGAATGGCGGTGTAGAAAACTTCCATTTTCTTTTTTAAATTGCTTTCCCCGTCAGCATTAGTTAAGGGGTTACCTTACTTGCCGCCCACGTACACCAGAAATTTCGACAAAATATTAGGTACATCTAACGTTCCAGCGTGGCAAACAAGAAGGCAGTAGGAGGACGACACGTGTCCTGGTGTCAGGCGCCATTTTTTAAAAATTTTCGGACTGACTGACTGAGGGTTTCTTCTTCTGAGTCTCTTTCTTCGCGCCTCGCCGCGCGGGAAGACCTGGTCCGTCTCTCTCCCCGTTCTCCTCTCTGTCTCTTTTCCCTCCGTTTCCGCCGGTTGCTTCCATCGACGCCGACGCCGACGCCGACGCCGGCGACGCTCCTCCGCCTCCCTCTCGCGACGTCCGCTCTGCTCTCTCTCCCCCTCCGCGAAGTCGTGCCTCTCTTCCAGCGAAACGCGACGCCGACGGCCCTCCACCTCCGCCTCCTCCGGTTGCCTCCGTCGCCCTCGACTCCGACGCCGACGCCGACGCAGCCTCCGCCTCCCTCTCGCGACCTCTAGTCCTCTCTCTCTCTCTCTTTTCGTCCTCGAAGTCGCGCCTCTCTACCGGCAAACCCGACGCCGACGCTCCTCCGCCGGTTGCCTCCGTCGGCGTCGGAGTCCGTCGCCCCCGACTCCTCCGCCTCCGCCTACGCGCCCGAAGGCAACGCGTCGAACCACGACGGCTAAAATAGAGGAGAGAGAAACGACGAGCTCGACGGCGACGAAGCAGAAGACGGAGACGAAGAAGCAGAAGCGCGCGCTCGGGGTTCTGGACATTATCCAAGAAAACAGACACACGATCCACAACACAAAAATGTCCACTCTCTTCTTTTCCGTCTCTCCACCCTCTCCTTCATTTTCTTTTTTGAATTGTTTTCCCAGTCAGCATTAATTAAGGGGTTACCTAACCTGTGCAGGTTTTTTATTTGTATTAATACCGTCAAAACCCCACCAAAAATAATATCCATAACTTTTTCTGTGATAAAAAAAAAAAAATCCTTATGCTAATGTGACAATTATATCATGGATGAAACTGCAATTAATGATACACGACAAGTTTGAATTTTTTGTGACACCATAAAAGTTAAGGATATTTATATCACAGTAAATATACTTTGAAAATTTTTGTGGCATTCGCCTTCTTTATTTTGGATCCAAATCTCTTTTGTATATATAAAAAGTGTCACTTCTTGTGAAGAGAATCAAAGAAGGGTTTTGTTTGTCAATTACATCCAAAGTGTTTGAAGTAATGAAAATCTTGTGTTAAGATTCTATGAATATCTTGAGCTTATTTCATGAGAAATTATGAGTCTAAATACCGTGTAAAATTATTTGGTGTAATTGGGAAACACTAGAATTGTTTGAGTAACTCGAACATAGTTGTAATTTTTATTGATATCGCTTGATTTATAGTATAATTCTTTGTTGCACTCCCCGTGGATGTCAATTTATTTTTTTGTTCTATTTATTATATTGTTTGAGTGCTCGCTTCCACAATGAGAGTGTGTTCACTATTATTGCCTTTGAGCATACATTATGTCCGAGACAATTTTATGAGCCATATAGCTCAGTCAAGTGACGACATATTGTGTAATGACCTAGTTTGATAGGAGTGGGGAGTGATTGTGAAATGAGTAGCCTTTAGTAAGCTTCTAGGATGGAAAGAGGTAGAAATGAATCGAATTGCGCACTGATTAGAGGGAAAGCCATTTTAGAATATATATACACACGCATGAATTAACTAAACGACGTGCCTTTTGACGTAACAACGATGGAAATGCTGCTTATAGAAATGCCCTTTAACGTAACGACAATGCTCAAAGTTAAGCGTGCTCAAATGGGAGCATTCCTTGAATGGATACCTTTTAGGAAAGTGTCAATTTGTATGTTAAATGACAAAATCGTAAGACTTAATATGAGATGAGTCAAAGCAGATCCTACCTCGGTGAATTAATCTAGGGCATCACAATTGCTCAAATTTCCTAAAAAGAAAGAAGAATATCTAATAATTGCATGAAAATTTTTAGAAACAGATTTCTTCATGTTTGAGTAATTTTTATCTTATCAGAGTAAACTTTGTTTGTATAATTAGGACAATCAAGGGCCAGGCATCCTTCATGTTCAAGTAATTGTTTAACATATTGATATCTTAAGGGTTTTGGTTCGGTAAACCGAAATACACTTGAATGAGTATCACAAGTAAAATTTTAGTGCTTGAAATAAAACAAAATACATTCACTTCAAACCCTAATATATGCTCCCTTAAAACCCGTTACCCAAATCGGAATGACTTGACTTGGTCCAGGTTTTTTTGATTGGATTCTATGCGTTTTTGGGTTAGGTTCAAGTTAAAGAGAATGCACATCTCTAATGGATCGGGTCGGGTATCATGGAAACCTGACTATTGACACCTCCACATATAATAATGTTTTTTCAAAATGGTCTTAATATAAAGAATAATGTTCGGTGAAATAAGATATTGATTTGTTGAATCGGTATGTTATGTAATGTTGTAGACTTTGAGAATATGGTATTGAATATCGATCCAAATATCCTACCAAATCAACCGTTTAGTATAAATTACTGTTCAAGCATTGAGGCCATGGAACTAGTTTTTTGTTTTTGTTTATACTTTAATTTTTTTTTCCCTTTTTTAGCGAACCAATCTCGTTCGACACGATTCAATGCAAATGTGGATTGTAGTAATTAATACGAACCCATCAAAATCAAATGCACAGATGCGATGTCATGCTTTCATCATTCGGATTTGGGTTAAAAAAGAGGTGTCTAGACACCTTCTAAGTAAATAAACGAAAACAATCACAATTTCCGATGGATTAACTGCTTCGAAGATGGACGCAATTAGTAATCCTAGAATCTAACGTATCCTCCCGAGGCATATTTAACAAATGTCCCGAGAAGACTCGATTGTTACATCCTTGACATTAGGAACACCGCTTTCATACTTTGGGTTTATAGTTACAACCGTACGGTAGCATTCACCGAGGCTAGTGATTCTTGATTGTCTTGACGTTAAAATAGCGGTAGCGTAATCCAGCATCGAGTCAAACGGGCTAAGCACGACCGTCTTTAGTGCTGCTACGCATCGTCGGGAATCCCAGTTTTGAGAACTCTTAACCGCGAGATACCGTGACTTCCGAAGAAGCACCCACGAGCCAAACCGGCCGCGGAATTGGACGACTCGGGCAATTCGAGTTCTTGCTCCAACCACGACACGCAGGTTAAATGAGTCAATTTGATTCTTGCCCCATCAATCATATTGCAAACGTTTTGCAGGTGCCGACACCAAAAATAACAGATGAGAAAGGGTCCACATGAATTCACTAGAGAGAATTGATTATGTGCTACCCACTTTAGCCACAAAACTAGCAAGTCTGCAGGAATGTTAAACATTCTCACATTGTTTGGCCTATCTAGCCAACCAAAACTTGTACATTTGCTTTCCCATGTGAACTAGTAGGTCCAAAATTAATTGCAGCAATGATACCATGGCCATGGTACAAATGAAAGCTCCGTATATTTGAAAAAGGCAGGCGGTTTTCGGTAGTACTCATGTGAGAACAAGCCTATCACAGTTAAGGACAAAAGACGGGCATTCTAGGAAATGCTTCCCAGATTCATAAAACCAAGCTAGCAAACAACGCCATGTAATCAAGCCACTGCTGCTTGGTACGATGTCGGACCCCAACATCAATCTCAAACACGTCCTTGGAATTTCCCAGGATTGGTTGAAAATGATTGCTCCCAAGGCCCTAAATCGGATTGGAGTAAAACATACCCGTCGCACGGGTCTCCTGAAGTGGATTCAGATGCAAATTCATCACCTTTTATTACTCTCGAATTGCTATCTAGAGGATGATCACGCTACAGTTCTGTCCTAACTAGTTTATCAACCATGACCCCAAGGAAGATCACGGACAATTCACCTGCTATTCAAAAATAAAAGAAAATCCTTGTAATGCAGACAATTGCACAAGAGCCGAAGCACAGCCGCAAGAACAAAACATTTTCTTTCTTTGGAGTTCTGTTCCACAAATCAGGAGAACTCGCTCTCAGTGCTGCTGAATTCTCGCACGCTAAAATGATGTCCATAGCACATGCTAGGTCTTTGTCTCGGTCAAAACGACCCTAGCTTCCCTACTTCTCTTATTGAGAAAATATTCAGTGGTTTGTGTGCGCCACGTCATCTGCTGACCTGGCGCGCACAAACCACTCAGGTATCGACAGGTGTCCTTGGGGACCCGCTGGAAAATGGAAGAGTCGATTCTCTCGACTAGGCTGGCTCGGCTCAGCTCGTTGACAGAAGAAGGGACAATTGGGTCAGGTCAATAAATGCTCAACGCTCCCGCCCAAAAAATTTCTCACTCCTCAATTGAATTTCCTGGCTTTTCTCTCTCTCTCCTCGCAAAAGAACAAATAGAGAACGGCCGTCTATTTCCTTCTCCGCGCATCCGGCTCCGCCTCTGCCTTCCCAAAAGTCTCACCAGTCATTTGCCTCTGGGACGTCGCCTCCTTCAAGAGCCTCGCCACTCGCCAGTCGCAGTTAGGTCCTCACCCCCTCCGCCTCCGACTGTTCCCAATGCGGAGATCGAGCACAAGGTTTGTGCTCGCGTTGGTTTCTCGGCAACTTCTGGACCTCCGACGAACGCATCATCAGCTTCGACTCCGAGTAGCTCGAGGTCGTTGGACTCTATGTCCTCGAGGTCGATGGTCGGGACTTGAGGGCCTCATGCTTCTTCTCCTCCTCCGCCTCCCAAAAGCATCGCCGATCATCCGCCCGGCACATTGCCCCCGGAGAGCCCCGCCGATCGCAGCCGTGTCCCGAGCCCCCTCGCTCCGCCTCCGCCTCCGTCTTCGACTATTTTCTGTTGGAAATTTCCTATAATATGGGCTTACATTAATTAATTGATTTCCTATTTTAAATAATCGGGTTAATGAATATTCCAATATTTGTTGAACCCTACAGTGATCTGATCAAATTAGGTATTGACATCTATTGATAACGGGCTTAGTTGAGCAGCAAAGTGTAGGCAATTGTGTTTAACTGAAGCCCGTAATGGGAAGGGCTCAGTTGACACGCTGTTGAATAGTATTTGCTATAGGATTTGCTAGGTCCCCTCTCTAGCCTATAAATAGGATAGGTTATATCTATCAGTTGCTTTGTTCCATTGAAAGCTGCTATATTGAAATATGTCATAGATAGGAAGATCTGACATTCCGATAGATCCCTGATTATTAGAGTGATCTACTTTTCTTCACTTGAAGCGATGGCTCAAATAGGTACGCTTTAATTCCGTTGTATTTGGTAATATCGGTGTTTTACAATCATATATGGATCCGTTTCTTCTTGATTGACTAGTTGTTTACGTGAATAATATTCTACATATGGTATCAAAGCTAATCATATATGATTGTATAACCCAAATTTTTATTCTTTTTTATGGACAAATTCGAAACTTACTATTTTGAGTCGAATATGGACATTATTCTTTCGTATGGATTTTTTGCTCGATCAATCCCGAAACTATAGGGCTTTTGTTCTACATGTCGAGATCTTTCCAACCATATATAATTTGCTACATTTCGTTAAGAATTGAGAGAGAATTTCAAATTCGAAATTCTAGGGTTTATGCGTGATAAAGTTCAAATTACTTATTAATTGATGTTTGATACAAATCTTTATATAGGTATTGTTATATATTAGTTTTAGTATCTTTGTTGCATCAAGGTAAGTTTTTTTTTAGGGTTAAAATTCAAGAAACCGAACTTTCGGCCATGGGAGGCTTAAATCCGAAATTTGAAGCTTGAATATAGAAGATTTTCTTGTTCTTTCTTCGTGTAATTCATTCTCTCTCTCATGACGATGATGATCGATTCCGGGATCCGTTTTATGACGTGTAGTCTCGCGTTGAATGCTGCCGATACCCTTCGGACAGTTTTCGCTATTCCCGCGAATCGGTGAGATTTTCGTCGGCGCGGTGATTGCGATTGTTGTCCGGGGAGCGTGGGTCGCTTGTCCTTTTGTGGGTGTCGTTCTCTATTATTCGATGAGCGCGATTCTGGGATGACCGACCGCTCAGCTCACTCCCCGTGATGCTCGAGATGTCGTCAAATTGTCTGCTTTGTCGATCCATAAAAATTACAGCGCTTCCCCTGCTCTGTTCCACCTACCTCTGCATGTGGACATGTGTGTATGATCCGCCGAGGAACACGGATCTTCTCAGTCCCGACACAGCACACGAACAATTTATTAAATATCGACATATACTTTCTTTTAAATTACTTTTGCTTAAAAAAGTAATCTTTTTGTGTAAACGGTTGTTATTTTGGAACGTTGCTATCTGCGCTGGGGCCTTGAACGACGTTGAATGGAGCATATTTATCCTTTTTTTTGTCCTTGATCTCTCTCTTGTTTTCTGGATGCGGAAATTTTTCAGCCAGTAGCTCAGTAAATCTGATCTCCCCGTGTAGTCATATCTTCGCACATTCCTCGCCTCTCGTTCTCCTGTTCCTTTCCTGCTCCTTTCGAGGGCAGTTTTGTGGCCCACAATGAGTGACGGGCTTGCATTTCGAGCGAATGCTTCTTCCTCGTGCGGCATTGGGGAGGATTGCATGGGGCTAGGAATCGCCGGTCGCTTCACCACATTCCGGTTTCGCTTCCCGAGGACGCGCTAGCTCGCGTTTCATGTCAGCATTTTTTTTTTCCTGCTCGACGCTTTCGACGGCTGTGTGGTTTTTTTTTGCCAATCGTGCAAATAGATGGGAGGGAATAGGGGAGGATGCATCTGGAATTGAGGGGATATTTGGGGGTTTAATACGTGGCCGATTTTTTGGATTTTTCTGTTGCGTTTGCAATCTTAAATTTGAAGAAAGCCTAGCTCCTATTATTAGCAAAGGTCTCCATGCTTAATCTTTGAACGTTTAGGGGCTTCACTATATAAATTGGACTTCTTTGGTTTGCTTGCAACCCGAAGGCTTCAAAGATTTTTTAATGTACTTTAATTAAGATTAGTCTTTATGACTACTGTTGTTGCGGGTTCTATGAGCATTGGTAGAGTTATCTAATGAGAGTGAGCTTGGACTTTCAGTCTCTGTTGCGCTCGATGAATTATGCTGTGCTGATTATGTAGTCCTGATTAGCGCATTATGCGGAGATTGCGGGTGTTGATGAATTTTTTTTTAAAATTATAATAATATTATTTTAATAATGCGGACCCACCCGCGGCCCTGACCCGCGAGCAGCCCGAACCGGAATGCAGGGCTCGACCCGCAAGCAGCCCTACTCGCAAGGGCTGACGTGCGCAGCATGAGTTGCTTCCTTGAATATGGACTCCATAGCTTCCTTTCTTTCGATTTTGGGAGTTGATGAATGTCCAGCCTGCCTTTATTTTTTTTTAATTGCTTGTTTTCATTGTGCAATAGCAAAGTCTGATTCGATCGAATAACGATGATGACGTGCGAAAGTTGCTCCGTTGGTTACTTATTCTTGTTTTGTCGAAGAAGAAGCAAGTGATGTCCGAAATATATCCGGGGTTTCTCGGTATTTCAATCGGGGTTGACCACTTCTAATTTCTTTACAAGCTGAGTTTTTTCGTTGAGCAGTTTTTAGATTTTCGGTGTGGATGTTTTCTCCTGGTTAAGAGGTGCACCGATTTTGACTTGGTGGGTACTGAATTTTCTAGGGTATTTGTGTTGCCATTCCGTGTTGTCTATGGGAAGGTAGAGAATGATCTTGAATTGCAACTTTTGCTAAAGGAAATATCAAAAGTGAGAGATAAGGATTGTCCTCATGATTACTGATAGCTACGAAATTTTTGACTCCCTTTAATTCTAGTAACAATTCATATACATTCTTGATTTGCCATGAGTCCGAGATATTTAAAAAAAAAAAATTGTTGTTTGAAAAAGTGCAATATGATCCTTGGAAACACATGTTGTAAAGTGTTTCATATTGTTAGATGAATTTTTGGCATAAATTTTTTGGAGTTCATTATTGATAAAAATTAGTATATACAATCACCTGCCCAAAGGGGGTTATTGTGTATATTAATTTGAAAATTGCATGAAGATAAATTCCAAAATTAAAAGATGGGGATGTATGACTCAAAAAGATTTATCTGCCCAAATGTGATAAATTTTTTTGAAAGTTATGTGTAATTCCTCTCTATATTGATATATTAGAGATAAATGATGGGGATGTGTGACTCAAAAGGTTTATCTGCCTAAAGGGGATAAATTTTTTAGAGTTATGTGTAATTCCCCTCTATGTTGAGATAATGGAGATGTATAATTTAAAGGATTTGTCTGTCCAAAGGAGATTGATCCTTGAAGATTATATGTAATTCTCCTTTACCATCTCTATATATTGATATCATGGAGATGTATAATTTAAATGATTTATCTGCCCAAAGGGAATGGATCATTGACAATTATATGTAATTCTCCTTATTGTTATTTTATAAACTTCATGCTGTGAAAAATAATGGTGCATTATACACTCCGCCCAAAGGGGAGTTTATAATGTACTAATTATTTTTGTTGAATTGTTTATTGCCCATAATTGATCTTATTGCATTATGTGTGACAAACAGTTACTTTTGTTATAAATAACAACAATGATATATTATATTGTTAAGGACTTTGTCAAAAAAGGGAGACATTGTGATTGAGAATATTATAACTGAGTTCATGTTTACTGATCCTCTAACAAAAGGCTTACGACCCATTTTGAACATGCAAAGAATATGGGTGTCTTAGATTCTTTTGATTTATTTTGTTAGTGGGAGTTATATGATTTGTATTTTTTGGATATTATAGATATATGCAGACTGATAATACTTTTATGATATCTATTAAAGCATTTATTTCCAATGATTGTTATTATTGATTCTATTGTTATCATTTCTCCTATTGACTGAGAAATGGAAATATAAGACAGTATCTTTAAACAAGTTTTAGTTTAAAGATGACTGGATGTCACTAATTATGAGATCTCATATTGGATTGTGACATAGTCATGCAATTTCATATTGTTTAGAAATTGCTGCAATTTCATGTTGTTTAGAAATTGTGTTGATGCAATTTCATGTCGTTGAGAAATTGCATTGAGGACCGATAAGAAATAGTGTATATTTTGATCACATGTTGGCACTATTTCTTACTACACTACTAGGCCCATGATCCATGAAAATATAATACTTATTATATATGATTATGGAAGATCATGTGTTGTGGTATTTTATTAACACATAGATCTCCATAGTCCTATATTGAGGTTATATAGGATTGGATTGGTTTTGAGATGCCATTATTGGAATATTATTTTTTAAATTGTGGTCACATAAAACAAAATTTTCAGTTATTAACCCGATAGTGTCGTTTTCAATATAAAATATTTTTCAAAATAAAATAAGTTAATTAATGTAGCCCAAATGGGAGAATGTTAGAAATTTCCTATAATATGGGCTTACATTAATTAATTGATTTCCTATTTTAAATAATCGGGTTAATGAATATTCCAATATTTGTTGAACCCTACAGTGATCTGATCAAATTGGGTATTGGCATCTATTGATAACGGGCCTAGTTGAGTAGCAAAGTGTAGGCAATTGTGTTTAACTGAAGCCCGTAATTGGAAGGGCCCAGTTGACACGCTATTGAATAGGATTTGCTATAGGATTTTCTAGGTCCCCTCTCTAGCCTATAAATAGGATATGTTATACCTATCAGTTGTTTTGTCACATTGAAAGCTGCTATACTGAAATAGGTCATAGAGAGGAAGATCTGGCATTCCGATAGATCTCTGATTATCAGAGTGATCTACTTTTCTTCACTTGAAGGGATGGCTCAAATAGGTACGCTTTAATTTCGCTGTATTTGGTAATATCGGTGTTTTACAATCATATATGGATCCGTTTCTTCTTGATTGATTAGTTGTTTACGTGAATAATATTCTACATTTTCAACGCGGAGATCGAGCACAATAGGAGAAGAGAAGAGAAGGACAAAACCACTCCCCCTTCCCTCCCCTCCCGTCCCCTAAACTCCTGTCGGGAGGTCCCCTAAACTCTTGTCACGGTTCCCGACAGCTTCATCAATGCCTTCGATAGTTGTGTTTGATTCAGCTCAACCCCCGGAGAACCCCAAAAGCAAGAGCAAAGAGAAGAAGATGAAGGCAAAGGTCCAGCTTGAGGCCGATGGCGGCCTCGAGTCTCTGGCAGCATCGGACAAGAAGCACAAGAAGGAAAAGAAGAGTGGTAGCAATGGCTCCGAATCCAAGCAGCCGAAGCTCCCGGAGCATCAAGGGATGTGAAGAAGGAGAAGAAGAGGAAGGCGCTGGAGCTGCGCGAGGACGACGAGGAAGACAAGAGCGAGACCAGCTCCGAGCTAGTTGACCCCAAGAACTTGAAGGGGAAGAAGAGGAAAAAGAAGAAGGCGAGGTTGAGCGACGGCGATGATGA
The DNA here is from genome assembly GCA_014182555.1 of Eucalyptus erythrocorys. Classification (NCBI taxonomy): domain Eukaryota; kingdom Viridiplantae; phylum Streptophyta; class Magnoliopsida; order Myrtales; family Myrtaceae; genus Eucalyptus; species Eucalyptus erythrocorys. The sequence goes on along the minus strand of CM024603.1, from coordinate 32,342,786 downwards.
GGTGGCTCAGGAGGAGAACCCCAACGCTATGTTGAATTTCAGGATCTCGGACAGCTTGAGGTTGAAGTTGAAGGACAATCTTATCGAGGTGCTGTTTTCCATTCAGGACAGACGTTTGATATCATCCTCATGGGACTAATTTGGTCGGCCGTGCCCGCACTGGCCAGGTATGAAAACTTTTTATTTGAATTTTGCAGGATTGACATGTTGATGGTCACATGCTTGTTTGAAATATGCTAATTAACTGACAATTTAGAGAAGTGAATGGTCTGGACGTTGGAGTAATGATAGTTTGTGATGCGGAAAAGGGTAACGAAGCTGACATATATGAAAAGACAAGTAGGTTTTATCTGCTCTATGAGTAGTGAATGGTTGATGTATGGGCTTGGTGAATGTTGTTTTAATTAACAGCATGACAAAGCAATCATGGTGTAGAGTGTAGCACAGTGCACTTGGTTCGTGAAATGTCTTTCGTGCATTTCTGGTCCTAGATCCCTATATTTCAACCCCTCATTGTCATTGCAAAAGTCCAATTCCGACCGATCTTTTCAAGCATTCGAACCGATAGCTGGTAATTCGACCAAAACAACTACAACTAAATAAATCTTCTAGTTTGTGGCAGTCATCTGTACATTAGTTCATTGGTGTTATTTGACATATAAAAACCAAAAGTGGCGGGAAGACTGTTTGGCTGCAGTTGCATTTCAAGTTTTTTAAAGATGACTGGCTGCTAGGAACATGAGTTTTCAAACTGCTTGCTCATTTCTGTAGTTGATGGGTTTTAATTTTTTAGCACTGATTTATCACCTTGTTCACTGTGCGAATTTTACCAGGGAAAAACTCTGGCTTTTGTCTTGCCCATTTTGGAATCTCTGACAAATGGCTTGCAAAAACCTCAAGGAAGACGGGATGTGGTAGGCCACCAAGTGTTTTGGTGCTTTTACCTACTAGGGAATTGGCCAAGCAGGTATTGGAATCAAGCTTATAGAAATAATCTCTTCTTTTTACAGAGATAGATGTCTGATATCGTTTACCCTGTTATTTTAGGTGTTCTCTGAATTTCAAGTTTATGGTGGAGCAGTGGGCTTAACATCATGTTGTTTGTATGATGGAGCTCCTTGTCATGCTTAGGAAAAAGCCGATTGAGGAGACGGGTCGATATAGTGATTGGAACACTTGGCCTTGTGAGAGTAATTCATTGAATTGGAAGCTTATTTGTTTCTTTCACCCGCTGGGAATAATGCATGTTCACAGTTGTTACATCTTGTGGCAAGACCACATTAAGAGGGAAAATGTTGACTTGAGCTCTTTAACCTTCCGTGTCCTTGATGAGGCTGATGAAATGCTAATGATGGGTTTTGTTGAAGATGTGGAGCTAATTCTTGACGTGGGTGTACTAATTTTTTTCACTATGGAGTTGGTGGAAATATGCTTTACTTATCTATTGCAATTACAATTATTGTTAGTGATGTTATTTTTTGAAATTTGACAATAGGCCTTTCAGTTTCAGCATCATGCAGTTGCTTAGAACTTTTTTAAAAAAGAGATTTTTGAATTTTTTGTAAGAACAAGATCTTTATTTTCTTTGTGCCTTTTAAATGCTCTACTATATGTAACATATCTCTTATTGTGCATACATTAAGAGGGGCTCAAACCAATATTACTATTGGATTTTTCACCAACAAGCTTCCTAGACTAACAATAATTGGCACTCGAAATTGAAGACTCGAGAAGAAATTGAATTTGTGTAGAAGTAGCGCTATGAGAGTCAGCCCTAGAAGTACCACTTAAGGTTCACATCAGCACATGGTCCTCTGAATGTCTTCCCTCAAATACCCTCTCCCTGGCTTTACTTGCCTGAAAAGCGAGAAAAGTGGAAATCTTTAACATATGAAGTATGATGAATATGACCACTAGACCTTCAAGCAACTTCACAGGCTATGATTATGTTACTTATCATCATCCCAAATCCCCTGCGACCATAACTCAGAGCAAACAAGAGTAGTTTACCTGCACTTCCCAATCCGTACAGCTTGTCACTATGAATAGTAGAACCGCTTGCACGAGAGATCCAGTTTGAATCCCGATCCAGAGGCCCATTCCTCCTAATTTCACCCAGAATCCTAGAATGACGGCCACTGGAATCCCGCAAAGATAAAACGACCCTAGATTGACAAATGCTCCTATGTGCTGCCACCCACATCCCCTAGCAATACCTGCTAAAAAATGACCAGTTTAACATTGCAAAATGAAGCTCCAATAAGTGAAAAACCTGATTATACTAAAGAGAACAAAGATGCTCAACCAGTGAGCACTCCTAGTAAGCTGTCCAGGATGACAGACAAGCAAACCAGAGGAGCCATCTTCGTAACATAGTCCACAACTTCCTCTTCATTGCTGAATGTGTAGCCAAAAACTCGCCGGCTAACGAACAAGATTGTGCTCACGATAATTGTCTCGGTAATGGTGAGAAATAACGTGGCGTAAACAGAAAGACGGGCGGCTTCCGGGTTTCCAGCTCCTAATTCATTTGAAACTCTTGTGCTATGATGAGTTCGAAAGACTTGAGGTATCAGATCTTACTATGCGGAAGAGGGGTTTAAGCTTGCAGAGTTTTATGCTTCAGTGAATTCGATCATACCTTCCTGCAGCGCCAAGTCCATATGGTATCGTGTAGAGTGTTGCTATGGTATTGAGACTGATCAGGAACCAAAAAGAACTAATTAGCATGTTTAAATTCTCAACATTACACACTAGGTAGATAGGAAAGTCCTTCCATTCCTGAATGGAAAATTTTGTGCAATTTAAAATGGAAAGATTCACATTCTGAAGATGGTAATTGACAAAGTAGAGAATGTACCACACAGACAGAACCGAAGTTTCAAGCTGCGGATTTGGCAATATCCCAGAAAGCAAGACCAACAGCTCAAAAGACCACCATTCAAGACTGCAATAGAATTAAGAAGAAAAAGTGGAAGAAGGATTAGTCATGCCAATGCTACCATGGATAGGCCATTTTACCAACCCTTGCTCTAAAAATCAAACAATGATCTATTTTGCTCAAATTTGCTAACTATACTGACTAATAAATGATGTGCTGTTCTTTGAAATGGTAATTCAAAAGTAAGAAATCTTTTAATGATCACAACAGCTCGAAGATTATCAGACTTTGAGAGCCTTTGGCAGAAGAAAAGCAGCAAACAGAATCCAGGACAAGTAACCGGCTCACCAGACCATCATCGCAGAGGGCACAGCGTAGCGAAAGAACTCGCCGATCCCTCGAAACAGCTCCATGGAAACTGGCACACGGGTTTTTGTGCAGGAAGGAGAGTATTTCATGTACACCCCCAAGATAACCACATTCAACCAATAGGAAACACCGATGGCCAATGCAGCACCGAGGTTGTTTAGCTCTGACCTGAACACAAGAACCCAGCAAAGCGGCACATGGATGCAAAGGGTGGCACAAGAACTCACGACCATCGGCATGATGAGGCTCTGCGTCTGGAAGTAGCGGATGAGCGGCTGAAGAGTTGCATAAGCAAAGAGTGCAGGGACAAGCCAAGCCGTAAACTTGCCAGCTTCGAGAGAAATCAGAGGGTCTTGGCCAATGAATGCGAGTATCTTGCCCATGTATATCCATAGGACAGATATAGGGAAGCAGACCAGAATCAGGGAGAAAATTGCAGTGTATGTCTGAGTCCCTAGTTTGTGATGCTGTTGAGCTCCATATGCTTGTCCACACACTGTCTCCAGAGCACTAGCCATTCCTAGCTATTACGACATGAGAAGTAAACAATTGGCATTGGCCAAAGTCAAATACTGACATCATTAGGTGAACATCAAAAGTTAAAAAGAAATTGCAGAGAATGGCTCAAAAAGGACAAGATTCAACAGATGATGAAGCCGAAAACTGATCGAGTCTTGCTCAGTCGTCACTTAGTACTGAAATTTGTTGCTTTGCTGTACAAGTTTCATTTCGCCCGGTTTGAATTTATACTCTTGCTATTACACATTGGTAAATATTTCTCTGAAATTTTTTAAAATTGTTCAAGTTGAGAATAAAATCTTTAACCTACGAGCAAATTGTGTGCAATCACTTGAAAGATGCAACAAAGAGGGAAGGAAAGACACAACTTCCTCTGATGTCCCAGTTCTGGAACAGCCTGTTCATATTGATATTCGTTGCAGATATAAAAGGTTAGTGGAAATGGATTATTGCCGCATAAATCCTACTTAACATAGGCCCGGACTTGGTAATATTTGTCGCAAATAACGGGTGCTCTCTTCATTTATCAAGTCAAGCTTTCCTACTTCTAGATCAAGAGGATGGATTTAAACCTATGTTATGAGATAATACACCAACTTCCGGATATTTCAATAATCTTGGATAACAAAGACTATGGCTCTTCTTTCTCTGTTTGGTCAATTTCTCCGAGTAATTTGAGAGCATAGCATTAACAGGAAAAGTAACTATCGAAGCTCTTTACAAAAAACGTATTGTACCCACTGACCAAACGACTGCTCATTCATCAGCTTGTCGGCTAAAGCAATGACCGAAACAGTTTGACCCAAAAGAAAACGAGCGTTCAAAGCAGGAAAAAGTCACACTACAAATTCTAAAGTAAATCCCTAGTCAAGATTAGACTCGCTGGTACCATAACAATGTTTGCCAACTCGCATGCACGCGCTAGAACAAAGACTAATTAGATGATGATTTGAATATATTTTCCGCACACGGTCGGCCTTAGATGCAAATTCCTTACTAAGTTGTAATTGCTGGGGTCCAAATAACTTCGGTGTGGAATCTTCAACGCAGGAGATATACGGATTTAGGATTGTCAAAATGATCGAATTGTTGAATAGGACGCGTGACGTGTATGATCACCAATAATGACTCGCAAAAGACAAAAGGAAAAACAAAGTTCATTTTTCCATAATCTATTTTGTTAAATTTCATCAGAAAACTTCTTCATTATGATTAATTTCTTCTCGTGATTTTTGATTATTAAGAAGAAAGGAAGACATGGCAGAAAATGGGGAAAAATAAAAAATTGTACTGCCACATCGACCAGGGTGCTCGCATTCGAAACCCGTCGCCTCGAAACCACAGCCATCTCGGTGTAAAATTTCCATGTGCCATTTCAATTCATAAACACATAAGATGCTCGACATAATTCAAGAAAACGAAGAACCGATGCCTATGCAGTATGTACTGTGTATTTACTGTCTTACGCGCGTGACCATTTAGAAAACCAGATGAACGCACTGATCGGATCCCAAATAATCCGCACGAAACTAGGTACTTCACCCCTCATCGAGGAGTCAAAAAGAACGCAAAAAGAAGATTATATGAAAGAAGAAGATAGAGTGATTCGACGTGTGAGGCAACAGGCACAACACGACGAGGCAAAAAGAATTACAGCTGCGCAGGCTAAACAACAAAACATGTCGTCAAAGAATGGTTTGTCACAGACAATGAAGCCAAAGAACGCCGATGATGTGCCATGTTCGATGAAAAACACGTCTCAGAGAGAGAGAGAGAGAGAGAGAGAGAGAGAGCGTACGAGGAGGCTGAAGCCGGAGACGCCGGCGAGAGAGACGGCGATGGAGGTGCTGGAGAGGGAGAGCTCGCCGAGGTGGCCGACCATCATGACCGAGATCACCTGCAGCAAGAACTGCAACAGCGAGACCGCGACCAAGGGCCCGGCCACCTGGCCCACCCTCTTCACTTCCTCCCAGAACTCTCTCCTCCGTGGCCATGCACAGCATGAAGCTGACCAGCTTCTGCCGCCCCCTCCTTCACCGTTCTTCTCCTCCTCCTCCTCCTCGGGATCGTCATGGCGACCGTCTCTTTCTTCTGGCCTCTCCTTCTCCAGCAGCAAGGCCTCCTCCATTCTTGCCTGCGTCGTCTCCCGTTCCCCAGAAAGAGAGAGAGAGAGAGAGAGAGAGAGAGAGAGAGAGATTTTCGGAGTTAATTTGTGGCAATCAGATTGTAATGAGAATGGCGGTGTAGAAAACTTCCATTTTCTTTTTTTGAATTGCTTTTCCAGTCAGCATTAATTTAGGGGTTAGCCTAACTTGTGCAGGTTTTCTATTTGTATTAATACCGTCAAAACCCCACCAAAAATAATATCCATAACTTTTTCTGTGATAAAAAAAAAAAAATCCTCCGACCTTATGCTAATGTGACAATTACATCATGGATGAAACTGCAATTAATGATACACGGCAAGTTTGATTTTTTTGTGACACCATAAAAGTTAAGGATATTTATATCATAGTAAATATACTTTGAAAATTTTTGTGGCATTCGCCTTCTTCATTTTGGATCCAAATCTCTTTTGTATATATAAAAAGTGTCACTTCTTGTGAAGAGAATCAAAGAAGGGTTTTGTTTGTCAATTACATCCAAAGTGTTTGAAGTAATGAAAATCTTGTGTTAAGATTCTATGAATATCTTGAGCTTATTTCATGAGAAATTATGAGCCTAAATACCGTGTAAAATTATTAGGTGTAATTGGGAAACACTACAACTATTTGAGTAACTTTAACATAGTTGTAATTTTTATTGGTATCGCTTGATTTATAGTATAATTCTTTGTTGCTCTTCCCGTGGATGTCTTTATTTTCTTGTTCTATTTATTATATTGTTTGAGTGCTTGCTTCCACAATGAGAGTGTGTTCACTCTTATTGCCTTTGAGCATACATTATGTCTGAGACAACTTTATGAGCCATATAGCTCAGTTAAGTTACGACATATTGTGTAATAACCTAGTTTGACAGTCAAGTGACGACATATTGTGTAATGACCTAGTTTGACAGGAGTGGGAAGTGATTGCGAAATGAGTAGCCTCTAGTAAGCTTCTAGGATGGCGAAAGAGGTAGAAATGAATTGAATTGCACACTAACTAGAGGGAAAGCCATTTTAGAATATACACACACACAGAGGAATTAACTAAACGACGTGCCTTTTGACATAACAACGATGGAAACACTTCTTATAGAAATGCCCTTTAACGTAACGGCAATGCTCAAAGTTAAGCGTGTTCAAATGGGAGCACTCCTTGAATGGACGACCTTTTAGGAAAGTGCCAACTTGTATGTTAAATGATAAAATCGTAATACTTAATGTGAGATGAGTCAAAGCAGATCCTACCTCGGTGAATTAATCTAGGGCATCACAATTGCTCAAATTTCCTAAAAAGAAAGAAGAATATCTATTAATTGCATGAAAATTTTTAGAAACAGATTCGTTCATGTTCGAGTAATTTTTATCTCATCAGAGTGAACTTTGTTTGTATAATTAGAACCATCAAGGGCCAGGCATCCTTCATGTTTGAGTACTTGTTTAACATATTGATATCTTAAGGGTTGTGGTTCGGTAAACCGAAATGCACTCGAATGAGTTCCACAAGTAAAATGTTAGTGCTTAAAATAAAACAAAATACATTCACTTCAAACCCTAATATATGCTCTCTTAAAAACCGGTACCCAAATCGGAATGACTTGACTCGGTCCAGTTTTTTTTTGATTCGATTCTATGCGTTTTGGGTTAGGTTCAAGTTAAAGAGATTGCACATCTTTAATGGAACAGGTCGGGTATCATGAAAACCTGACCGTCGACACCTCTACATGTAATAATGTTTTTTCAAAATGGTCTTAATATAAAGAACAATGTTTGGTGAAATAAGATATTGATTTTTTGAATCGGTATGTTATGTAACGTTGTAGACTTTTGAGAATATGGTATTGAATATCGATCCAAATATCCTACCAAATCAACCGATTAGTATAAATTACTGTTCAAGCATTGAGGCCATGGAACCAATTTTTTGTTTTTGTTTATACTTTAATTTTTTTTTCCTTTTTTAGCGAGCCAATCTTGTTTGACACGATTCAATGCAAATGTGGATTGTAGTAATTAATACGAACCCATCAAAATCAAATGCACAGATGCGATGTCATGCTTTCATCATTCGGATTTGGGTTAAAATAGAGGTGTCTAGACACCTTCTGAGTAAATAAACGAAAACAATCACAATTTCCAATAGATTAACTGCTTCGAAGATGGACGCAATTAGTAATCCTAGAATCTGACGTATCCTCCCGAGGCATATTTAACAAATGTCCCGAGAAGACTTGATTGTTACATCCTTGACATTAGGAACACCGCCGAACTTTCATACTTTGGGTTCATAGTTACAACCGTACGGTAGCATTCACCGAGGCCAGTGACTCCTGTATGTTTTGACATTAAAATAGCGGTAGCGTAATTCAGCATCGAACCAAACGGGCTAAGCACGACCGTCTTTAGTGCTGCTACGCATCGTCGGGAATCCCAGTTTTGAGAACTCTTAACCACGAGAGACCGTGACTTCCGAAGAAGCACCCACGAGCCAAACCGGCCGCGGAATTGGTCGACTCGGGCAAGTCGAGTTCTTGCTCCAACCACAGCACGCAGGTTAAATGAGTCAATTTGATTCTTGCCCCATCAATCATATTGCAAACGTTTTGCAGGCGCCGACACCAAAAATAACAGATGAGAAAGGGTCCACATGAATTCACTAGAGAGAATTGATTATGTGCTACCCACTTTAGCCACAAAACTAGCAAGTCTGCAGGAATATTAAACATTCTCACATTGTTTTGACTATCTAGCCAACCAAAACTTGTACATTTGCTTTCCCATGTGAACTAGTAGGTCCAAAATTAATTGCGGCAACGATACCATGGCCATGGTACAAATGAAAGCTACGTATATTTGAAGAAAGCAGGCAGTTTTCATTAGAACTCATGTGATGACGAGCCTATCACGGTTAAGGACGAAAGACGAGCGTTCTAGGAAATGCTTCCCAGTCATAAAACCAAGCTAGCAAACAACGCCATGTAATCAAGCCGCTGCTGCTTGGTACGATGTTGGACCCCAACATCAACGTCAAACACACGTCCTTGGAATTTCCCAGGATTGGTTGAAAACGATTGCTCCCAAGGCCCTAAATCGGATCGGAGTAAAACATACCCGTCGCACGGGTCTCCTGGAGTGGATTCAGATGCAAATTCACCGCCTTTTATTACTCTCGAATTGCTATCTAGAGGATGATCACGCCACAGTTCTGTCCTAACTAGTTTATCAACCATGACCCCAAGGAAAATAACGGAGAATTTACCTGCTATTCAAAAATAAAAGAAAATCCTTGTAATGCAGACAATTGCACAAGAGCCGAAACACAGCCGCAAGAACAAAACAGTTTCTTTCTTTGGAGTTCTGTTCCACAAATCAGGAGAACTCGCTCTCGGTGCTGCTGAAATCTCGCACGCTAAAATGATATCCATAGCACATGCTAGGTCTTTGTGTCTGTCAAATGACCCTAGCTTCCCTACTTATTCACCCCCGAAGCATTTCTCAAAAAAGAAGAGAGAAAAGAAAAGGATAACTAGAAAAAGCCAGAAAAATGAAAAACACACCAACCACGAAGTGAAAGCTGCTGCATTCCTATTCCATGGAATTTATAGCCTCTAAACCATGACAACCACTTGTGATTTAAATGGACCCCACATGAGGTCATCGTTCGCAAAATTACAACTTATGCCGCAATACTCCAAATCAGAAATCTTTTACCGGTCAATTCGCAGCTCAAAACTTGACAGCAGTCGTCCACGTACCCTGCACACTGGGATGCTTTGTCACGTGTCTCGTCTTCAGCTTCACAACTTTTCTTCCCAGTGCATTCCTTAACCTGGTTGCATGTAAAAGGATGTCCTCAGGGCTCATATTCTTCACGCATATCACCCGCTGGTTCTTGTTCTCTGCAAATCCAGACAAACAGAATATTCACTAAGTAGCATACAAAACTTCCCCCCTTTTTTTGGTAATTTAAACCAACGTGAAGGTTACATCGAGGTTAAAAACTATCGACCAATGTACAGGGGTCACCGATAGAAGGTTAATGGGTTGTGAGGAGAGACTTACTATAAAAGCCCTTCAGATGTGGATGCTGGCCACGAATGAGTTCAGTGGCTACTTCTAACTGAGGGTTAACCTCCTTAAATGCCGGCAGATGAGACTCCATAAATGCCCTGCCAATATCATCAAGAAGATAAAGTGCTGATATATGGTATTGGAACTAACAACTCACGCAGGAAATGACCATTAGCTAAGGGATGGATCTATCAACCCAAAAATAATTTTAATTAATGAAGAACACCTTAAATAAACAGTCACAATGTGTGCTTTGTATCACAACAATCCACATCATCAAAGATTTGCGAAAGTTGCAAAAGCCAATGGTCGACGAAACTATGATGCTCAAGAAATCCATGATGCAGACTGACAGCCCATCACCCGTAATTTTCTATCTAAGCCTACATATCTTAATGATTCATGATGGAGATGTATAGATTGTGACAGAGAGCGGAAAGGTTTAATGAAGATAGAGTCAGCCATACCAGTGAAGTTCATTTTCACAATGACAAATTAATTCAGGATTCAAAATCATTGATTGAACCATACTCGAATCTTACTTATAAATATGCTAAAACTTGGCAACTTGAGCAGAAAGCAAAAGCCAGAACCCTATGGGTCTACAATTAGCATGTTCATGTCCTAGCCTTCATATCTTTCAATGATATAAGGCTGAGAAGGAAGAGGTATGGAAATCCAGGACTAAAGCCCAAAGAGCAGTGGCCTCAACAAATTGGGCCAACCCTGTTCCCCATTTTTTCTTTTCATTTGAGAGTCTGAGACTGTTTATGCTTTCACTTCATGCTCAAAATGAGGGGATTAGAAATCAAAGAGATTATCGGGAGTTGAACTGCAAAAGGGAAAGTAAATCTAACAAAAGGTGAATCCATGCTCAGTTACTATCATACAAAGGTACTAGTTAGACAATGCTTCCATCTATCGCAGGGAATAGCAAAAACAAAAAGTTCCTCTAAATGTCTCAATAAGTGAAGGAAACATAACTGCTATAATGCTGTTTGTAGAAAGCAGTGTTAATAGTGAAGTCCATGTCCATTATGCTTTTATTGAACTTTTTCCATTTCTAAGTTAAAAGGGAAAAGTTAATGGTTATACTATAGTCTTATATACATATATATGGACAAAACCTAAAAAAATTTTAAACTCTGTGGGGAAGAGTGATCAACATTCACTCATGGAAGTCTAAATGGTAATAAAGCTGGAGATAGATAACCCAGTGTAATCTGGACTTTCAGAATGCCTGCCACTTACTGATGCAAAGTGGAACCTCTTTGCAAAGCCTTTGAATCAATCATGATAGTCATCACAGGTTTGAAAAGAGGCAAGACAAGGATGAGTAAGGAACAAGCAATTCTCTATGATAACTTTCCCTCTTTCTAGAAATTCCTGTCAATTTGAGTGTCGACATACATAACACCATTGGCAAAATCTCATAGTGAAACTATAGTAGTGTAAGTACACTAACTGTCCTTTATCCTGGTAAGAGCAGCCTGAAAGTGTGTTACTACAGCCAATGTTTTTAAACCCAGACTGGTCCAAGAACAGATCTTCACAGGTCAACTGGTTCAATCAGTTGACCACTGCATCAATGAAGTTGGAAAACTAATAAGAAACTTATATTGTAAATATTGAGTATGACACACATTAGCAGCAAAAAGGAGGAACACTCACTCTAGTGGATAAGGTGTTCTTCAATGTACGAGAGGTCAGTCGGTCACCACCTACCCCCACTAATTAGATTTTTTCACCATGTCAACAAGTCAAAGCTCCAGTCAAACCGAAGGCCAGTTTATCAGGAAGCAATTGAACCAGGTCAACACCGGGTTTGACTGGCTCTTGACCAATGGGTGGATGAAAAAAACTGGACCGGATCATGGTCTCCCAGACTAATCAGGACAACCAGCCAGCCCAGTTTGGGTTTGAATACATTGAAGACAGCTGCATGTTTGCATATCCTACAGGTACAAACAAGATGGTGTACTCACCATGTATCAACAAGTGGTATTGTGGCTTAATTGATTGTGGCGATCAACACAATTTTTGTCATAATTTCCCTATCTTCCATTGATTCCCTCCACAGCTTCCCCCCTGTAACCAAGTCTTCCTTTCCAAAACATTTTATATCATTTAAAAGTCACACTTGGTGTTTCGCTTGCCTAACTTTTAAAAGAAAAGAAGAAGTAACACTTGTGCAATGTTGAATTGTTTTTCGTCTCCGGTCAATTTTCAAACACTCCACAATATCCAAAGAACCATACATATTACATATTCAATAGCTAGCAAGCCCTCGTAGATGAAATCCCACCAACTTGCTCCTTCCTAAACAGATCTGCCCTTTGTAGTTTCTTTCCTATAGGCAGAAGCTTTACTTATCTAGCTACCTCAAAAATCTAGAGCCCCATATCTTCAGCAAGCACGTTCATTCGAAGCCGCGCTATATGCAACTAACTTCTTCCCTTGGATCCAGAACCAATGCCCCTCAGCCCCGACAGACCTTAAACGAGAGTCATCTGCAATCTAGCACAACAAAGAGGCCACCACTGGAGGTAGTAGGCCTCCATAATCTGCCAGGCACCTGTCCAATACTTTTGCGTATACCCAATCCTGCCCATTGCATTAGCACTTTAAAAAGACGAGACAACCCATAGAAACGATACCCACATGATCTTATCAGCGGAAGCAAAGACTTTCAGTAGATAAAAACATAAAAAAGCCGAGACACGACTCGAATCTTAACAACTGATAAACAGAGTCTCAAGGCATAGCACTACTCCAAGAGCTCAATCTCAGCCATCAGCTGTATCCATGTTCGTTTAGAAAAGCGTGCATACCTGATGCCCCGGCTACTTCCTCCCCAGTTGCAATAGCTTACAATCAGCTTCTCGAGCTGCCAGACGCCCCTCAAAGCCATCTGTGAACCCAAAAAGCGCCGGATTTCACCCGGGTTAACGCGAATGAGCACAATCAATCGAAAGCACTACTAGCCAGGGAAAATTGCTCAAGCAAAAACTGAAATTCCCTCACATTATCTTGGTTCCCAAAATCCGTGTTCATTCAGCAACCCCGAATATCTTAAACCCACAGAACCACCACCACCCCCCACAAAAAAAAAAAAAAAAAAAAGAAGAAAAAAAAAAAATCAACGAAAGACAGGACCTTTAGAAAATGGGTCACTAGTGTTGTAGCTCAACAGCTAATCACCAGAGATTCCGCCACTCGACAACGGCGCTAGAAACTAAGAATCAGCCCCAGCATTCGAATCCCCGAAAACGCGAGATTGAAGAGGAGAGTGGAAGGTTGGAACGTACCTCTCAGCTTCGCAGCTCTGCTCGTACCAAGCTCGATGAGCAGCGACGGAGGGAGAGAGAGAGAGAGAGAGAGTTGGAGAGACGAGGGGTTTGGGAAAGGAGGGGTTTTGGGGATTTTGGGGATTTTGGGTTTTTGCCCTAATATTTGGAATGGAGGAGAAGATTGAATATTTTCGTAGAAAATTAACGTTGAATTATTTAGTCCCGGACTCTATATATTCATTTTGACCTCCTAGTAAGCTTAGTCCTCAAACTTTTTTTACTCGATCATAATAATAAAAATAACCGTAAATTGCATCGAATAAGTTGTTACATCCATGGTTTGGCTAAGCACTTCCTATACATCAAATAATTTCGCCTTGTGCGTTACTCCTTTTGTGCATAAGGCAAGCCTTTGCTAAAGATTAGATGAGGTCACGACCTACAATTCTCGCCTCGACCATAGATTAAGTGATATATGTGATCCCTTTTCGTTGATGAGCTTGTTGGTCAAAGCTTAATTTGTATCAATGTAACAATTTCCTTTGATAGACATGCTTGTTTTCGTTTGATTTAATTATTGACATCTTAGTATCATGAAAATATAAGAAATTTCGTACTTTTTCATTGGTGAAAAAGGTGCCCTATGGACATTATCTCGATGGCGACACACATGTTGCGGTATAGTTGATTTGAGCCAATATCACTTAATCCGTCTCTTGAAATGTTAGAATTTAGATAAGCTTATCACATGAAGTAGCAAATGTCTATGTCACAAGCTAGGCAGAGATCCACTTAATTTGTGGCCTCACGGAAAAGAAAAAATGAAAATACTTGACCTACAGATTGAGATTAAGTAAAAAGAGGCAAAAGTAAGTTTTTTTTTTGGTTTTTTTAATAGGACAATTGTTAGATCCATAGCTAATGTACTAAATCATTTCTCGCACCCACTACTGGATGATTGGCATGCTTAATACTAATGTAACCTTTGTCTATATTTCAATCGTCAAATTTTTACATAGTTACATATAACAATTAAAGTTGTAATGATTCAAGATTCAATGAATTTTTTTTTTTTTTTGATCCAAAGAACCCCGCACGGTCGACAGTCGGAGATAAATAACTGGGGATGATACGTCTTTGGTCCACCACACACGTGCCATCGGGTAAATCACTAATGTCTCACGCTAGCCTTCCTTGCAGGGTTTCGAACTCTAGACCTCTTAACGAAAGAAAGTCTGAAGCCTACCCAACGAAGCCATCACTGCGGGTGGTTCAATGGATTTTTTTTTTTCACTTGAGTTTTGCCTGAAATGCAGGAATGGTAGTTTTGTCTCCCAAACTGACCCCTTTCTCTCTCCTCTCTCTCTCTCTAGTCTATACACAGTCCATAAATTGGGAGCTGAATCCCTACAAAAAAATTCCTCCCTTTTTCCCCCACTCCGCCGTTCTCACTCTCAAGCCCGCAGCCCCTCCTCCATGGCGTCGCCGTCTTCGCGCCGGCTCCTGCCGGCCCTCCTCCGCTCCGCCGCCCTCCGCCGATCGCCGTCGCGGCCCCTCTCCTCCTCCCCCAATCCCAAATCCGCCCCCTTCTTCACCGCCCCCGCCGCCACCACCACCACCGCCCCTCCCCCACGGTTACCTCCTCACCCGCGCCGCCCACTACTCCACCTCCGCCGCCGCCGCATCGCCCCCTCCTCCCCCCGCCGCCGCGGCCAAGGGCGCCGGGAAGGGCAGGATCACCGACGAGTTCACCGGCGCCGGCGCGATCGGGCAGGTGTGCCAGGTGATCGGTGCCGTGGTCGACGTGCGGTTCGACGAGGGCTTGCCCCCGATCTTGACGGCCCTGGAGGTGCTCGACAACTCGATCAGGCTGGTGCTGGAGGTGGCGCAGCACTTGGGCGAGAACATGGTCAGGACCATCGCTATGGACGGGACCGAAGGGCTGGTGCGCGGTCAGCGCGTGCTCAACACTGGCTCCCCTATCACTGTAAGTTTGACTTTTCGATCTCTCTGTCTCTCTCCCCAAATCAATTGGTGTGGATGTATGCGGGGTTGTCTTTGTCGATCCTTGTTGTGATCCGGTTTTGCGGGGGAGCAATTGTTTGTCCATGCGAATGTCCCCCTCGCTTGACCAAATGTTAACGTTATTGTCCTATTTTAAGGGTAAAAATGGTTGATTTCATTGTGGTGGGTGGTTGAAGACTGGACTGGAGTGATGCAAATGATACGGATTTTCTGTGTAAGTGTGGGATGTTGAGTTGGAAGTCTTGATCTTGTCTTTTATCTTTTGAATTTAAAAAGTCAGGCTTTTGGTGTACAGTTTTGTGCCGAGGTAATGTCCCCCTCGCTTGATCAAATGTTAACGTTATTGTCCGATTTTAAGGTGAAAATGGTCGATTTCACTGTCGTGGGTGGTTGGAGACTGGACTGGAGGCGATGCAAATGATACGGATTTTCTGCGCAAGTGTGGGATTTTAAGTTGGAAGTCTTGCTTTTTTTTTTTTTTTTTTTTTTTTTATCTTTTATCTTTTACATTTGGAAAGGCAGGATTTTTTGGTCTACAGTTCTGTGCTGAGGTAATGCAGCTCAAGAGGTGATTTTCTTGTCTTTTTTCTTCAGCTAAGAGCTGAAGCCTGAAGCAAGATGATAATTTGTGAAAAACAGAAGTTTCACTAATCGTGCGGTTGACGGAAAGCAATTCTTACGTGGTTTTATTCCATACATACTACCCAGTTACTTCATGAAAAGAATTGAAAGATTCACTTCTAGGCTAGTATAGCAAAGGTTATGGAAGTGAACCACTTTTGGTTGACTGTTTCATTTGAGCTCTATGCTTTTGCCCTTGATGAATTCTCATGGAGACTCTTTTTTCAAACTGCCTTTTGGTCTGCCATTTCCTTCTGTTTAATTGGAGTGGCATTTGTTCTATGCTTTTGCCCTTGATGAATTCTCATGGAGACTCTTTTTTCAAACTGCCTTTTGGTCTGCCAGCAATATTTCCTTCTGTTTAATTGGAGTCGCATTTGTTCGTTTATTTTGGGGTATATCTGCTTTTAGTTTGATTGGCCCATTCCATTCCTTAAGCTGATTCACAGGTTTCAATAAATTTGTATTGTATATATTGATCTACTACCTTTGCGATGCTTCCTATTTTCCTGTAGGTACCTGTCGGTAGGGCTACACTTGGCCGCATCATCAATGTTATTGGGGAGCCAATTGATGAGAAAGGCGATATCAGTGAGTAATAGAGCAATGATGAAGTACATGCTTGTTCCAACTGCTGCTTTGATTACATGATGTTAATGGGTGAGAATTTATCTCATTTGACAGAGACGGATCATTTTTTGCCCATTCATAGAGAAGCTCCATCTTTCGTTGAGCAAGCAACTGAACAGCAGATTCTTGTCACTGGTATTAAGGTATACAATTTTATATAATAACCCAATGGGTATCTTCCTTGAACTTCTTTTAGACCCATATTTTGTCAGATATGCTGGTTTTTGTATGTGAGTTTCAACAACTGCACTGCTGTTTTCCCCTGCAGGTTGTGGACCTTCTTGCTCCATACCAAAGAGGTGGTAAGATTGGGCTATTTGGTGGTGCTGGTGTAGGCAAAACAGTGCTTATTATGGAACTTATCAACAATGTTGCTAAAGCCCATGGTTGGTTTTCTTATACCACATGTCTTAAGGTGCAGGTTGCATCTTGTTGTTCCTATATGATGTCTTCATTATGCTTCTATAGGTGGTTTCTCTGTGTTTGCTGGTGTTGGAGAACGAACTCGTGAGGGTAATGACTTGTACAGGGAGATGATTGAGAGTGGTGTCATCAAGCTAGGTGATAAGCAGGTGCTTAAATGCCAACCCTATCTTCTTTCTTGTTGCTCGTTGGAATGCAAGAATCATTTGGGACTGTTTTGCTTAGTTTAAACTTCAATCTACAGGCTGACAGCAAATGTGCTCTTGTTTATGGTCAAATGAATGAGCCTCCTGGTGCACGTGCTCGTGTTGGGCTCACTGGTCTGACTGTTGCTGAACACTTCCGAGATGCTGAAGGGCAAGATGTGCTTCTTTTCATCGATAATATTTTCCGATTTACCCAAGTAAGCATGCATGTGAAAGGACATAAGAATTATGTTTCTTTGTTTCTCTAACTGTTGCAAGAATGGTATTGTTATGATGCTTTCGATTTTTTTACTGTACTATCAATTTATTCTGCAGGCCAATTCAGAAGTGTCTGCCTTGCTTGGTCGTATCCCATCTGCTGTGGGTTATCAACCCACTCTGGCTACTGATCTTGGAGGTCTTCAGGAGCGTATTACAACAACAAAGAAAGGTTCCATTACATCTGTCCAGGCTATTTATGTCCCTGCTGATGACTTGACAGATCCAGCTCCTGCAACCACTTTTGCTCATTTGGATGCCACGACTGTTCTGTCACGACAGGTTTTGGTTTTTTTGATGCTTATTAGTACTTATCCAAAATGGTTCTTCTGATGGATTGATGACTTGTGACTTTTGAGCAGATATCTGAGCTTGGTATTTATCCTGCCGTCGATCCCCTAGATTCCACATCCCGAATGCTCTCCCCTCACATTTTGGGCGAGGATCATTACAATACTGCTCGTGGAGTGCAGAAGGTTCTTCAGAATTACAAGAATCTTCAAGATATTATTGCAATTTTGGGAATGGATGAACTTAGTGAAGATGACAAATTGACTGTTGCTCGTGCTCGTAAAATTCAACGGTTCTTGAGCCAGCCTTTCCATGTTGCTGAAGTGTTCACGGGGCCCCTGGCAAATATGTTGAACTGAAGGAGAGTATTAACAGCTTCCAGGTAATATATATTCCCATTTCTTTCCTGCCATCAGTTGATCTGTGTGTTTTCTCATAACAAAATCTAGGGGTGATACAGAAGAGGATGATTTTAAATTGAAAAACTGTTGATGATTTTTTATTCATCTCATTCTAAAAGCTCAATGAACTTACTGGAGAGAATTAACTGGATTTCTATGTTGGACTTTCATTCTCTAGTCTTATCATAAAACTCCTATATGCATAATTAGCTGACAAATAATTCACTAATGTAGATATCCCTGTATTTGTTTGAATTGAGCCTTAGTTGTCATGCCAGTCTGATTATTTCCATATGTTTCTAGCATTGTTAGGGTCCTAGAGTTTACTTATGTAGGTTTTGGCTTTCTGCTTGTAGGATGCGCATGTCCTAATTCTTAATTTATCTTGCGGAATTACCATTAATATAGCACTTGTTATGATTGGGTAAATTATCGCATGCATTTGTTAATTGCTTCGTGCTTTTTTTCCTCTTAATTTGTTGGCAGGGAGTGTTGGATGGAAAGTATGATGATCTACCAGAACAATCCTTTTACATGGTTGGCGGCATTGAAGAAGTTATCGCTAAGGCAGAAAAGATTGCCAAGGAATCTGCTTCTTAATCAAGTCCTCTCTTTGCCGGTTCTCTTTGTCCCCTTCACTTTGTAATTGCAGGAACCAGCATATTTAAGAGATAATTGGCCTGCAAGAGAATTGCTTTCGGATCAAATTTTGGGATCTCTCTTTCTTAATCTGATTGCAGAGTGTGAAAGAGAAATGGAGTTGAGGGCCTCCGTTGCTATGCCCTTTTTCCTCTTGTTACTCAATAAGCCAGGGAATGACTGGACATGTATATTTTTTGCTTTGGTTCTGGGCATATTGGATATCTTTAATTGAAGAAATTTATTTCACTTCATGCTGTACTGCAGCGTTTTCCCTCTTGATATGCCATGCACGGTATCTTCTCTCTTTTCTCTTTTTCTCTTGTTATGCTCAGGCATATGATCTTGCTGTGTCATATGTGATAACCGATTGCATTGAGTACAAGCATTTGTATGTTAAGACATCTTATACTGGAATTGCAATAAAATGTATATTGATTCAACATGTTCCCATGGAGGAATAGCTCCTCAGGACAGACATAAATGAGTATTCTTGTTGCTTGTCAACTAGCACTAGCATTCTTTTCTTTTCAGATCTTGACTTGATTTGCATTTGAAACATTGGAAACCAAATTCAGTTTGGAATATAGGAAATGCTTGCAGTAGGACAATTTTATCTGCACTGACTTGTGTCAAAGGAAATTTACTTTGGAAGCATCTTTTTTTCTTGATTAGAAGTAGATTTTGGAACCTCTCTAGGTTAGCGAAATGAGGCATCCTTGAGAACCGTTCGAGCCTTTGCGGAAGCCTCTGAAAGAGAGTACTGGTAGTTTGCGCGGAATGCCTTTCATTGTTGCTCTGAGGTGGGATGGGCAGAGCCTCATGTCTGCTGGTGTACCTAGCTTTGGAGGGGAGTGAATCTCTTCTGCTACTACAATGCTGAAGCAATTCATCTTCATTGCCGACCCCTTTACTTAAGCTGGACTCGGGATGAAAATCGGGAGATTGAACGAGTTGACAGGGTCTTCCTTTACCAACCACTTCAACAACGGTTATTGCAATTGTCAAAAGAGAGTTTCGTACCGCTAACCAACTTAAATACGAAATACATAAAATTCGAGGCAAACCGGCATGAGTCTACCTCTGTCATTTCAAGTTTATCTGTGTAGTGAGTTGCCTTATTTCACTCTTCCATCTCATACTAAAAAGTCCACTTTTCTTAGAAACAGAACTGCATTAACTCGTGAAAATTCAAAACAAACTTGGCTTAGTGTGGTTTTATCATTGATATGTGTGATAAGTACACGCACAGAAACTGTTTGTAGTTTAAAACGACGCATGAACTCCACAATGAACAAGCTTCATAGGGCTGAAACTTATATGACATTTTTAAGTATTGGAAACTTGTCCCTCTGGCCATATATGCAAGCACATTTCTAAACACGCAAAACACATGCACCAGCATGAACTCAGAAGCCACTGTGCCATTGGTCGGACACGGCATTAGAAATGCCAGCAGCCCGTCCTCCGCCATCTCGTCCGATCTTGCTTTGGAAAAATCTATATACCATATCCCCTTCGTTCAACTTGTGAGAACCGACCTTCGTCACTACCTCAGGAACCTTGGTCAGCTGGTGAAGCGCGAAAGCTGAGTGTGTCAAATTCGTTGAAGTGGCTGGAAACAGTCGGCCATGGAAAAACCCCAGAACTCCTGCTGGCATATAAGGGCGATCCAGGGGAAGAGCTTGGAAGAGGGTGTTGAAGTCATTGACGGTTTGGTCACTGAATAACACTTGGAACTAGGGAATCAGATCGGGATCCTAGGCCCGCGTTTCTGTGTGCAAGGTTTATTGCATCGATGATGGTGCGCATGCAGGTGAATGTGTTTGGTCCAACTGAACACCCGAGACCAGCGATGCGGAAGACTTGCCATGCGGCATTAGCCAGTGGAATCGTCAGCTTTCTTCGATGCTATGCATTAGCAAGAGCTTTGCTTGATCTGATCTTGCTCCCCACAAATAGGAAGTTGAAACAAGCATTGATTTCGTGTTTAAAGATAGCAATTCCTTTTATTCAATGAAGCTATAGAGAAATCTTCGTGCATAAGCATGTTGAGAAGATATGCTCCTCTATTTCTATCATGTGAATGTGTTATTTTCTATCGAACATAGGGATGATGTATACTCCATCGGTACAGTACAATTTATAGGAGAAGGTCAATTTAAAATTTTCATTTAGTCAATCCCCGAAGTTTTAGTAACATAAATTATGCTTTCTTTCCTTTCTTTCCCTTGCGTTTAATGTTAATGCCTATGCTATCAACCTCATCGAAAACATATGAGAATGCATATATTAAGTTAACAAGTGGAACCATTTGATGTTATTTTGAACTAATTTAAAATCATATGGCCACATCTCAACCCCTAAAGCATCGAAATAGTTCCATAACCCATAAATAAACTTGAAATCTTAATCCGTGAGAGGCAATTTCATTGAGCCAATGATATAGAAGATAATAGAAGAGACACTTGAAACCTAGATCATTGCTATTCTACATGGCCACATCTCAACCCCTAAAGCATCGAAATAGTTCCATAACCCATAAATAAACTTGAAATCTTAATCCGTGAGAGGCAATTTCATTGAGCCAATGATATAGAAGATAATAGAAGAGACACTTGAAACCTAGATCATTGCTATTCTACATTAAGAACTATGGATTCCATTACCGTGTTCTACATTCTAACTACGGAGATCTTGGGTGCCTTTTTTTCAGTTTACATGTGATATAAGAGTAGCCATAGTCTTGGTCTAGAACGTATGGATTTGGCCTGTTTTCATGAATTTTTTGTTAGGAAAAAATTAATTTTGATCACATTAATAGGTTGACCTCGTTGAGACAAGCAATTTGGTGGGTGGCGCGCCTCTAGGGGAAGCTACATGAGCCCCCATGCGTAGCCACTCACGTTTGCGTTGTGCCGACATGCATAGGTGTTGCCTAGCGTGGTTGACATCATCATGACTAGAGGTAAGCACGGTTTCAAGTTAGAATCTGGAACTTGAGAGTCGGATTGGTGGGAACCTATTAAGTTTCAGGTTCCAAAATATGCATAGTAGGTTTTAGTTTCCAAAATTTGAAGAATATATTTTGATGGATAGGTTCTAGGCTTTAGATCGATGGAACTTGGAACTTGTAACCTAGAATCTAGAATAAGTGGTTGTGTCTTTCTTGGACTATTCTTTGCACGATTGTGTAGTATCCTATGGACGTTCGATGATGAGCATATAATGTGAAACCACTAATCCGAGCTTCCGTTTTATGACTAAGATTTTTACTTAATTACTACTTCATATTTTTTTATCTAAATATAAATTATAATATGTGAATTGTAATAATAAGTGGTGGTTATTAAATGTGTTGATTTAATGCAGTTGTTCAATTGATAATAAAAGTGGATCTGAACCTGTTCTAATGGATAGGTTTTAGATTTTAGGTAAAATCTGTGTGGAACTTGGAATTGTTCATCCCTAATCATGACATCAAACAACCCGTGGCACAGGCTGATTCAGCTTGTTGACCCAACTTAGTCATCCATTGATCGAACTGGGTGATCATTGACGGATTGGTTGGACCAATGATCTAAGCTGGTTCAAGCATGGTAAGTCTGTGCTATACCCATTGCGCACTTCGGCGGCGCGTGGGAGTGCATCCTGGCTCTGTTCATAGAGTTCTTGGTACCAACATTCTTGTATCGAAAAGTTCTATAATATGGTGTATCTATTTTAAATGTTTGATGCTTTAATGATATGAAAATATATACAAATCCCTCTATACATGCATTTTTTTAGGGTATTTTCCTATATTTCTTTATGGTTTCGGAAATACAAATGTCGGCTAACATGTATGTCATCACATATAGAATGTGTAGAGTGCAATTCATTGATTTCATGCATAAGGTTTAGCATGTATCAATGAATGGAACAATATAATTGACATAGCAGGTGATTTTAATGATAAATTGCTCATCTTCAAATAAGAAATTACATGTATATAGTAAATGTGAGACATAAATTCTTTATCATTGGTATAAGAGAGTTTCAAGGATTCAATTAGGTTATGACAATTAAAGTGGCATACTTAATTGGGTTTGAGAAATATTAATCTTACGTAGTGGTGGGATGTCTCATGTTCTAATTGTGGTCATGCTCTCAAAGGAGGCGATCGTGTGTATTGATTCTTGGAGGGACTTATGTACAACATATGATGCGATTTATAACCCAAAAGTGCATACTCCAAAATATTGAAATATATTGGAATTCACGAAAATTAGAGTATATTTTTATGATCGCTGTTATGTGAAAAGTATGTAGTTGTATGTCATGTTGCTTTTACTAGAGTTATGTCCAACGGATGATTTCACAATAATTAACAACCTATAACTCCTCATTATATCTTTCAATTACAAGTGAAAAAAGATTTTATATATAAGCAACGTAATAGCTATTCATGAGCTTAAATTCAAATTACCAATAAAATATGGGCCAAAACTATAAAAACTCTATGATTTTTCGTTCTCCACCCGTACTATGATCCCCACTAGGATCCCATGTCTTTCTCTCATTGGGAAGTATGAACCATGTCTCAACACTCTTCTTACATAATAGTTTGCGCGATCCTACCCAAATTTGAAGGGGCCGTAAAGCAAAACCGTGTTGTCATTAAATCCACTCTTCTTTCAAACTGCCACGCATGTCCTAATTTTCATCGAGAATAGAGAAAATGTAGGACTGAGGACAACGTGGATCCCAAATGGAAAGGACAAGGAACAATTTAACGATGTGATTTATTACAATAAATGAGATTATCCGGCGTGTATCGACGATTACAACATATATACTGGCATGCAATAGTTGAGATTATTCCATTGTTCAAAGAAATACATCAATGACCAATTAATATTGAATGAAACGATTAATTGAAGGTGAAAAAAAAAAAAAAAATCTTCCTCCTTCATGCTCACTGCTCTTTGTAGGGCACCAAATTACCGGAAGGCCAAGCACCGACCATCGGGGCGCTGTCTAGGATTTTGGTCGCTATTACCACCCTTAGAGGTCGCAACAACGTGTTAGCTGGGTTCACTCCTATGTGGAGGAGACCCAATGAGTTGCAAGCCCAAAAAGGGCTTGAGCCCATATAATAAGTTATATGAGGAAACATGGTTTCTCACTATCTATATAAAGTGATAGTCGCAAAAGGAAATAGTAACAAGAGAAAAAGAGAAAGCAGAAAATCTGGGAGTTGAGGCAATATCTGATTTATATCAAGCTGGCGTCGGAGGTCGATTCGTGGTTCGATTGAGCTGAAATTTTGTTAGCATGTTCATGGCGCAATCTTCTCAAATCTAAATGGTTTGATTTTCGTTTGAAGCTGCCTACATCAGGTTTTTCGTGGATTGATCAAAACCTGCGTTTTTGGTCAGATTTATCCTTGATCTCTTGTGAAGTTTATGTGTATTGCCAAGAATTATGTTCTTGAGGTCTTTGCTGCTATGTACCTCTAGTATTTGCTAGAGAAGAACAATTTTATTGATAGTGAAGAATTTTGGGTGGACTCCGATCCCGTGGTTTTTTATCTCCTCACATCGAGGAGGTTTTCCACGTAAAAATCGTCTTGTGTTCGCGTGCTTGGTATTTATTTTATTCTACTATATCGATTCCTACTAGGTTTACACAAGAGGGGAGATTATTTCATTCCGCTGCGTTGATTCGATATTGTTCGAATTGTTATCGTTCTCCCATAAGAGTGGTATTAGAGCATCAGGTTATTGCTTGATTTCTTTGCCTTGTGTTAAACATGGAAACAAATACAAGTAGAATGATTACACTGAATGGTTCGAATTATCATATTTGGAAAGGGAAGATGGAAGACCTTTTATATGTGAAAGTTTTTTATTTGCCCGTATTTGCCGAGGAGAAACCGAGTATAAAACGATGCTGAATGGTCTATATTTCATCGTCAAGTGTGTGGTTATATTAGGCAGTGGGTGGATGATAATGTTTTGAACCATATTATTGAGGAAACACATGCATGCAATTTATAGGATAAGCTCGAACAATTATATGCTCGAAAGACTGGGAATAATAAGTTATTTTTGATAAAACAGATGATGGCTCTGAGATATCAAGATAGTACTCGTTTGACTGATCATTTAAATTCTTTTCAAGGAATTATAAATCAGTTGGCTGCAATGGGAATCAAGTTTGATGATGAGATACAAGCATTATGGCTGCTTGGTACCTTGCCGGACTCATGGGAGACGTTCCGAACATCTTTATCTAACTCTGCCCCGGATGGTACGATTACCATGGATTTGGCCAAGAGTAGTATTTTGAATGAAGAGATGAGAAGGAAGACACAAGGATCATCCTCTTCACATTCTGATGCCTTGGTTGTTGAGAAAAGGGGTAGAAGTGAGTCTCGAGGTCCGAGAAATAGAGATAAAAGTCGAGATAAAAGCAGAGGTAAGTATAATAAATTTGCTAATGTTGAGTGCCATTATTGTCATCGAAGGGACATATTCAGAGATTTTGTTGCCGCTTAAAAAGGGAGAAACAAAAGGAGAAAGGTAAAGAGAAGAAAAGTGATAGTGACAGTGATGACAATCGTGTTGCTGCACTTAAAGGAGACTTCCTCATTATTTTTGATGCTGATGTGGTGAATTTTGTATCTCATGAGACCAGTTGGGTAATTGATAGTGGTGCATCCGTTCATGCTACGTCTCGTAGGAATTTCTTTACATCATACAGGTCAGGTGACTTCGGATTTGTGAAGATGGGAAACAATGGGCTAGCTCAAGCTGTAGGCATTGGTGATGTGTGCCTAGAAACCAGCAATGGCACAAGGTTAGTATTGAATAATGTTAAACATATACCGATATCCGCTTGAATTTGATTTCTACGAGGCAAGTTGGATGATGAGGGGTATTGCAGCACCTTTAGTAATGGTCGATGGAAACTCACCAAAGGTTCTCTTGTTGTGGCTAGAGGTGAAAAATATTATTCGTTGTACATTATGCGAGCAAAGTTGTCCACGAGACAAAATTAATGCAGAGAAGGCGAAGATGCGGCTGAGTTGTGGCATAAGAGGCTCACCACATCGTGAGAAGGGTTTGTCACTATTGGCCAAGAAGAAACTCCTTTCAGGATTGAAAAGTTCGGCGCCAAAGAAGTGTGCTCATTGTTTAGCAGGAAAAAAAAAACAGAGTTGCATTTAAAAGCTCCCCTCTTTCAAAAAAGTCAGGTATATTGGATTTAGTGCATTCTGATGTTTGCGGTCCTATGAAAACAAAATCACTTGGTGGATCTCTTTATTTTGTTACCTTCATAGATGATTTTTCAAGGAAAATTTGGATTCATACCTTGAAAACTAAAGATCAAGTGTTAGATGCTTTTAGGCAATTTCAGCTTCGGTTGAGAGACAGACTGAAAGAAATTGAAATGCATCCGAACTGATTACGGGGAGAGTATATTGGACCTTTTGATGAATATTGCAGACAACAAGGTATTCGACATCAAAAGACACCTCCCAAGACGCCTCGTTAAATGGCTTAGCTGAGAGAACGAACGAACACCGGTTGAAAGGGTAAGATGCTTGCTTTCACAAATCAAAGCTACCTGGATCCTTTTGGGGTGAGGCTTTAAGTACAGTTGTGCATGTATTAAATCTTATTCCATGCGTTCCTTTAAAGTTTGATGTTCCTAACAAAGTTTGGACAGGCAAAGATGTTTCTTATGATTATTTGCGTGTCTTTGGGTGCAAAGCATTTGTGTATATTCTCAAAGATGAGAGGTCTAAACTTGATGTGAAAACACGACAGTGCATATTTATTGGTTATGGACATGATATGCTTGGCTACAAATTTTATGATCCAGTTGAAAAGAAAATTGTAAGAAGTAGAGACGTTGTGTTTATGGAAGATCAAACAATAGAGGATATTGAGAAAACAAAGATGACTTCAGCACGACAGGTTAGTGATAATTTGGTTGATTTGGATCCGGTTCCTCTTACAAATATTCCTACACAAAGTTGATGAAGAGCAGCAGGAAGTCAATGTTCCAAATAACGCACATGTTCCTAAACATGTTGAAATGGATAACAATATTCCCGAATCGAGGCTCAATTAGATGTTCCACTGGATGTTCCAAACCGAGATCCGTTAGAGACCGACGACCTTCCACCAGGTATCTGAAGATGAGTATGTATTATTGACTGATGCAGGTGAACCAGAGTGCTATGTAGAAGCAATAGAAGATGAGTACAAAAGCAACTGATTTGATGCTATGCGAGATGAGATGCAGTCACTTTATGATAATCATACTTTTGAGTTGGTGAAGTTACCTAAAGGTAAAAGAGCTTTGAAGAACAAGTGGGTATATAGGTTGAAGCAAGATGGACATTCTTCACAACCACGGTACAAAGCTAGATTGGTTGTTAAGGGTTTCGGTCAGAGAAATGGTATTGATTTTGATGATATATTTTCTCCGGTAGTGAAAATGTCTTCTATCCGTGTGGTACTAGGCTTGGCAGCTTCCCTAGATTTGGAGATTGAGCAACTGGATGTCAAAACAGCCTTCCTACATGGTGACTTGGAGGAAGAGATATACATGGAACAACCCGAGGGTTTTAAAGTGAAAGGGAAAGAGGATTATGTATGCAAATTGAAGAAAAGTCTCTATGGCCTAAAACAAGCACCGAGACAAAGGTATAAAAAGTTTGCGTCGCTTATGACAGAACAAGGCTATAAGAAGACTTCCTCGGATAATTGTGTGTTCGTCCAAAAATTTTCTGATGATGACTTTATTATTCTCTTGCTTTATGTTGATGATATGTTGATCATTGGCATGAATGCTTCAAGAATTAAGTTATTGAAGAAACAATTGAGTAAGTCTTTTGCCATGAAAGACTTGGGCTCCTCGAGACAGAGATGCTAAGAAGTTGTTTTTGTCGCAAGAGAAATATATCGAGAAGATCCTTCAGAAATTTTACATGGACAAGGCTAAAGTGATTAGTACTCCTCTTGCTGCCCACTTTAAGTTAAATATGAAGTAAAGTCCTACAACTGATAAAGAAAAGAAAGATATGGAATGTGTTCCATATGCCTTAGCTGTAGGACGCTTAATGTATGCAATGGTATGTACATGCCCAGACTTGGTGTACGCAGTTGGCGTTGTTAGTCGCTATTTGTCAAATCCAGGCAAAGAGCACTGGAATGCAAAGATGAAGTGGATTATGAGGTATCTTCGGGAACTTCAAATTTGAAACTCAGTTTTGGGACCGGGAAACTTGAGTTAGTTGGATACACAGATTTTGACTTGGCAGGAGATATTGATACTCGTAAATCTACTTCTGGTTATTTGATTTCTTTTGCGGGTGGAGCTGTGTCTTGGAAGTCAAGATTGCGTAAGTGTGTTGCACTTTCTACAACCGAAGCTGAATTTATTGCAAGGTGATCGAAGCTAGTAAAGAGATGCTATGGATGAAGAAGTTCTTAGAAGAACTTGGGTTCAAGCAAAAGAGGTATGTGCTATTTTGTGATAATCAAAGCGCAATTCATCTTGGTAAGAATTCATCTTTTCATTCTAGATCGAAACATATTGATGTTAGATATCATTGGATAAGGGATGTTCTAGATGAAAAGTTGTTGGAACTTGAGAAAATTCATACAGATCATAATGGCTCTGATATGATGACGAAGACTCTATCAAGAGAGAAGCTTGAACATTGCCGATTGATAGCAGGGATGGTGAATCCCTCCACATTGTTGTGAGGGGGAGATTTGTTAGCTGGGTTCACTCCTATGTGGAGGAGACCCATGAGTTGCAAGCCCAAAAGGGCTTGAGCCCATATAATAAGTTATATGAGGAAACATGGTTTCTTACTATCTATATAAAGTGATAGTCGCAAAAGGAAATAGTAACAAGAGAAAAAGAGAAAGCAAAAAATCTGGGGATTGAGGCAATATCTGATTTACATCAAGCTGGCGTCGGAGGTCGATTCGTGGTCCGATTGAGCTGAAATTTTGTCAGCATGTTCATGGCGCAATCTTCTCGAATTTGAACGGTTTGATTTTCGTTTGAAGCTGCCTACATCAGGTTTTTCGTGGATTGATCAAAACCTGCGTTTTTGGTCAAATTTATCCTTGATCTCTTGTGAAGTTTATGTGTACTGCCAAGAATTATGTTCTTGAGGTCTTTGCTGCTATGTACCTCTAGTATTTGCTAGAGAAGAACAATTTTATTGATAGTGAAGAATTTTGGGTGGACTCCGGTCCCGTGGTTTTTTATTTCCTCACATCGAGGAGGTTTTCTACGTAAAAAAAATTGTCTTGTGTTCGCGTGCTTGGTATTTATTTTATTCTACTATATCGATTCCTACTAGGTTTACACAAGAGGGGAGATTATTTTATTCCGCTGCGTTGATTCGATATTGTTCGAATTGTTATCGTTCTCCCATCACAACGGTCATGGAAGCCATGCTATACTGCTTGGCCAAGGTCGGTGGAGACAACGGGATGTTGCCCGAAGGCGAGCTATTGCCGGTCCATGAGCCATCTCGCCGTGGGCGCTCCCGGCCACCCTGATTTTGTTGTGATCATGATCTACGAAAGGAAAAAAAAAAAAAAGGATTCGACATGTACTATTTAATGTATAAATACATGACATGAGCATGGACCGTTCTCTTAACCGGATCGCGAATAGAGAACACAAAATGAATGCATCAAGAAAGATACGAATGCGCCCGTTGGAGAATCACCTGTGAGGATTCGAGCGGCCAATGACCTCGAGAGAAGACAGTGCGAACCAAGGAGAATGCAGAAGATGTCTATAACTTGTCCTTCCTTAATCTTGGTAACTGTAGAGTGATGTCTAGACCAAGAGCCAGGAGCATCATATAATATCAAGCTATCGAGTAGCGAGTGGTGTCTTTCGGTTTGGGTCCCCAGCAGTGGACAATATAAGCTTCAACACGGCAATGCCCAGTTCCAGAAATTTCAAATTTGCTGACATTTATGGTCTTTTTCGGGTGGGTGAGTTCACATTCACCCAAAATGATCATACCATGTGATTATCGTACTGACTCTACGCAAATGATAACTAGAACAATTTTTTTTTTATCAGAAATAAACCTCTCTCTCTCTCTCTCTCTCTCTCTTCTCTCTCTCTCAATTTCTGAATGAGTCTATGAGTAAAAATACAAATTTGATAATAATATGAAATTTCTATTTTCAGAATATATATTCGTTTGATAGGCCTTCTTAAATATCTCCCTCTCGTGCTCTTTTCTAGTCATTGTGCTCAACTCTTTTGTGAGATAAAACATCCTTAATCAATTGAATTGAAAGCACTGGTGTAGAAATCATATATCGATGGGCAGTGGGCAGCGAAGGCGAGTAATAAGAAGAATTTTAATTTTGTTCATGTTTCAAACCTAATTCTAGGCTAAGAATTTGTCTTGGAAATAGAAAAATGAAATTGTATTACCAAATATATTTATGTTCCAAACTTGTTTTTAAGAACTAGAAAAACATAATAATTATCATGTGCGTTCTTGGAGTAGGGCTCTGTTTGACAAGTTCTAAATTTTCTATTTTTCTTTTATTTTATTCCCTAGAATAAAAAAGGAATAGAAATCCATTTAATAACATCAATTTATTTTTTTATTCCTCAAAATGGAAAAATGGGTAGGGAATAGATTTGGGACAAAAATAATAAGTATAAAAAAGTAACTTCTTGTTTTCAAAAATAATTTTTAGAAATAAGTTTCTTTCTTATTTTTTCTTTTCTTCTTCTTCCTCTTCTAATCGATCGTTAGAGCCTTGTCGCTGGCTCTCGCCGTTTGCAGCCCTCAATGATCGGCTAAAGGAGAAGGAGGAAGAAGAGAAAATAAAAGGAAAAATCATAAAAAAATATTAAAAATTAAAAGAAATTCATGTCACAGAAATACTTGTAAGTTATACTAAATGTATTTCCGTTCTTTTTCTATTTTGAAAATAGAAATTTTATACAGTTACTAAGGGCGCGAATAATAACCATTCTGGTTAGAAATTAATTTTTGGATGAGAAATAAAATTTTCTATTTCTATTTGTAGATGAGTTTCTAAGCAAAAATAACCGTTTGATAACGATATAAAATTTCTACTTCAAAAATAGAAATTCGTTTGATAACGACAAAAAATTTCTTCCTTTCAGATGGCGGTGAAAGGCGATGGACTAGCGATCGGCGGCAACGAACAGCGGTGAAAGGTGGTGGATCGGCGATCGATGGCGACGGATGGTGGTCAGCGACGGGCAACCGGCGGCGGCGGCGATGGACAGTGGTCAGCGGCGACGGATGGAGAACACAATAAGAAGAATTTTTATTTCTTATTTCTATTCTAGAAATAAAGAAGTAGAAAATTTTTACTTCTAATTTTTATTTGAAGGCTATTTCTAGAACAAAAATCTATTTCGAAATAGAAAAATGAAATAATTTTATCAAACGGATTTATATTCCGAAACAAGTTTGGAATAGAAAAATTGTTTCTGGAATATAAATTCTGGTTTGTCATGCGCTCCCTAAACGCATTATTTTGTTTAGAAACTGTTTCATGGAATAGAAATAAAGAAGAACTATTTCTGAAAAGAAATTATTCTCGAAAACAGAAATATTATTAAATGTACTCCTAGAATCTGATGGGTCATTAGTCTTGGTGTTGATAGCCCCTTTTCACTCTTGGATAAAATTAAACAAATAAATGAAACTTGCGTGCCGTGGGACCACACGGAGGAAAAAGGAGCATCAGGAGGAAACTCTCTGGAATCTTTCTAGAACTGTTAAACTTGGAGTTTTAATCAAAGTCCAATTTTCGGAAAGCCTGTCTCACTCGAGAGAAGCCTGATCCAACTCGCCTTTCTCGATCGCTTGTATGGCATGCATTCATGACCGTTTATCGTGAGTGCCCCTCTTTTCTATTTCGTACATCGTTTTATCACACGCGACACAGATTCTCATGTTCTGTGTATTTTACAAGATTAAGATAGCTGCATGACTGTCGTTGTGTTTAGGTCGATTCGGATGAACCTGTTGAACCAAGTCTCCAAGATGTTTCTGCGCAAATACGTAAGATTAACGCGTGGAAGATGAGGAGAAGCAACCATTGCACGGGCCGCGAGAACGGCTTGATGGCATGGCGATGGCGGCTTCTTGTGGCGAAAGACTAGGAACAGTCAAACACTCGAAAGTGTATTACTTGAGAAGGTCCCCAGTCGACAGACCAACCTTTTTGCTTTGGCTTGTTTTGGCCCTTCTTTTTCTGGCCTTCCATTTCTTATCTGGGCGGTTGCCTCGTCCAACAGTCGCCATTGTCAATTCATAAATGCTAAACTCCCCTCCAAGTCCTTGAGCAAATCACAGTCCATCCATGGCCAATTCCACCTTTTTCCATCTTCTTCTTCTTCTCCTCTGTTGAAGCTAGCGGTATCACTTAGAGAGGGTGGATAGATGATTTCAAAAGCTCTTAACAATTTAACATGGAAATGAAATAGCTAAGTTTAGGGTTCTCAGGTTCAAGTGAAATTTGAGTCTAAATGCCAACGTTCGCCATTGCACAAGAGTTAGAATTTAAATATTATAATGATATAATGATATTCACGAGTATGCAAATTTTTATCAAAACTAGCGAATAAGAATTTAAAGATAGAAGAAATTGCACGCATCATTTGTAGTGATTCGGCTTAAAGTAGGTTTACGTCCACTCTTCCGTGTTAGTAGTTCGCTTGTCAATTAATAAAAGGTTACAAAAGTGAGTGGTTAGTCACGCAACATTACGGTCATTTTTTCCATGCCTTTCAAAGATTTACAATTTGTAGCGGTAAAGTCTAAAGTTCTTTTAGACTTTGGAATTTTTTATTCTTGATCTCTCTAAACTCTTCAATACTTTGGTCTCCTTTTACACTCATTCACTTCCGATCTAGTAGTTGGATTGTCTTCAAGAATCTTTCTCCAATCAACTCGTTAAACGGAATGTGCAAAGAATTTTGAGTAGTTGTTGAGAGATAAGATTCAAATCCCGGTTAATTTGATCGCCCATATAAGCAAATCTTCAGTTTCCATAAGTAGAGTTCTTTGGTTTTAAGGTAAGTAGCTTGTCTCCAAGAATGATTGTCAGTCAATCAAAGATGTCCCGTGTAAGGATTTTGTTGCAAGACAATCTTTAAGATTTTCATATTGAAAATCCAAACCAGATCATTAATTGTTTCATTCAAAACAAATAAGGCTTGCGTTCGAATATATATGTCCACGTATAACTTTAGATTTTGATGTTGTCAAGCTTTAGTAGACTTGAAAACTATCTCATGATTTTGATGATCTCTACATGCAATCCGTACCGATATCCATATTATTGATTGAGATGCTATCCAAGACATGATTATGTTCGTCCAGATATTTGAACAACATTAGAAAGAGTAAATATCTTCAAGATATAAATTTTTCTTCATGGTCGTGATATTCAAACAATAATAGATTGAATCCGAATGGACTTTTCTTCATTGACTGTTCTTATAAGAAAATACTTCTATGTAATTATCAGATTTAAAATAAACAAAAGAAGATTTCCTCAACTTCAAAATCTATTAGGCGGTTTTCTCAACATAGTCACGAAGTTTGAGAAGAGATATGCATGTGGAAGGGAAATGGTGAATCGGGAAGAGCATGGCACTAATGCCGTCAAAATAAAGTCGCTGAAACCGGCAACTACTTGCAAAGGTCCCATTTTCTTTGTTTATTGCTCCGGTTCATGTTCCCCATTGCTAATGCATATTCTTGGATAGTAATAATCGACATGGGTCGAGATTTGACTGCTATAATATAAATAACATTATGATTTAAATTAATTATAGGTCAAGCAAAGCGATGTGGATTGACATTGGCACATGGGCATCAACCCTGTTCGCCGCTTGCCACTAATGGTCAATCCCACGATTCCGAGCT
Organism: Eucalyptus erythrocorys; assembly: GCA_014182555.1. Classification (NCBI taxonomy): domain Eukaryota; kingdom Viridiplantae; phylum Streptophyta; class Magnoliopsida; order Myrtales; family Myrtaceae; genus Eucalyptus; species Eucalyptus erythrocorys. Next base: position 32,309,048 of record CM024603.1, on the reverse strand, counting down.
CATTTTTCTCTGAAACCAGTTGCAGGTCCGTTCCATGAACATCCTGGGACAATCTCGAGCGCTGCCCGCTGGGAATTACGATGAGAAAGCCCCGCTGTCAGTCCAGGTGGCTCTCGCGGGGCAGGCGAGTTCGTGGTTGCCGTCGGCCTTGGGACCCGGAAAGTCAACCTGACCCTAATTTTCAACACAGGGCAGCGACATTACACAAACCAATGTGAACCTTGTACTAGTTGCTATCCTCAACAAGACCCCTTGTTCGAGCCACCCAAGTCCACCGGAAACTCAAACCGAAATGCACGTACTCGATCGACTATGATAACGGATTGCACTCTGACGGTCGCCATGTCCGAGATGTGCTCACCCTCACTCCGAAGAACAAGTTCTGGAGCTCCATCTTCGGCTGCAGCCAAATTGTTAGCCAGAATTTCGGCACTATATTAGGCCTAGGACAAGGAGGCACAACCTTACCGCACCATTGCCCGAATCTTCTGCTATGGCATCCCTGGCAGTGAGAGCTCAAATGGTTACTTTTGGGCTTGAAGCCCTTCGTAATTGCCAAAGAAACAATATCACACCTTTCATAATCGACGAAAATAACCCATCTTTTCATTTCGTCAGCCCAGTTGGTACTGCCTTTGGGAGTAAAAAATTTAGCCTCTCCTTGGAGTCTCTACCTCCCAGGACCATCGTAGACTCCGGGACTACCATCACTTGATTGCCGCGCCGATTAATTCGGCCATTCACACGGAGTTCACCAATTCTATGTCCAACCATCCCGTTCCAGAGCCTCTGTCGACACTGTTGGACACCTGCTATGATCTTCGGGGAGAATGTGAACTTGATTAATTCGGCCATTCACACGGAGTTCACCTATTATATTTCCAACTATCCCATTCCAGAGCCTCTGTCGACACCGATGGACACCTGCTATGATCTTCGGGGTCAGGAGAATGTGAACTTGCCGATGATGATCCTACAATTTGAGAATACTGACGTTAGGTTGGATCAATCCGCCATACTTTGGCGAGAGAGTGATGCGCAAATCTGCTTGGCCTTTGTGCCGAACCAGAGAAATAACCTGGTCATACTCGAAAGCGTGCAGCAGCGGAACCTGAACATACTTCACAACGTTCAAGATGGGAAGATTAAATTTGAGATGATCAAAGAAACTATTGCAATCTTTCTTTGTTTTTGGAAATACATCGTTTCCCGGGTCATGAAGTGTGAAATAATCGTGCGGCATGTGACAATGCAATGGCTTATGCAATTTGCATAGCTTACCCAAGAAATCATTACATTTTACAAGATTGAGACTGTCGTTATGTGCAAACTAAGATACAATCTCAATAAGGCAGAAGACACACAAGGAACACCAACTCGATGACCAAAGCTGCCCTGTCAAAAAATGAATCCGCATTATATTTGGTTCTCGTTTGGTGCATCAGTAACGAATATGAGCAACAACTCAATCATTCCACTCTTCATTTTCAACATACTGATTCATCCTTCGTACCCTCTCTACTCTGTGCACAACACAGGCTGGGAAAATCGAGAGACGTCCACAACTCAGCAAGATACAGGCACTCGATACAAATTGTTCAGGGCTTGTGCTGTGCACAGAACGACGTTCCAACTGCCTGGCTCGGAGGCAGAGGCTTTCCATTCACGAGCAATTGTTGAAGGAAATCCACACGGATTGATTTGAACTGGTAAGTCTGTTCAATAAGAAAGGAGAAGCAGACCACCAGTCAATAGGATTCGAACTGCGAGATATGGTTTATATCAAGGATAGTGTTAAAAGGTAATAAAGCTTAATAACAACTTAATAACAACTTAATAACAACTTGCTCATTAATGAATGTGAACAATAATATATGCTGACAAAATAAGTACCTTCCCACTCCAAGTAAAATCAACGAGACGGTAATAAGGATCCAAGAGCATCAGTTGATCTCCTTCTTTAATCTGCAAGCACAAATCATGAGTTGCAAATAGCAGTCAAGATGGTGAATAGTGACTGCAAGCAAGAGCTGAACTTATAATTTGTGCTGGGTATGCAAGATTACAGCACTTTTCAACCTAGTTTTTGGATCTGATATACAAAAGTTCGTCCTTCGCCATTCTACCAGTGACAATTCAGAAACCCAGAGTAAACAGACAGGGAGCAAACTGCGTGATAGTCCTAGACTGACATCTGAGATATAAGGAAATAAAGGATAAATTTCATGGGTGGTCACCAAATTTAAGCAATTTTCAATGAGATCACTCATCTTTGATTTTTAATCACCCAATGCACTAAACATCCAATTTTTGCAATTAGTGTACCATGACCCAAGTCCAGTCAATTCTCTGGCAAAATATAATATGATGCCCATGTGGCAATGATGGAGGTAAAGCCACCAATTTGTTGGAAGATTGGCTAGTTCCTGTCGAAGTGCATACGTTGCAAAAATTGAGCATTCAGTGCATTAGTTAAATGAAATGAGAGTGCTGTAATATGATTGCAAAATTCACTAAATTTCAGTCAATGAATGAAATTTATCTGAACCACAAAGGAACCAAAATAAAGTGGTAGATAGAGAGCAAAGAACAATGAGAACAAAACAGTAGGTCCAACAAGTCAATTTTCACATTTTTTGCAGAAAGAAAGAATTACTTCTTACCATGTCATTCCGTATGCAATAAACTGAAAGGATAAAACACGTCTGATTTGAATCACATGCTAAATAATACCTGCCAAAAACCACCACAAAGTTCATAATAAGCATGCTGCTTGAAGGATCAACAAGCGTGACATGATGCTTCGGAGAATTAAAATGGAACGAGTATGTAGAGTTGCCTACAGTCAGTTTAATAACCATGTGAAAGAATCGCATCATTGTAAAAGCAGAACAATGTCCACAAGCTGTGACTAAATCAGTTTGATCAAATGCACGAACCATGAGAACATTGACAAGCAGAGAACTTACAGGGGAGAAACACCATCATGCTTTATGTAGAATAGCACCTTTCCAACAACGGCTATTGCTTTGTTAAGACCCTCAAATAGAAGATCAACATTCGCCTTTTTGTGGGAGGAACTGACTAGAGATAAGGACACGTCCGGCACAAACGAACAAAAGAAAAGGAGAGCAAATTAAATGCACTTCCAGAAATCCAAAAGCTTTTCATAGAAAGTAAGAATCACTCAAAGCAAAGGATTACAGCTCACAATTGGCAGAAGCCAGCGAAGATGCAAAAGACGCAAGTCGTTTCCCTTTGGCATGTACCTGTGTGCACAAACCAACAGTTTTAAAGTAAGGATTACTATCATCCATAGAAGACAGATAATCACTAATAAGTTGCACACAAACCGAGAAGACAGCATGAAAACAACTTTAACTCCCATATTAACATTATAACTAAACTTTTGAAAGATATTAGAGTCAGTTTCTCTTATGTCTTGTCAATTGGCAATAAATGTGCTAACTAGCAGTTCTAACTCCCCAAAATACACAAGTTTAACTAAAAATCATAAAATCAACCAGCTAAAAGATAGTTCCAATAGTTAAGTAGCTAATTTCTTCACTCAAAAATAACTTTACCTTCGAGAAATTCTCTAGCTTGTCAAGAAGACTGACTATCTTCTCAACCTCCTCAGATGCATTCAGACCAGGATCCTTTAGTGCAGCAGCTTGAAATCCAGTAAGGGCCCTTTCATAGTTCTCTAGGTACTTATTTACCTGAAGATGAAAACATCATTGAACAAACTGGGGAATGACGGGGAAAATGATCTAATAAGAGTGACAATCCCATATAAACATCACGTCGACAATCTTTAAAAAATCTTATAAGGCATTGCTCATCAGATCAATTGAGCAGGGTCATGACTGCGGATTCCATGAACCTTTTACCTGTCTTTATTCTCATTTCCTGTTCCATCTATAACATTCCCCATTTTTTTCTTTTTCAGTTTTCAGTTTTTTCAGCTCCCGGATAATAGCTGCTTAGTCTTAGTGTTGTAAAATAATAAATGCGATTTTTCTCAACTATTAAACTTCACCATTAACTAAGGAGCCGTCCTTGATGTTAACTTCAATATTCATATATACAGGTGATTGGCACTAACAACACATTGTAATATATAATACCAGTATCTATAGCAGACTCATAATGCTAATACAATTTTTCACTGGGAAACAAATATTCCATATAATCATCATGGAACAACTTATAAAGTGGGCACATCATGCGCAGTTAATGCAAATATGTCTAAAAGCAATCATGTATGGGTACTCTCCTGATCTACAAGCATTAAACTAGAGCAACAACCCAAGGGCTTGATATGTCAGTGTGCTAGTATGAGGAATCTCCTCCCATCAATCTAAACCTTGACAACATCTTTTGAAAGCTCCCTTTAATTAAGCAGATTCTACTTAGTGGCTCATTAAGCAGATTAATGGGTACTTCCCAAAAATATAAGGTTGATTAGTGCGAGAAACAGAATTGATAAACTAGAGCTAGTCGGTGAGAGTTATTTAAATAACAACAAAAGGAAAGTCAAATTTATTTGGACTATGCAAGAACCAATGATCTCAAATATATTTTTCACAGAAGTAATCTCTGTTTCTTCTTTGTTTTCTTTATGTCATAAATAAAAAGCTTCTCCAGCATTGACATCTGAAACGATATTTAAAACCTGGAGCATTGGTATCTCAATTGTGGTTCTATAGAACACCAAGAAAGTAAAACTGAAAGGGATAAGCCTCTCAAAGAAAGAAGTAACGTGGGTGACAAGGAAATTATCTACGCAGTATCGTTACCCTGACCACAGTTTGCATTGCATCGCTGATGAGAAAGTACTGAGCTCAATGCTTTCTTCATTTGCTTCCAAAGCACAATTTCTAAAGCTATGCCCAACAAATTTGGTAATGGATTGATCACATTACACATACACTGCCTTGAATGTCCAGGTGACTATGCACATTGCCATTTTCTGGGACAGTTTACCCCATTTGACACCTAATTCCAATCATGCAATCAACATTTACATCTCTCTCTCCCCTCCTCTCCCCCTCCCCCAAATGAAAAAAAAGAAAGAAAGAAATTCCTGCCAAAATAGAAAAAGTAGTTGACATTGTGACAATGCCATGCCTGCCCATCCTGTAGAAAGAATCCTTGGTGCACACCCCGTCTAGAAACAAGCATAATGACAAAAGGAACAAAAAATTCTAATCATCCGCACTCCCTTATCATGAAACAAAGAACATTGAGAACATATGTTATGTGACATGTGATAGTCAGCTCATCTTCACTCTAGCTGATTACTCAATATATTTAAGCCCCAGCAAGGAACATATCAGAAGATAATTAAACATTTTGTCATCTTGATACCAAAAAAGAAATGATGAAGGCAACTTTCTCAACTTCATGACACAGCAACGTAAATTATAATAAATAAAGTTTCACTTACAGTAGCGCAGTTGTAAAATAGGTCTGGATTGAATTCCATTCTTTCATCTTTTTCCTGATGATAATCGAATATTAGAGCATAAAATGGTAAAAAGTCTTGAGTACAACAAAAGCAAAAACACATGTTAGTATCAGATGAATCTTTCCAGGTAGTTAAAAGTTCCATATGTGCATCAAGATGGAAGGACTAATTACTTAATCAAGTTGGATCACAAAAATGATAACAGGAATATTACAATGGCTTTCCTGCTTCATCTTATTGACACTTACAGCATTCTGATATGCTTTCAAAGACTGATGAAGTTTGCTAAGATCCCAGGCTCCAGTCACGAAAAAACTAGTGAGGCATGCATTTCCAAGGTTATCTGCCAGATTTTAAATGATTTGGCGGCTAAGATGGATATACACCTTAATGGAAACGAAGAAAGGGAGACTGAAGCATGAATCCCTGGGATAATGCAATGAAATCAAATAAGGTAAAACTAGGTGGTAGATTGTTTTGTCCTTACACCAGGAATTCCCGTCCTTCACATCCAAAGCAATAGCTTCTTTTGCATGCTTTATGCTTTCTTCAACAATTTCTGCCTGGTTATCAGAACCTACATTCAAAAAATTTGCGTTAGGCAAAATAGGGCAACCATATTAAGCAAGCCAGAAGACAAGTTTTTATCCCTTCAAATTTTCTCCCTTTTGCCAAGATTTTGCACCCCATCTTCCTCTTAGCTTCTTTGCATCGCTTGGCTTAGCTGATACAGAGGGTGTCCCATTTCCTACTGTTCTTGTTCTTATTTCATTTTATGCTAAGTTGATTTTACTTTGGTGGTGGTTTTGGGGAGCATGTCACATTTATTTATGAAACTCGGCTTTCCTAGAGGAGATGTCCTTCTCCATTTGAATTTGACTCCCTGATACTTGTCTGGGGAGGACTCCAGATATCCTAAGAAAAGACATCATTTGGAGGACAAGCACAATTATCAAATTACTCATGACAATCTAATTCTGTGCATGACCACGGCCCCGTACTAGTTTAATACTGAAATGGCATGACCAGGCACACTGCCCTTGCGGCAGTGGTCCCATTCCCAAAGGAAAGAAGCCAAATGATACTTCAGAGACATAATACTTTGAGAAAGAATTCCAATATAAATAAAAGTAAAAGCAACACTCGCCTTGAGCCATCTTCCTTTCAAGCATTGACAGTTGACATAGAATCTCCTTGTTTGGACCCTTCATGATGCCAAACCACCAAAAATTTCAGGCATAGACATTGACCCCGACAAGTGGGCGAGATGGTTATAATTTAACCCCTAGAGTACAAAAAGAGATACAAAGAACCTTGCTTAATGCGAGATTGAGGCAATTTTTTGCTGAAGGTAGGTCTCCCTTCTTCCAAATGCAGTTACCTAAGCATAACCAAGCATCTGCAAGAGATGGATTCAACTTAACCTGGACCAAAAAGGTTTTGTTTTCACAAAATCTAACACCAAGCTAAAGAAGAAAACACATGAAACAGCAAAACCAGGAATTCAGTGCTCACAGCTTTTGAGAGATGTTCTTCCGCTTCTTTCTTATAATCAGGAAATACATCCAATATCTTCCCTCTTAGATATTCATATGTTGCTCGTTGTAGAGGCGATTTCCTCTTTTCTGCCCAACACAGAGAGAAGCGAACGCAGCATTAATAAACCAGATATTATTTTCACACTGTCTAAAGAGAAAAGCCCAACTGTATTATTTTCAGTTTATTACTGGTTATAACACGAAGAACCATCATAACAGCAACGAAGGGGCGCCACCCCTTTTACCGAAGTCATTTACCTATGCTACTCACACCAAACATACTCATTCCTGAGCATCACTAAGATATCAAATGCGAATGTCTATAACAACTTAATATCAGCTATTTGAAGCATCTTTACTCCCATCCCACCACTAGCCACAATTCAATGAGATGGACGAGAACCGCCATTCTTTTCATTGCTCTCATTTTCTTAACAATCCCACACTCCGTTTTCCACTAGCTCCAGGCACAACAGAACAATGCCTTGTCAAAGAAGATAAGTAAAGCAGTCAAAAAGCGTACTTTTCAAAACTTTCAACTAAAAAAGTTACACAGACGAAGACGCGGAAGCATGAAACTGACGTATCTTTCTATTACCGACTACACAAGGGCACAGAAGCACAATAAAGCTCCTTTTCACTGGTATCACACGAAATGCACAAGAGCAAACACGGATCAAATCTTCCCCAACCCAAAAAAAAAAAGAAAAGAAAATGCATACTCCCACATATCCCGCAATACACAACGCAATATTCGCGTTCGCCCACTCAAAACAAAACCCTCGGCGACAACTATCGCCGCTCGAGACTTCAACATCGCCGAATTCCACCTCTCCGAAAGTTTCCACGAACTACCGGATCAACCAAACGACGGGCTCTCAACACAATACGATCCCAAGATCACGAAAGGGATCATCGGCGAAGCTTCCCGACCATCGAATCGAGAGTAGTTACCGGGAGGGATGGAGTCGAGGAGCTTCAGCGCCGAGCTCGATTCGTCGCGCAGCCTCGAGAGCCTTTCCTCCGGATTCGAGGGGAAGTAGGTGTCCCGGACGCGGTAGAGGTCCTCCGCGGCCTCCGCCGCGGCGGCGAGCAAGCTCACTTCGGGTTGACTACTCATTCCGGTCGCCGGCGCGGACGAATCGCGGTTGATCGAAGTCGCGAGGGATGGACCGAGCGCTTGAAGACGACACCGGAGAAATCGAGGAGAGAGCAACCGCCTGAAACGGCTTCGTTTGTTTGGGTTTGCTTATCGCGCTCTGAAGTTTTTCGCCGCTTGTTGCAATTTCGTCCTCCGAGTTTTTCTGTCGTGCAATCCGGTCATCTATCTTCTTCGATTTGTGCAAGTAAATCCTTTGCCACCGAAGAAGTCGTAAAAATTGCTCAATTGCTAGTGCGACCTTGCTGACGTGGCAAAAAATTTGACGAATGATGCTGACGTGGCCCACATTGGAAAATCAGTTATTATTATTTTTTTAAAAGAGGCAAACTAGGGGAAAATGGGGCCGCCCCCGGGTTGGGGGGGGGGTGGGGATTGTAGACAAGCCTACTTGGACATAGACGAGATCTTGCCATGGTTAGGAAAGGGTTGGGTGGCTCTCGCGAAATCTTGAGTGGAGGGAGAGAGTGAGAGGTCTTAAATTCCTAAGATATGGTAAAAAGACAATTATCAAAATAGATGATTCAATGAACATAATTAATCACAGTATAGGATTGAATATACCAAATTATATCTTAAAAAAAATTCTATTATTTTACGATATCCAATTATTTCTTGACATATGATCGATCCAATACGACATAATTAGGTCTCAATGGTATCTTGGCCAATCTTGTTTTTGTGTCCAAGAAAAGCATGTAAACAGAAAAAAACCGCTATCTAAGAGACAGCTTTGAAAGCTAATACACACGACACTCGAACGAGTGTCAAAAGTTGGCACAAAGGTATACTTAAATGTCAAAAGTTACGAAAGTGACACTTAAGTATTAAAATCGGAGTAAAATGGATCACTTGAGTGCCACCAGTGAGAAAGTTCGGCCAAATTGCATACGTGACATTTTCCGGCGACATCTTTTACTGAGGTGGCAAACGTTTTTTAAAAAAGCACACGTGGACAACAAAAACAACGTCGTCCATCCACATTGACCGAGCCGACCTAAACAATGTCGTTTTTCCCTGGTGCTAAATGACGTTGTTTAGGTTATTTTGGCTTAAGCAGACTTGGTCGTCGTCGTTCCTCCCTGTTCACTCGCGTTCACACTAGATCTCAAGCCCTTATCTTCGTTGCCGTTCACGCCAAGAGGTGGTCATCGGTCGCTGTCGTTAGTCGCCGTTGTTGGTTGTCGTCGCCGCTCACCATCGTTGCTCCTTTAGGTTCTGCTCCTTCTCCCCCTCCCTTGCGATGAAATTAGGGTTCGAATTCTTTTATTAGGGCCCCGATGGAAAATTTGGGGCTTGGCAGGAAATGTGGAGGTCGGCTCGGATGGTATTTTGATGTGCGATTTTGGGGTCAAAAGTGGTACTAGAACCCTAATGGGGGTTCGGATTGGCAATTTAGGGATTGACCTTGAAATGTAAGGTTCGACGAGGGGAAAATGATGGCTCGACCTCGAAGATTTGGTGTTATTGTGATGTGTGATTTAGAATGGTGCTACTGTGATGTGTGTTTAGAGCTTGGATGTGGTATTGTGATGTGTGAGGGCGATTTTTAGGGGTTAGATGTGAAATGTGATGTGCGGCAGCGATTTTCACTGCTCAGAGTGGTTGTTGTGGGGACGTCTGGTCACTTTTTTTAAATTGAAATGTTTAAATGGGTGTCGTGAGGACTTGTGCTTATTGTGGGGATCTCTGTTTTTCGGTTAATATTTTAAGGGAAGGGAAGTCAAATAATCAAAGTGGCGACCTCTTTTTTGGCTGTAATGTAGGGGCATATTGTTAGTGTGGGGACTTCTTTTTGTCGTGGATAGTATCTTTCTAGTAAATGACCTAACATGTGCATCTCTTCTCCCTTCCCTTTTCTTTAATAAAGTCCATGAGAGTGTGGGGACTCCCATTGTGACGGCCCGAGCGGCGATGCGTGGGGAGGAGGGATGGCGGTGCGTCCGCGCCTCGGTCCCCGGACGTGTGCAAGGAAGGGGTCTCTGTCCCACATCGCCTAGGGAGGGAGTCCTGGGCCAGTTTATAATAGCTTGGGTCCCTCTAATCTGTATAACGCATTTTAAAGCCGTGAGGACTCTGTGTCCAAAGCGGACAATATTATACAGTGGGACCCGGGTCGTTACAAATGGTATCAGAGCCGACTCCCGACCGCGTGTGGGGCCGCAGTGAGGGCGCTGTGCTCCTGAGGAGGGGAGAGTGTGATAGCCTGAGCGGCGGTGCGCGGGGAGGAGGGATGGCGGTGCGTCCGCGCCTCGGTCCGCGGACGTGCGCAAGGAAGGGGTCTCTGTCCCACATCGCCTAGAGAGGGAGTCCTGGGCCAGTTTATAATAGCTTTGGTCCCTCTAATTTGTATAACGCGTTTTAAAGCTGTGAAGACTCAGTGTCCAAAGTGGACAATATTATACAGTGGGACCCGGGTCGTTACACCCATGTGCAATTGTCCATTGTTCTTTGTGGATGTGGTCCCAAAAACTAATTATTCTTTTTCTTGGTGCAGAAATGGCTTATGACAAGGATTATGTCATTGTCATAGTTTTCTATAGTGGAGATTTTGTGATTGGGGAGGATGAGTGGGAGTACGAGGGTGGAAATGAGGACACCATTTTTGTCGAAATAAAAAAGGCATTTTATATATGATTTGTTAGGGATATAGTGACTTATTTGCCTTGTAAAGTTCAGAACTTGTTGTATTGTGTTCTTAGGAAATGCTTAAGAGATGGTTTAAGAAGCTTAGAAGATGATAATTATTTTAGGGATGTTCTATACCATTATCTTCATGGCGAAGAGATAAAATTTATGATGAGTACAATGATGAAAGTGATGACGAAGATGATGATGGAGAGAATGCCCAAGTAGGACAAGAAGGAGATAGTATTCAAGGTAGTACTGAGATTATGGTCGAAGGAGGGCATGATAGACGTAATGGAGATGAGAGGAACATGGATGCAGTTCACCAAAGTGATGATGACATAGGTGATGTCACAATCACTGGATAAGATTGGGAAGTAGCTAAATCAAGTGATAATGATGATGAAGGGTTGCTTGCTGAAAATTTCATAAGTGATAATGACGACGAGGAGCTTGTACAATCAAGAAAAAAACAAAGGGATTTTTTGACAAATAAGTTTGCAGCTTTGCAGGTAGCTGATGAAGTTCCAAACAGGGCCGAAGGCCCTACAAATGCTGGTGTTGCTGGCGAGGAGACTAATTATGAAGAAAGCGTTGAGTACTTCCCAAGATGAGCTTGAAGAAGATCAATGAGTTATGCATAGTTCATCCATTGCCTCTCATATTTTATCGGTAGGTATGAAATTTCAAGATGCGAAACAATATAGGGAAGTTATACTGAAGAATTTCATTGCTGCATAGAGGAATATTGACTTCATTAGAAATACTAAGACCTTTGTAAAAGTTAGGTGTTCAGAGCAAAATTGTCCATGGAAGATCTATGGTGCATTTGTTAGGAGAAGTGGATCCTTCCAGATTAGAGCCTATTAAGAGGAACATACTTATTCCATTAATTTTGAAAATAAAAGGGTAAGAAGTGTATGGTTGTCTAAGCATTTCTTTGATCTGATTAAGCTGATGCCTCAGATGAATAGTATTAAGTTCAGGATGCTGGTGAAGGAGTAGGTAGGCATCAATATATCCAAGAATCAATGCAATAGATCGAAGTAAAATGTGATGAAGATACTCATTGGTCTGTACAACAATGGATATGGACAGTTGTGAGATTATGCTTGGGAGTATAGGTTGCAAAATTTTTCAAGTAGAGTGTGTGTAGAGGTCGTGGAGAGACCACTTCTTGATAGTGGGATCAAGTTGGATAAGTTTTATGTTTGTTTTGATGCATGCAAACAAGGATTTTTATCTAGTTGTAGACGGATTATATGATTGGATGACTGTTTTTTAAAGGGCTTATGCAAGGGAGAATTGCTGGCCACAATTGAAAGAGATAACCAAATGTTTTCACTGGCTTGGGCTGTGGTGAGGGTATAGAACAAGGACAATTGGTCTTGGTTTCTAAAAAAATTGATGACTGATTTGGAGATAACAAATGGGGAAGGGTGGGTGTTCATGAGTGACCAACAAAAGGTAATGTTTGCTTTTTGAAAAATTTGGTCAATTGTTTGCTTTTTGATATTCATGTCATTTGCTTATATTTCTTATTTTGAATTATTGCAGGCACTAGTTTCGGCAATAGTTGAGTTGTTTCCTTATGCCGAACATCGAATGTGTGCGCAACACATACGCAAATTGGGCAAAGACCTATAAAGGGGACAAGTTGCAGCCGCAATTCTGGCAACTAGCAAAGAGTATGAATATGACTAACTTTAGGATGGCTAAAGAAGAATTGCTTCAATTGACAAAGGAAAGTTATGATGCACTATTCCAAAGAAAACCAAAGTATTGGTGTAGGGCGTTCTTTAACAAGGAATTCAAGTGCGATAACATTGATAACAACATCTGCGAAGCATTCAATGGGAGGATAATATATGCTAGATGCAAACCAATTATATTGATACTTGAAGACATACGGGTTATGGTAATGACTCGGCTGCACAAACAAAGAGACGAGGCTGCAAAGTGGACTAAGTAATGTGGTCCTAAGATTGCTAAGAAATTGGATGAGAACTTGGCTGCAAGCAGGTATTGTTATCCCATTTGGAATGGGATGAAGGATATGGGATAATGAAGGGTTCCGATAAGTATGTTGTTCATTTAAGCACGAGGAAATGTTCATGTAGAGCATGACAACTAAGTGAAATTCTTTGTGCACATGTCATATGTACCATCCAACTGAAGGGCCATAACACAGAGGAGTACATTGATGATTGGTACAAGAAACTGAAATATTTTGCTTTGTACCAATTCATGATGTAACTAATTAGAAGTAGCAAGTTCTGGGAGTCAACAGATCGTGAAGCATCTCAACCTTTGCCACTAAAGAAGAAAAGGGGAAGACCAAAGAGAAAATGAGGAATGACGGAGGGAGATGTCTCATGTCAGCGTAGGATGAGTAGGACATGTGTAAAGATGAAATGCTCTTTTTGCCACATAATAGGACACGATACTAAAGGTTGACAATTAATGAAGCAGCAGGAACAGTTGAGGCTAGCCGAAGGGCCTAGTGAAGGGACAATTGGATAAGGACAGATAGAACGGCGAAGTGAGTCGATTGTTCTTCAGTCGTCGATAATAAACCTAGTAAGTCATGACATATGTGTTTATGTTACTTTATGATTTATTACAAATATATACATAGATATAATTGACAAGTATGTAATGTTTTTGTCTTTGTTAGGTCACGAGAATGACACGTGAAGAATTGGCTGAAGCCTCTGCTGTACCTGAAACTAAAGGGCGTGTTCTAAGAAGGCAAGGTAGAAGACAGCCAGCTGAAGGATAGGCCGAAGCAATTGAAGGACCAGTTAAGTCGACTATTCTTCAGCAGTAGTAGAGAACAAAAAGAACCTAGTAATTTAATAATTTGTGTTTAGTTTTCTTTACGTTGTTATATGGTCTGATGCTATATTTATGATGTTCTTTGCATTTTTCTCATATTCGAAGAAGGCAAGCTAGAGCTTAACTACCAATAGAGGGCCCAACTGAAGGGTCACCACAAGATTTATCACCAAGGTCACCACAAATGTCACTAGAAGGGTCATTACAAGGGTCACCACAAAAGCCAACAAAAGGTGTCATTGAAGTTGAGGGGTTAAATAGAAAAACAACTAGAAGAAAGCCAAATCAAGGGCTAGCTACAAGAAAACCATCTAGAAGACGCCTAGATGAAGAATTGGCCAAAGAAGCCCATGCTGTAGCTGAATAGCCACAACAAGAGCCTAGGAAATCACATACGAGAAGAAGGGCCAATCAATCACAAGTACCTGAAAGTGACGTTCCCCTTCGAACAAGAGGAGCTTTTTGGAAGAGGTTAAAACAATATGGTTATGGCCTTTATACAGATGAGCGCACTGGAACAGTCATTCTTAATATAAGTTTTATAGGCTGCATTTAATTTAATTTGTGGTGCAAACTTTTGTTGATAATTGAGTTTTCTTTTTGAAGCCTAGGAGAAGTTCGGAGGTTCTTATCTCTCAAGGCTCAACTCAAGAAACAACGGCTGCGCCAACAAAGAAGAAGACATTGGTTCTGCCAACAAGAAAGAAGAGTAAGAAGAACCCAGTTATAGGTCCATCTGAATTAGTTCAGCCTACGACAGTTGTAGCTTCTTTTGAATCAGTTCGGCTTAGGACAATTACAGCTCCGTCAGAATCAACGCATCCCGAGACAGTTAAAGAAGAAGTCTCACGGTCCAGTTAGAAAAAGTGCAAGAATTATAAATCAAGTGAAAGGTCCATTAAAAGGAGCACGGACATGAGGCATTGTGCATATTAATTAATAAAATGGGATGGGGATATAATATGGTTTGTGGGATTGAGGAGTCAGTTGTTTTACTGTGGATTTTTTTTTAATCGTTTGTCATTGAGTGTGTGAGACTTAATTTCATATCAATAGAACGATCTTGTTATTTGTCATTTTTGCCTTTTTCATTTTTTTTTATTTTGTTTATATTTTTACTTATTGCTTCTAGTGGTGAATTTGTGGTAGTGACTAGAGTGCTCGTGTGGCTGGTGGTGACGGCTGGTGAAGCCTGATGGTGGTGGGTCCATTGTGAGGGTTGGGTTGGGGGCTCTTGCTGTAGCTAGTACTAGTGCAAGTGTGCAGTGTGCATAACTTAGCTTGCACGAGCCCACAAGCCCCTTTGCAACAGACCCATCACCTACCACCCGTAGTGGTTGCTAATGCTGGGTCTATGGTGGTGGCTACATGCTGGTGTGGTAGTTGGAATGCTGGTGTTGCTAGTGGTGGTGGCTAGTGGTGACTGCTGATGCCTATTGATGGTAGGTTTATTATAGGGGTTGGGTTGGGGACTTGTGCTGCACCTGGTGCAAGATGCACCTGGTGCAAGATGCAAGTGTGCAATATGCACATCTTTGCACCAAGTAGTGCTGGTGTAAGCTGGTGCAAGGCACCTTGCACTAGCAAGTTCTGTAGCAGCATACCACTAGCACAGTGGTGGCTGGTGGTGGCTCAAGTAGGTGATTGGGATGCTTGGTGTGGTTGATGGTGATGGCTGGAGGCCGATGGTGGCCAGTTGTGGGTAATGGTGGTGGTTGGTGGTGGCTTGTGATAACTGATGGCTGGTGCAATTTATAGAGGAAACGTACAAAAAAAATTGGTACTTAACTAATCACATTCTAAAAAACTTGACACTTAATTGTTCACTTTTAACCGCAAGTAGCACTTAAGTGATCACTTTTAATAATAACTTGACACTTAAATGATTCTTTTTTATCATGACCGGCATTTAAGTGATCACTAAATACAACTTATAACATTCGAATATCACTCATGTCTATCTTATGTATATGTTGGTTTGCAGCAAACTAGAGAAGCTACTAGTTTATATATATATGGTTCAACTTATGTCAATTTCATTCAATTCAATGTTTGCTGCTGGTTTACATTCAGTTCAAGTAAAGAAGTCACTACAACACATTGACCCAATATACATTCCATTCTCACCAATTTATATTCAAGAATAAGTAAAAACATAGTACAAACAGTATAGTACAAACAATATTTCATTTATTCCCTTTCCTTGACCTCTCCATAAGTACAAGAAGTAACATATAATACATATGACAGCACAAAAAAAAAAAAAAAAAGCCACAACAATGTTGTAAACAACACAAAACTTCTTCTCATCTTTCAAAAAAATAAGTTACATTTCATTTAAAACAAATATATTTGTCCACTCATTTACAACTATGGCAGTTGGATAAACTTTTTCTCATCTTTCAGTACTTTACATTTCATTATAAAGTAGGATATATATATATATATATATATATATATATATATTTTAAAATAAGCAACACAATAAACGCTTAGTAACACTTTTGTTCAATTTTTATCCTTGAAACTTCATTCTTCAAATGGTTAATAGAAGATGCTTGAGCTTGCATTGAGTCAACATCGTTAAGTCATCCACAAGCGTAGATTGAGGTTGATAACATCCATCAAGTAGATCCAATATCACCTCTGTGGCTCGGTGAAAGAATTTCTAATTGACTCATTTGAAATATTTGTATTTCCACCCTTCTTTATATCGGGCACATCTATAGAATTTTCTCCCGGGATTCATTCGAGTCCATGATGTTCTTCTTGGACTTGGTAACCCACAAAAACAGAAACGCTTGCTTTCTCCTTCGCTTTGGCGAGAGGAATTTAAGACGCTGTTGAAAGTCCTACTCTTTATTTCCAATATTCGACTATAGAATTTGGGGCAAATCGAATTAGGGTTTGGGATTAGGGCTCTGGTGCTTCAATGAGATTTTGCCCTATCTACAGTTTAAGATTTAGGACGATTAGAGAGATGACGTCATTTTGGCCGATTTAAGGGCTCTATTTTAGCCAACTATAAAAATGATGTTGTTTTGGGCGAATTAGAGCTGAGTCAGCTCTTCGGCGAGCCACGTAGGCGAGCAATATTAATATTTAATTGCTATGTATGATTTCCGGCCGACTTCGCCGGAAGTGGCACTCAGGTGTCTCTCTTTTCCAAAAATGCAGCATTTAAGTGTCATTTCGTAACTTTCGACATTTAAGTGTCAATTTGTGCCAACTTTTGACACTTGAAGCGATCTTTTGCCTAATACACACACATCACTTTCAAGTGTTTCTATTCTTCTTCTTTTTTGACAAAGGTCTGTTTTGTTCACTGGCGCTCTTCCAAACGCAACTTTGCACGTGCAATCTATCTCACTAGTTTGTCGTCGGCGCATCCATCTCAATGTGCATGCCTCAGTGAGATCGCTGCAGAGGCACATTTCAAAAAACATGCTGAGCCGTTGCGTTGTTCCTCCTTGTCTCATCGTGCTCCGCGGCCTCGTCGCACAGTGTGCCCTTAATCTTCACGTGTGGGGACTCGATCTTCAACGTGGGGAACAACCACATCAACAGGAACTGCACGGCCCAGGCCAATTTTCCGCCCTACTAGTCGAGCTTCTTCTGTTGCCTGACGGGGAGGTTCACCGATGGAAGAACAATTGCCGACTTCATCTGTGAGTTCGCTAACTCGAATAACGACTTTGTAATGTTGTCCTTCTATGAGTAATTTCTTGATTGATTGAAAAAAAAAAAAAAAAAAAAAAAGACATGGCAGCTCAATTTCTGGGCATGGAATTTCAGAATCCATACATGGAGGCAAAAACTGCAGTAATCAATGGGAGTGAGAGGAACCGTCCGTCAAATGGTATAAACTTTTCTAGTGCTGGGAGTGGCGTTGGACATTTGTAAAGAAAACATGCCCAGATTTCATCTGTTATATTCTATCAATAAGCATTTTCCACTTCATTGTTGTGATCTCATGAAATCGATTCTCCTTGATACAAAAATTCCTGCCCTGACAAACGAAATGTCGATTTTGCAACAGGGAGTGACTCCGATTCAGGATCACGACAGTTCCGGGGCCTAGTCAAGCAAAACGAAGTGGATGAGGAATTGGTCCGCCGATCGATGTTCCTCCTCGAGTCCGGCTCAAACGAAGTATTTATCTATTTCGTCCCTATCGTCGCTCCAATCCTCGGGCTCGATGCATACATGTGGGCCATGCTCGTATTGAAGATAAGCAAGAGAGCAACAGGAGCAACAGCAAACAGCGTATTGAGCTAATGCAAGGCAAGGGCAAGGAAGATACAGAACAAATTAAAGTAAAGAACGAGAAGATACAGACTACTAAGCTGATGCAGGGCAAAGACCAAGTCAATCAATACAGTCGGAGTAACAAGTCAGGTGTACAAGCTAGTGACAAAGTATACTTTAGCAATAGACAGATACTGGAGAAAGCTGAAACCTGATAAAAGGAAGAATGGTCTTGGGGTCTTGGAGTCGATCTCAAGGGATTTAGAGTTGTTCAGTTGTTATATCTTTTCTGTACAGTTACAGAGTCTGTTAAGAAGTTTGAAGAGTTAGTATTACTTGCTATAGTATAAAAAGGAGGAAAGGAAGTTAGAAAGTGGGCGAGAGATTAAAACAGATGAAGTACCTACTGTATTTTTCTCTCTTGCTCTCTGATGTATTTCTTCAAACACCTTGTCTTCGACTTTGAGCTTGTTCAATGAAGTTCTGCATATACAAGAATGATTCGAGTTTAATAGAAGAAATGATCAGGAAGAACTGATCAGGTGATGTTTACCTGATTTGATTGCATTGATATTGCTCGATTGTGATTCTTCTCAGCCCGCTGAAGTGGCCTGCTTTATCGGTGAGATCTACAAGCTCGGCGCTCGCTGGATCGTTGTGTTTTCGTTGGGCCCTGTCGGGTGCGTCCCTGCTCGAGCGCTCTTGCTGGGGGCACCGGTAAGCCGGTGCTTACGGGAAGATGAATGCGATGGTCAAGAAATACAACCGTGGCTTAGAGAGCTTGGCCAAGGACGTGCCTATTAAAAGTACCTCGGCTCCATTGCATTAGAGAACGATGTTGTTCAGCGGATTTGCACAATCCCCGCATGCTATGGTACGTAACTTCGCTCTTTTATCGCAATTTCCGCGCGCTATGGTACGTAACATCGCTCTTCTATTGCAATCACCTACTATATGATGAGAATCAAATTCGTTGCAAAGGTAGTAACACTTATGCTGCAAAGTATGCATGCAAACTTGCACGTATTTCCTCTGGCACGTATATGTTTAGCATGCGCAAGGCTTCACTGGCGGTATGAGGTACACAAGTAAGCGATTCATGTCACTGTGTTGTAAGGTCTTTCTGACGTATCGAGGGCGTGTTGCGGTGGCGGGACGCTCGGATGGATGCTCCAGTGTGGCAGAGAAGGCTACACCATTTGTTTGGACCCGAAGCGCTTCCTGTTCTGGGATAACTTCCATCCATTGGAGCGCGCTTATCACCTTGTCTCCAAGGCCTTATGGGGAGGCAAGCGATCTAGGATTCGGCCGATGAATCTGAACACGCTGGCGAATGTTAGCGTCTCTCTCTCTCTCTCGGTCGACAAGCTTGAAGGAAAATACAGAAGGAACTTGGCACGAACATCCGGTTCCGCTTTTAGACTTATATGTCATGCCTCTTTCAACTTTTTTATATGTTGATAAGAACTTGGATAATGAACAAGTTTGCAGTGATCGATCCTCACTTAGAGATCGGAAATGAATCGCATTTCCAGATTAATTTTTTCCTATTAGCTCTAGTGCTTCTGATTTAACTGATGCTAAATATGAAGTCCTTTTTTCGTTCCATGCTAGTAGATTTTGAAAAAGGCTAATAAGCATCGAAAAACCGTTCGTAAAAAGATTATGCGCTAAATTTTTGGGTGACTTGTTAATAACTTACCGATATTTTTATAAATTAGCGAGTCCTTTTGGGAGTTTATGGATTACCAACTTTTCTCATCCTTATCAATGTTTATATATGTTTCTTTTACGTACACCTTAAACTTATAGGCTATTATACAAGTTTACTAATCTTAATATGAGTGACCTATCAACTTTTTATCGATTTAATCACCGATTGATTTTGTGTTGCCAATATTCAATTGCATACCGATTAAGTGTTCATGTTTAGTTTATTCATCAACTGTTTTTTATCAACTTTTATCTGAATTTCTCACAAATGCCTTAAATTTATCAACTCTTATATGTATTTATCAACATTTATTGGTATTACTTAACAGCTTTACTCTCATTAGTTTACCAACTGATATGAAATCCTTTTTGAGTTGCTTACCAAGGTATTTGACATTTTTTAGTTTTATTAGCTGTTGTATTGAGGACCGACTTTTATTTATCTTATGTATCCATTGATTAAAATATACTAATTTTGGAATTTGCCAACCTTAATCAGAGAGATTACCAACTTTTGGCTAATTAAGTTATCAATCACTAAGTCAACTACCAACATATATTTTGTTTTTTCATTGTCAATTGCTTCTATATGTACTGCCCATTGACTAGGGAAAAATACTCAATCAATCCTAAAACTAAGATAAAAATTCATTTCTTAATGTCTCAATTATGTTAATTTAGTCATTAACATTTGAGTGAAATTTCAAAATAGTCATTCTGGTCAATTCTTTTGCCAAAAATCGCTTGTGTAGCGGTGTGCCACATAAGAAGATCACATTATCAAATTTGGCAGTTTTAGATAGAAAAGACTGCAGTGGAATTTCATGCAAAGATTTTGGACGGCAAAAATACGCCCCAAGTGCCAAAAGTTAGCACAAAGGGATACTTAAGTGCTAATACTTACGAAATGGACACTTAAGTGCCACTTTTTATGAAAAATGGGACACTTGAGTGTTACATCCGGCGAATCTTGCCGGAAATTTTTTGTGGCAATTTTTTTATTAATTTTTTTGCTTACGTGACTCGCCGGAAGGCTGACTCGAAAAACCACACACCAAAACAACGTCATTTTGGTAAAATTTGAATTTTAATATAATAATTAATTAAATTTAATTTTAAAAGTAAATAAATAATTAATTAATTAAAAAAGGGGGCAAGTGTGCAGGGGAGGAGGAGGGAGGCAGTTGGTGGTTGAGGGCTTAGCCCTCACCGCCACCGCCTCTCCTTCATCGCCGAAAAGGTGGGGGAGTGTTGGGTAGGGTCGCCGAGCCCCGGCCGAGGGTTGGCGACCCCAATCGACCGGCGGCGAGGGCCTCGTGTAACCTCGCCCAAATTTGGCGGGCGGTGGCCCTTAGGTTGGTCGGGCGAGGGCCAACGACCCTCGCCGCCGGTTGGCCGGGTCGCCGGTCCCCGCCTAGGGCTCGGCCCTTGCCGCCACGGCTTCCCTCCTCCTCCCCCTACCCCACCTTTTGAAAAAAAAGAAAAATTAATTATTTTATTAATTATTTACTACGTCACTACCAAAACGACGTCGTTTTGATATTGTTTAGCTACATCAGCATGCAAAACGACACCGTTTTGCACTTATTTTGCGAGAAATTACGTACGTCGGGATTTTGGCCGAATTGGCATTCAAGCGATCCATTTTGCTCCGATTTTGTCACTTTAAATGTCACTCTTGTAACTTTTGGCACTTAGTGTCCCTTTGTACTAACTTTTGGCACTCCAAGAGTTTGGGTGTCGATTTTGGACTAAATTGGTAAAATTTTGAACTTTGGCATCTAGATTTAAGATTGATTAGACAATTTCTCCAAATAGACTTTTGATTTACAAATTTGTTTAGAAGAATCATCCAACTTTAGAAAGTGGGCAGGTCTAGAATTTGATGTTCATCATTCGTGGAATCTAGTCAATTACTGAATCCAGGTAGTCATTTTAATTGGTTTCTGAGTTCGCAATGAATTCTTAGTCATGCGTCTTTTTTCCAAGAGCAAGAATGTCTTGGCTCGAGTCTGCTTCAGTGAAAGGATGGCCATCTTGGGTAAGCGTCGATGGATGTCCTCGGTGTTCACAAAAGGACATACTGAAACCTTGCGTGTATAGAAGCTTCGCTAGTTTTAGCATCGCTCCTATGTGGCTTTGTATGGAGCTGGAACACAAACAGCACAGGTTCTGGTTCTCGTAGCTGTGGCTGATCGGGTGTCCATGTCTTTCTCTCTCTGTGGTGGCACTGGTTCAATGCATAATCCAGGAAAGAAAAGCTGATATGGGCGGTCAGTCAGATGAGGGGGAAGATGTAGAGCAAATCCGGCAGAGCCAAAAGGTTTACGACATTGATAAGCTTTCTTCTTTTAAGTTTCTATGCGTCCCTGCATGTAGTCTAGTTGCTCTAGTAAACTAAACATACTTCTTATGATTATGATTAGTTTATAAGCACGCCACCGTTTGGAAGGATCGAGACGAAAATGTCCATCCACATATGACAAGCACGAGCGTAAGTTAAAATAGATTAAAGGATGAATGGTGGATGAATATTTATTTGTAATTTCTGTCATAATGCGATGCCGGCTGTTTAAAACCAATGAACCTGGGCAGTACGTTGAAAAGGGCAGTCTTCGTAATGAAGTTTCGTACACGTTCTCAGATGATATTCATGTGTCGTCCGAAAATCTTATTACTAGACGTTCCTTTGAAGGCAACTTTTGTCTTGTTATAGTTGTCCAGTGATGAATAGTAGACTTGCGGCTTTGGAGCTGAAAGCAGCCTTCTAAAGAAATAGTCGTTATTGGAGAATCGTATACTTTGTTGAGATGGGCTGAAGATCTCGGATGGCAATGGTACATCCATAGAGATCTTATCAAGAACCTCCAGCAAGTGTCCTAAGGTTGCTGGAACTTGTATCGTTCTCTATGACAGTGCAACTTTAAAATGCTTTTGCTGTATGCTGTACTCTTCTGAAAACTGTCCAAGATTAATTGAGTGAGGAAGGGAATGTTTCTGGGATAAATGAATATATCAAATGATATTTTTGTAGCTGTATATGCATTATTGCTGATTTTGGGTGTTGCGCCTGTCTTGGGTTTAGTTTAGGAACTTAGTAGCCATTGTTGAAAAATGTAAAGTGAATCCAATGTGAAAAGCCAGAAAATTCTGGAATGGTTCATATTGATCATAAAATTCTCATTACTAGAAGCTTCGGTGTGTTTGTGACCAATGGAAGTCTTCTGCTCATGTTTATTGCAGTTCATGTCTCAATCAAATGTCATCCCCACCAGGCCTTTCCTGTTGGATCTTGAAACTGATTTTCACGAAGCAGAAAGATGCTCATTTCCACATTCTCTTTTGCACGTAATTGTTGCATTTTCTCAATTGATCGACCACCTTGACCAAAAGATGCAAACTGCAGATTTTCTTAATGCATTTTCTGGGCCCTATTATTCACATGAAATCCTAGTATGTTCGGTCATCTATTTACTGAGATGGTCAATCCAAGGTGTTACAGAAGGAGGAGTGTCTTATTTTGAGTCCACTTAGCCAAGGGGGAGAATTGTTAGGAAAATGCTCATGAGTATGAGCCTTCAGATTTTTCCAGGTCTCACGGGCACCCTTTGACTTTCACCATGAAGTACACAACAAATCCATGACTGTCGTTGAAGATGAATTTTCACCAGGAGAAAAGCATGCCAATAGATATCTTTGAAGTTATGACTAAGCATGAAGAGGAGAAGATGGGTGTAGGAAAGACAGCTCGTCTTGTCGGGAACAAGTTCATAAGATAGACGAATTAAGTAGTCAATGCAAACCTCTTGAAACACACATGATGCGAATACATAATTTCATTACAGTAATCCATAAACAAAGTATAATGCCGTCGTGAACAAAGAAATGCCTGTTGTGGCAGTGTTGCACGAACAGATGTCCGATGCTGTGTTTAAGTCAGAAGTTCATTCAACAGCTTGTCAAAGTTTATGGACGATGACCCATTCGGTTCTGTTGCTTCCTGTGCTAATTTCTTCCACTCCGCGATTCTTTCCTTCATTTGTTTTCCCTTGTCTCCTTCCATCAAATCCCTCACTAGCCTTTCCACTTCCTCTCTATTGACCTTACCTGATAGCTCCAAACCAATCTCCCATTTACTGCAAGCGTAAGTGCAGTTTGTCGTCTGGTCCCCAAAAGATGGCCAACAAATCATTGGGACTCCTGAAGACACACTCTCGATTATAGAGTTCCATCCACAATGTGTTAAAAACCCTCCGGTGGACAAGTGGTTGAGAACTGCCTCTTGTGGACACCAATCTGCACACATACTCCTTCCTTCTGTTTCTTCAAGGAATTCCCGGGGAAGAACTGCTGAATCTCCACTTACGAGGTCAGGCCTAATTATCCACAAGAATGGGTGTTTGCTGTTGGCCAGTCCCATTGCAAACTCAATAAGCTCCACTCTTGTCAAGACGGCTACGCTGCCGAAATTAACGTATAGAACGGACTTTGGTTCCTTTGAGTCGAGCCATCGGAGACACTCTGTATCTTCTGTCCACAGATTGCAGTCAATAGACTTCAAGGGGCTCTCTTCCTGCACCAGTTTGTTGACTAGTAACGAGAGTGGACCAATTGCATAGACGCGAGGAAACGTTGATGACAAAGCATTAAGTACTTCTGATTCAAGGTTGTCAAAGGTATGGAAAATTATTGCTGAGGCTGTATTTGCCCTCTCAGCAACATCTATCACAAAATTGAACATAATATCATCAGGATCCGTGGTACGAAGGAAGGTTGGCAGGTCCCATAATCTGATGTCCTTCATTCCTGGAATCCAATCGATTACTATATCCAAATAGCCGTTTGTTAAGTAGCTGGCATCTGCAACACACGGGATATTCTCAGTCTTTCATGTATAGCGTATTACACCATAGAATTTTTTTTTTTTTTTTTTTTTTTTTTTTTTTTTTTTTTTTTTTTTTTAACGATGAGGTAGTTTTAGGTCAGGAGACCTCGGGCTCAAGAGATACCCCGGTGACCTAGGACCGGTAAGAAACGAGCCAAACCACAGGTGGGTGGGATCGAAATTGTTTGTACCAGATGTTCTGGGTGGTCATACATAAGCCATACGCATAATCCACACACACGTCCGCTGCTTAATCACTGAGTCTACTCACAGGGTTAATATATATATATTTTTTTTTTTCCATGTACCTTTTAGTGGAGCGAGGCCCTTTTCCTGAAGAGTCCGGTATTGTTTGAATCCCATGAAGGCGCAGGCAGGGACTGTCCACAACTGTATGATAGGGATGCCGAATTCTTGAGCAGCTTCATTGGTGGCAAGTGACATGACTCCATCGGAGAAAATGCAAGTGACTGGAGGAACATCCGAGTTTGATGCAGCGTGGTTGAGATTGGAGATGAGATCAGAAAATGGAGCAGACATGTTATTTCTGACAGCATCACCTATAGCCATGAGGTCTTGGCTTGAGTCTGCATCCGAGGGAGGAAGGCCGTCGGTGATGGTCAGGAACTGAAAGCCACGGAAGCCATTGAGGGCTTGAGGTCCCCTCGACTTCAGTAGGCGTCGATGGTTGTATTCTGTGTTCACAAAGGATATGTCGAAACCTTTTGTATGTAGAAGCTTTGCCAGTTTTAGCATTGCTCCTATATGGCTTTGGTATGGAGCTGGGATACAGACGGCATGGCTTCTCTTAGCTGAGGCTAATTGAGTGTCCATCTCTCTCTCTCTCTCTCTCTCTCTGTGGTGACACTCAAACCAGAATCTAGTGGATAGAAAAGCTGATATGAATGGTCAGTTTTATAGAGGGGGAGATGTAATTGAAAATTGCGATCCAAAGTTCGAAGGAGTGTTCCAGTAATTAAACATTAAGTTATGCATGCATCTAGCAAAGTTCTACACACCTTTGCATGTGGCTGCCCTATTAAAATCTTGGGGGAGTGTCATGGTAATTAAACGTTAAGTCATGCATGCATCTAGCAAAGTTCTACACGCCTCCGCATGTGGCTGCCCTATTAAAGTGATATACTTTACTGATCGCTGCATGATCAGTTAAATAGCCATGCTACCGTTTTGAATGATCAAGAGGCAAACCTCCACAAAAGACAAGCGTGAGCGTTGAATTGGATTTGTCCAACGTAAAAAAAAATTAATGACGGTTGGTTCCTTTTCACTTAATAATATTTTAATATTTTTTCCAACTTTTTTTTTTTTTTTTTTTCTTATTTTCCTTTCTCTTTCCTCTTTTATTCCTTCCCTTCCTTCTTCCTCCAGCAAGTCACTAAGGACCTCGTCGGCCACTTTTGAGGCTTGCCTAGCCTTTAGCAAGGCTCAACCCTCGTTGGATTGGGCAAGGGCGAGACTTGCTGACCTAGTGCTAGGTCTCCCTCATGGCCTCTAGTGAGGGCTCAAGCCTCACCTAGCCATGCTGAGGCTCGCCCTCACATGCCCTCGCCTTTGGTCAATCGCCAGGCTGGAGGAAGAAGGAAGGGAAGGGGGAAAAAGAAATAGAAAGAAAGAGAAAAAAAAAAAGAAATAGAAAGAAAAAGAAAAATAAATTTGAAAAAATAATGAAATATCATTAAAAATTGTTCATATCAGTTAGCCATGTCATGTAAGTTGACCGATGTTCACGTTGGCAATATTCAACTAAAATTAATCAAAATGATTAAATTAACACTTTGTCAAAAGGTTTATAATTAGATTGATATAAATATAATAAAATTAGAACATTTCTGACACTCTTTCCTCAAGAGCTGGAGAGGAGGTTCTAAGCTTATTGGTACCTTATATTATTTTTTTCTTACACTGTGATTGTAATAACCGGCAGTAGTGTTGTTTCCAAGGGTATGGTGGATTAATGTAAAGGACTAAAATCAACTCTTGCGTTCGCGATGTATAAGAATTATTGTGACCCATATGATTTTATTAATTAATGTTTTGCTAAATATTTAATGCTAAAATGTGTTGGTCATGAGAAGTTACGACTTGAATGAAAGGATCCTCATTAAGAAGTTATTGTTTTTCTGAAGATGTGCGACTCTCATGGAAGTTAAAAAGGCTTTGATTGAAAGCATCTATTGATAATATGTGTAAATAAGAGTCTATTCATCTTTCTACCCATAAAGTGAAAAAAAAAAAAAAAAAAACAAAAAGAAAAACGTCGTATTTGTCCTCCATCATATGGAATATGTTAAAGAAAGCATGGGCATTACTATTGATAAAATATATATCTTCATCCCTCTTATCGTGAAAATCATAAAGTTCAAAGATTCCTATTTTGTATTTTCCACATTGAAGAATTATGTTATCGCTTATGGTTAGTATCCGAGCATGATTAAGGATCTCATAATTTTTTCCGATTATTGAAATATTATGGTTTATGGATGAAGATCCATTTAAAGACGTTAGCCTTTTTCTTGTTATTTGCCTATTGTTGAAATGTTTTCGGAGGGGGCTGCCGAAGGAAATCCGAATGATGGAATGTGTGATGGAAAAAGGAGAAAATCCGTGAACGGGCGCGAAAGGGAAGAAGGCGCATGGATTACACATGCCGCAGGCGCCTCCAAGCGCAAGCTGGATGTTTGGCACGTGGAATCCATACGCCACCCGCCCACATGCGTGTATGCGTGGGATCCATGCGGCCGTGCCGGCCTAAAGGCGCATGCACGGCATGGACCTATTGTCCCTCCGTCGTTATCACGCTTCGACGCCTCTTCACGTTATTACGTTTCTACGCCTCTTAACGTTATTTCGTTTTTGCTCCTGTCTGTTGGATTACTATGATTCTACCCCCCAGCTGATTATTGACCATTTTGCCCCTGGATGTTCATCTATAGTTGTGCCCCTTTGGAATTATGACTTTATGGTTTTGCCGGGTGCAATTTGGTAAAAGTCTGTGCTTTACAATATTAAAAAATTTAATTAAGAATGGCTTGTTAGTCACCAAAGTGGCCAAACCTAAAGATCTTTTGAATTTTTTGATATTGTAAATTGTTTTATTCTATTACTTATGATTAATTGATGCTATGATTGAAATTGATATGTTACATATCTTTATTGTTGTCATGGGTATATTTGTGACGTTCCGAAATTTAGTTCATGTTTCGAATATATAAAATGGTCATTTTATCGACGTGCTTATGGTTATTTACTCTGAACTGATTACTCACAAGTTAACTAATCTATTAGGTGAGGCTATAAAGGGTTACAAATGTGACAGATTAGAAGATTTGATCAAAAATCGAATGCTCGACCATAATAATTGACAAGAGTCAATACTACACTGTTATAAATCAATTAGCAAACGGATATAAGCCGATTCAATGGAAGTACGTAGTTGAATTGCGGGTGGATCCACATGATTACAATATTCACGTCGAACGACAATAAACTGATTTCCTAATGATATTATATTCATGATACGTAATTGAACCCTCGCGACTACATGACAACCGAGGGTCGTCTATGATTCGAAAATGCATAAACATAGGTTGAAAATTATCAACCATGGATCAAACACGCGAAAACCCCTAAAACCCACTCGATAGATTAGGTTGTACTAAAGTCGCTTTCAATCGATTTTAACCATGAAATTTAATTCGATTTCGGGTATCGAACTTTAGAGCGTGTTGCAATTTACTTATTGGATGTCATCTCATCTTTCGTTGAATTTTCGATGAGTCTGAAATTTTTCGGAAAAAGGATTTTTGGACAAGAAGGAAAGGGAAATGAAATTCGGATGAAAATGCTAAAGTGGGTTTTGCTGCCCAAAAAGCTTTATTTTTGAGAAATTATAGTTAAAAAGATAATTGGGAGGGTAAAGATAGGCTTAGAAGACTTTTGAGGCATGTAGATAGAATGTGATAATGAGTTTTTAGGATATTTTCTTAGAAACTCTTTACTTCTTTCTTCTTTATGGTCTTCTCTCCCTTTCTCGCGCAAGAACAGCCCCCCCTTCTGCCGATTCGTCCTTCCGCCCATTTCCCTCCTCTTCCTCACATCATCTTCATCTCATCTCCATTTTCCTTCCTCCTCCATCTCATTTCCCCTCTCCTCCAACTCCTTCTTTGCTGCCGCACATCACCACCACCACGCTACCGTCACCCCATCCCCACGCCACCCTCACCCAACGTCAGCCACCACCACCAGCTCCTCCACCATCACCCCAGCACCTCCAACATCCGCCCGCAACTCCACCATCGCCAGCACTCCACACCACTGCCAGCTCCACCCGCCACTCCATCCTCACGCCGTCACCACCCATCACCCCAACGTCCGCTAGCACCGTCAGCTTCACCACCACCACCGGCCAGCACCGCCACCACCCGCCAGCACCTCCACCACTACCTTGGCCACACCACCATCATTGCCATAAAGCCATGGTCTGCCCGAGCACCCCGAGGCCACCACCAAGCCAAGCCATCCTAGGTGGCCGAGAGCTTGAGGGACTGCCACCGTCGAGCCTCCTTTCAAGCCGCAGGTGTCACGTTTTCGACGTTGTCGCATCGCTGTCGCTGCGAGCCCACTGCCGTCGAAACCCGTGAGTTAATTTCCTCATTGTGGATTAGGGTGTTAATTGCGTTTAGCGGCAGTTAGATTGGTACTAATGGTGATTAATCTTAGTTAACATTAATTTATTTTTAATTGTGATTAAGGATGGTTTAGGTTAAAGTTAATTACGATTAGTGTAAATAATTTCTATTAGTCTAATTAATTGTGTTTAGATTAATTAATCACAATTAGAGTAATTAGTGACGGATTAGTCGTTAAGTAGAATTTTATGCTCGTTTTCTTGGATGAGATTATGCGTGATTTTGATTGTTTGCACGTATGATATTATGTGATTGATTGCTCTATGGTAAATATCGATTATTACTACAAGAGACGGTTTTATAGGAAATAATCTAGAAAAATATAAGTGTCGGGTTTGGATGCTAAATTTTACGTGCTAGATAAACAATGGAGTTTTAAAATAGAAGTGTGCTAAGTTCAACGGGTTAATTTCGAATACGTGACCACGTACAATTATTTTACCTAGATTTTTAAATAAGAAAAATTGGCCAAGCTTGGTATTTGAAAACAAAGTATCATGTTCTTGGCTAAATAACGGCAATAAAGGTTGGTTTGATTGATGATGTGTTTGAATGGTCATTTGATTAAACCTGTCACCCAATGGGAGTTTGGGGACGATGCCCGATTTTATCGGATGCTCGGCAGGGGTCCGTATGCTGAGTCGTAGTTGAGGCCGGACCGAAATTCCTTTATGGAATGCCGTTTAGGCGGGAGTCTTAGATGATGCCATGCCCGATAGGGTACAGGACGATGCCTGGTCATGCCGGAAGATCGCCAACACTTGTGTTGGCTATGACCCGAGGGGTCATAATAATTGGAACACATGTGTCGACAATGTGCATGAAATTCTTGTGTGTGTTTTGATTGTTATTTATGCACGTTACACTATTATTGTTGTGTGAGATGTGCTAATATGCAGGGGTGTGCTGAGACGAGGTGAGTTTATGTGTGGTGTGTGCTTAGGCTGCCTTCGAGACGAATTCGTGCCCTAATCGAGGCTTAAGGATTTAACTCGCTGAGATTTTATCTCACCCCATTGTTGTTAACCATTCAGGGCTGTAGCGTGGAGAACTGCCAGGTGCGGTTGTGGTGGGTGCGAGATGCGACACTTTTTTAGCTGGCTCTGCCATTAGTGAAGTTTAGGTTAACCCTCATCCTTGAAACAGCTTCGTTTGCTTGGGTTTGCTTATTGCGCTCTGAAGTTTTTCGCCACTTGTTGCAATTTAGTCCTTCGAGTTTTTTATGTCGTGGAATCCGGTCCTCTATCTTCTTTGATTTGTGCAAGTAAATCCTTTGCCGCCGCAGAAGTCGCAAAAATTGCTAAATTGCTAATGCGACCTTGCTGAAATGGCAAAAAATTTGACAAATGATGCTGACGTGGCCCACATTGGAAAATCAGTTATTATTATTTTTTTTAAAGAGGCTAACTAGGGGAAAATGGGGCCTCCCCGAAAAGGGGGGGGGGGCGATAGTAGACAACCCTACCTGGATATGTAGATGGGGTCTTGCCATGGTTAGGAAAGGGTCGGGTGGCTCTCGCGAAATCTTGAGTGGAGGGAGAGAGTGAGGGGTCTTAAATTTCTAAGATATGGCAAAAAGACAATTCTAAGATGATTCAATGAACATAATTAATCATGGTGTAGGACTGAATATATCAAATTATATCTTAAAAAAATTCGATTATTTTATGATGAACTGTCAATGTCATATCCAATTATTTCTCGACATTTGATCAATCTAATACGACATAATCAGGTCTCAACGGTTTCTTGGCCAATCTTGTTTTTGTGTCCAAGAAAAGCATGGAAACAGAAAAAAACCGCTATCTAAGAGACAGCTTTTTTTATAGCTAATACACACACATCACTTTCAGGTGTTTCTATTATTCTTCTTTTTTGACAAAGGTCTGTTTTGTTCACTGGCGCTCTTCTAAACGCAACTTTGCTTGTGCAATCCATCTCACTAGTTTTGGCGCATCCATCTCAATGTGCATGCCTCAGTGAGATCGCTGCAGAGACACATTTCAAAAAACATGGTGAGTCGTCGCGTTGTTCCTCCTTGTCTCATCGCGCTCCGCGGCCTCGTCGCACAGTGTGCCCTTGATCTTCACGTTTGAGGATTCGATCTTCAACGTGGGGAATAACCACATCAACAGGAACTGCACGGCCCGCCCTACTGGTCGAGCTTCTTCCATTGCCCGACGGGGAGGTTCACTGATGGAAGAACAATCGCTGACTTCATCCGTGAGTTCGCTAACTCGGATAACGACTTTGTAATGTCGTCCTTCTCTGAGTAATTTCTCGATCAATTGGAAAAAAGAAAAAAAAAAAAAAAAGAAGACATGGCAGCTCAATTTCTGGGCATTGAATTTCAAACCATACATGGAGGCAAATACTGTAGTAATCAATGGGAGTGTGAGGAACCGTCCGTCAAACGGTATCAACTTTTCTAGTGCTGGAAGTGGCGTTGGACATTTGTAAAGAAAAAAACATGCGCACATTTCATCTGTTAAATTCGAGTAAAGAACACCTGGAGTGCCATAACTTGGCACGGGAGGACACTTAAGTGCCATAATTTTTTTTCGGTACACTTAAGTGCCACTTTTTTTCAAATGGAACACTTAAGTGCCAATATCGGAGTAAAATGGAACACTTAGGCTGCGCATGACAAAATTTCTGTTGAAGAAATTGATTTCTCGCCAAAAATCGAGAAATTGATTTCTATTCCCCGGACAAATTTCTGAACAAAGAAACCCGTTTGATAACAACTCAAAATTTCTATTTCTGAAACAGAAATCCGTTTGATAACAGAAAAAAAAAAAATTTATTTCTATGAATCATGCTGTCCCCATCCTTTTACCTCACTCTTCTTGATGTTTGTCATGGTAATTTAATTTGATAAAATTTGGTAAATCACTTTAATTTAGATTGGTAATTCGATAAAGTAGTTAGGAACTTCAAAACATTAGCAATTTATGTAAATAAAAGCTATTAAATAGTATAAAAAATGCTAATATGCAAACTATAAAAGATTTGGTATTTTCAAATGCTAATATGCAAATAGTGAATGTATTTATTCTCCTTATTCAAGATTTGTTACTTTCGCAACTTTTGACTCTTAAGTATCCATTTGTGCCAACTTTTGGCACTCTAGGGGCTCAGGTGTCAATTTTGGATTAAATTGATAAAATTTTGAACTTTGGCATCTAGATTTAAGATTGATTAGACAATTTCTCCAAATAGACTTTTGATTTACAAATTGTCGCAACCTCTTTTTTCAACACCCGCAGTTAGGTACGGGCGTCGGCGGAGACTAATGATTCAACTAAATTTATTAGGTCCGGACTCTCCCAAGTCCACAAATTCACGAATTTAATAGTCTAAGTTTTTTACCTGTAAGTTAATTTTTAAAATGGAGTCGCCACTAACCAATTTGGGGTGGGTTGATTAGAAAC
Source organism: Eucalyptus erythrocorys (assembly GCA_014182555.1). Lineage (NCBI taxonomy): Eukaryota > Viridiplantae > Streptophyta > Magnoliopsida > Myrtales > Myrtaceae > Eucalyptus > Eucalyptus erythrocorys. The sequence goes on along the minus strand of CM024603.1, from coordinate 32,276,423 downwards.
CCATGCGAAGTATTGGGAGAAATATTCGCTCCTACGCAACTAGAGAAATTAGGATCGGGGACTTGATTATACTTAGTTAATCACTAATGCCCTTTCGGTACCTAATCTTGTGTAAACCCTAAGGTTTTTTTTGGATATTTGAGGGATTTTCCATGCATTTTGAGGAAAAAAACATTTTTTGGGTTTTTTTTCTATTTTTTGAACACAAAAGGGACTTTTTTTGGATTTTTGGTATTTTGAAGAAAATACAAGTCTTTTTTGGCTTTTTATGAATTTTTGATTTTTTTTTTTTTTTGAATTTTTTTGGAAAATATAAATATTTTTGATTTTCTTTTTTGGAAAATAAAATATTTTTTTATTATTTTTAATTATTTTTCGAAAATAAATCATTTTTTGATTTTTTGAAAATAAATTATTTATTTATTTTATTTAATATAAAAAACAGACTCGGAGTTTGAGGAGGGGAGAAATGGGAAAGGTGAGGAGAGAGGGTCGACTAGGGTTTGTTTGAAGGAGTGGGTATGGGAAATAAAACAATTTCTATTTCTCAAACGAAATAGAAAAGCTACAATTTCTAGCTTCGATTTCTCCTCCAAAACAATTTCGAAGAAAAATTTGTTTCGAAATAGAGAAATCATTTTGCGTTACCAAACGGGTTTCGTTCCAAACCTCTTGCCGGAAACGAGAAATTGAGAAATTGAGAAATAGAAATTTTATCATGCGCAGCCTTAAGTGCCACTACGGCGAAAATCCGGCCAAACGCAATTTTCCGGCGATGGAGGTCCGTCGTTTTTGCATGCCGACATGGCAAAAAAATGCAAAAACGACATCGTTTCGCGTCGACGTGTAAAAATAATAAAATATTAATTAAATTAAATTAAAACTTAATTTTAAATAAAAGGAAAAAACCACGAAAACCCCGAAAGTTTACCCCGAGTGACACATTTACCCGAACTTTTTTGCGCCGTGAAAAACCCCAAACTTTCAATCTATGACACATTTACCCTATAAGGGCATTTTTGTCTTTTTAATTTTTCTTTTTTTCTTTTTTTTTCTTTTTTTTCTTCCCTCCGCTGGCCATGGCTGAGCCGGCGGAGGGAAGAAGGAAAAAAAAAAAAAAAAAGAAAAATTTTTTTTTAATGAAAAGACCAAAATGCCCTCCAATTTTGGGGTAGATGTGTCACACTTGAAAGTTTAGGGTTTTGGTGTCGCAAAAAAAAAAGGTTGGGGTAAATGTGTCACTTTTGAAAGTTTGGGGTTTTTCACGGCGCAAAAAAAAAGTTCGGGGTAAATGTGTCACTCGGGGCAAACTTCGGGGTTTTTTGTGGTTTTTTCCTAAATAAAAATACTCTAAATTTTTTTTTAAAAAAAACCGCCTCTTGCCGCCGGAAACGACGAAGGGGAGAAATTGAGAAATAGAAATTTTATCATGCTCCCGCGAGCCCTCGCCCAGCCTCGCCCCTCGCCCCTTCGTCCCCCTTTTTTTTTTTTTTTTTTTTTTTTTTTTAATTTTAGAATATTTTTAATTAAATTAATTTTTAATTTAATTTAATTAATTTTTTATTATGTAAACGGCGTCGTTTACGCGAGTCGTCCGACTCGGCTCTCGGCGAGCCACGCAAGTATTAAAAAATAATAAACACATGCCACGTAGGATTTCCGGCAAGGTCGCTGGAGGTGGCACTTAAGTGTCCCATTTGAAAAAAAAAAGTGGCACTTAAGTGTACCGAAAAAAAGTTATGGCACTTAAGTGTCCCCCCGTGCCAAGTTATGGCACTCCAGGTGTCCCAAACTCGTTAAATTCTATCTATAAGCTCGACCAAAAAAAAAAAATTTCTATCTATAAGCATATACTTTCCAGTTCATTATTGTGATCTCATAAAATCGATTCTCCTTGATACAAAAATTCCTGTCCTGACAAGCGAAATGTCGATTTTGCAACAAGGAGTGACTCCGATCCAGATAAGCTACGACAGTTCCGGGCCCTAGTCAAGCAAAACGGAGTGGATGAGGAATTGGTCCGCCGATCGATGTTCCTCCTCAAGTCCGGCTCAAACGAAGTACTAATCTATTCCATCCCTATCGTCGCTCCAACCCTCGGCCCCGATGCATACATGTGGGCCATGTTAAGACCATAAGGAACAACAGCAAGAATGGAAATTCCACTGATATGCAACAAGAACAGAAGATTACTAAATGCTGCTGAATGTGCTGAATGCTGCTGAATGTGCTGACTAAATGCTGCTGAATATGATGCTGCTGAATGTGCTGATTCAAGTACTGAAAGATGTTACTAAAGGAATGAGAAAAGAAGAAGCTTAGCTCAGTCTCGAAGCTTAGCTCAGTCCTCAAATTCCCCTGCTTTCAGTTTTCCTGTAACTCTGTTTTTCCTTCCCCTGTTTCTGTAATACAAGACAATTAGTTAGTTTACTTCTTTCTTCAATATTGGTTAGTTAGCTAGTTTTCCTTTCCACAACTGTAAAAGCAACTGTATAACCCTCAATTATAAGAGGGGTAACTCAAGTACTGGAAAGATGATGCGAAATACAATGAGATTAAAACCTCTTCATCTTGAAATCTCTCTCAATTTTCCTCTATACCTAAATTTCTTCAGGCCATGCCCATTGAAGTGGCCTGCTTCATCGGTGAGATCTACAAGCTCGGCGCTCGCAGGATCGTTGTGTTTTCGCTGGGCCCCATCGGGTGCGTCCCCGCTTGAGTGCTCTTGCTGGGGGCATCGGCGGACCGGTGCTTACGGGAAGATGAATGCGATGTTCAAGAAGTACAACCCTAGCTTGGAGAGCTTCGCCAAGGACGAGCCTATTAAGTACCCCAGCTCCATTGCGTTAGAGAACGATGTTGTTCAGCGGATTTGCGCAATCCCCGCATGCTATGGTACGTAACTTCGCTCTTCTACCGCAATCGCCATGCACTATGGTACGTAACATCGCTCTTCTATCTTAATCACCTACTATATGACGAGACTCAAATTCGTGGCAAAGGTAGTAACACTTATGCTGCAAAGTATGCATGCAAACTTGCACGTATTTCCTCTGGCACGTATACGTTTAGCATGCACAAGGCTTCACTGGCGGTATGAGGTACACAAGTGAGCGATTCATGTCATTGCGCTGTAAGGTCTTTCTGACATATCGAGGGCGTGTTGCGGTGGCGGGACGCTCAGATGGATGCTCCAGTGTGGCAAAAAAGGCTACAAGATTTGTTCGCACCCGAAGCGCTTCCTGTTCTGGGATAACTTCCATCCATTGGAGCGCGCATATCACCTTGTCTCCAAGGCCTTATGGGGAGGCAAGTGATCTAGGATTCGGCCGATGAATCTGAACATGCTGGCGAATGTTAGCGTCTCTCTTTCTCTCTCTCGCTCGACAAGCTTGAAGGAAAAATTGGTAAAATTTTGAACTTTGCATCTAGATTTAAGATTGATTAGACAATTTCTCCAAATAGACTTTTGATTTACAAATTTGTTTAGAAGAATCATCCAACTTTAGAAAGCGGGCAAGTCTAGAATTTGATGTTCATCATTCGTGGAATCTAGTCAAGTACTGAATCCAGGTAGTCATTTTAATTGGTTTATGAGTTCGCAATGAATTCTTAGTCATGCGTCTTTTTTCCAAGAGCAAGAATGTCTTGGCTCGAGTCTGCTTTAGTGAAGATCTTGAGTAAGCGTCGATGGATGTCTTCAGCGTTCACAAAGGACATACAGAAACCTTGCATGTATAGAAGCTTCGCTAGTTTTAGCATCGTTCCTATGTGGCTTTGTATGGAGCTGGGACACAAACCTCACAGGTTCTAGTTCTCGTAGCTGTGGCTGATTGGGTGTCCATGTCTTTCTCTCTTTGTGGTGGCTCTGGTTCAATGCATAATCCAAGAAAGAAAAGCTGATATGGGTGGTCAATCAGATGAGGGGGAAGATGTAGAGCAAATCAGGCAGAGCCAAAAGGTTTACGAGATTGATAAGCTTTCTATTGATGTATCAAGATTGCACTATCTATTTTTTTCTTTGTTTAGTTTAGTCAGTTTGCCAATGTCCTATTTTCTAGGACTTAGTTCATGGTTGTTTTACTTGGTCAATCTTATCTTGTAGGAGCAGTTAGCTGCATGTTTTCTTTTTTGCTATTACGTTAGTTTGTTGCTGGTTTTGTGGACCAAGCAAGCTGTCAGTGGGCAACGTGGGTTTATGGTTAAGTTCTAGTATGTATTTGAACATTTTTCAATTTTCTAAAAAAGACACGCAGTTTTTGCTATCAACTCCTTCTCTATTCTTTTGAAAACAACATTGGTATTAGAGCCTCCTTGATCTTAAGGGGCTGTGAGTGACTTGTGAGATTGATTGAGAGGTGTGTCTGCATCCATAAAAGCAAGATGGAGGCAGGATCGAGTGGTTTTTCAGCAATGGCTTCGCTGGCATTTGATGGAGAAAATTATCAAGCCTGGGCAGTGAGAATGTGAGCCTATCTAGAGGATTGAGATTTTTGGGAAGCTGTGGAACAAGATTATGAAGTTGCTCCCCTTCCTGACAATCCAACCATCAATCAAATCAAGTTTCACAAGGAGAGGACAATAAGGAAAGCAAAGGCAAAGTCTTGTTTATATGCTACTATCTCACCTGCCATTTTCAGCAGAATTATGGCTTGTGAATCAACCAAAGCTATCTAGGACTTTCTCAAAACTGAGTATCAAGGAAATGAGAGGATCAGAAGCATGAAGGGGCTAAATCTGATCACAGAATTCGAGAGACTATAGATGAAGGAGTCTGAGACAATTAAAGAGTATTCTAATAAGTTGATAAGCATTGCAAATCAGGCAAGAGTTCCAGGCATTGACCACTCTGATAATAGGCTAGTGTAGCAGATTCTTGTCTCCTTGCCCGAAAGGTTTGAGGCAACCATTGCCTCTTTGGAGAATACCAAAGATTTGTCTCAGATCAAGTTGGCAGAATTGCTAAGTGCTCTACAAGCATAAGAGCAGAGAAGGTTAATGAGGCTGGAAGGAAGTATAGAAGGAGCTCTGCTGGCCAAAGAATAGCAGAATGTAGGAGAAAAAATCAAGAAGTGGAAAGGGAAGAAAGGAAATGGCAGTAGTGGTTCAGAAGTTGCTACAGGAGAAAACAGTGCGGGCAACACCAAGAACAATTGGGGAAGATATTCCTCATGTCAGCATAGTGGAAAAAAGAATCATCCACACTTTAGGTGTTGGAAGAGGCAGATGTAAGGTGCAGAAAGTGTCATAAGCTTGGACACATTAAGAAGTTCTACAAAGAGAAGATAGATCAGCAGCAAGGTGAGGTACATGCTATAGTGTAGCAAGAGGTAGATCAACTGTTTGTTGCCTCTTGTTTCTCCTCTAGTACTCCATGTGACAGTTGGCTTGTTGATAGTGATTGCACAAACCACATGACAAGTGATGAAACGCTGTTTGTAAACTTGACAAGTCGTTGAAGTTAAGAGTGAGGATTGGGAATGGGGAGTACTTAGAAGTGAAAAGTAAAAGGACTATAGCAATGGAGAGTTGTGCTAGAACTAAGCTGGTTTCTAATGTGATGTATGTGCCTAAAATTAATTAGAATTTGCTGAGTGTGGGGCAGTCGATAGAAAAGGGATTTAAGGTGATATTTGAAGAGGAGAAGTGTTTGATCTTTGACTTCGGTGGTCAGCAGCCGTTCAAGATAAAGATGCAACAAAAAAGTTTTTTTTTTTTTTTTAATCCTCTTGAGAAGGAGCAGATGGCATTCAAGTGTCAGGCTAATGATTTAGAATTATGGCACAAGAGGTTGGGGCACTTTCATCATAAAGGTATGATGGTCATGCAGAGAAATGAAATGGCAACTGGGTTACCAAGCTTGGAGGAGCAAATCATAAGGTGCAAAGCTTGTTTGCTGCGCAAGTAGACAAGACTTCCCTTCAAGGAATCCACTTGGAGAGCTACAGAGAAGTTGTAGCTGATTCATATAGATCTATGTGGTCCACAAGTGACTCCTTCACTAAATGGCAGCAGGTATTTCATTATTTTCATTGATGATTATACTAGAATGTGCTAGATTTACTTTATGAAGCAAAAGTCAGAAGTTGTTGAGGTATTTCTAAAGTTTAAGAAATGGGTTGAGAACCAAAGTGGCTGTAAGATTCACGTCATTAGATCTGATAATGGAACAAAATATACTTCACAAAGGTTTAACTCTTTCTGTGAAGAGGTTGGAATTAAGCATCAGCTTACTGCTTCTTACTCTCCACAACAAAATGGAGTTAGTGAGAGGAAGAATAGAACTATTATGAAGATGACTAGGTGTCTGCTGTATGAGAAATATCTACCAGAAGAGTTTTGGGCAGAAGCAACAAACACAACAGTTTTTCTGTTGAATAGACTACCTACGAGGGTATTGGCGATGAAGACACCCTTTGAAGCTTGGTTTGATGTCAAGCCAATTCTAAGAAATTTGAAGGTGTTTGGCTGTTTGTGTTTTTCCATATTCCACAGGTTAAGAGAGACAAGTTGAGAGAGAAAGTTGAACCTAAGATCTTTGTTGGCTACAGTTTAGTGTCAAAAGCTTACAAGATCTATCAACCACAGATGGGGAAGGTGATCGCTAGCAGGGATGTTCAGTTCCTAGAAGATGAGAAATGGGACTGGACAATTGAGCCACAAGGCAAGCACAAAGAGGTCTCATTGGAACCTGACGAGCTAGTGGATGATGTTCCAGTTAGAGGTACTAGATCTCTGACTGATATATATCAAAGGTGCAGTGTGGCTGTTTTGAAACCTGCAGGTTATGAGGAAGCTAAAAGTGATCAGAGGTGGATGAATGCAATGAAGTAAGAGTTGGCTATGACAGAAAAGAACCTGACATGGGAGTTAGTGGAGAGGCCTGAAGACAGGAAGGTGATTGGAGTAAAATGGGTTTTCAGGACCAAATTTAATCTCGATGGCTCAGTGAATAAGCATAAGGCCAGGTTGGTGGTGAAGGGATATGCACAAGTTTGGGGAGTTGATTTCTTAGAAACCTTTACTCATGTGGCAAGACTTGATACAATTAGAATGATTCTTGCTTTGGCAGCTCAACAAGGATGGAAGGTATATCAGTTAGATGTGAAATCTGCATTTTTGAATGGAGTGTTACAGGAGGAGATTTATGTTGAGCAGCCAAAAGGCTTTGTCACACTAGGCCAGAAGGAGAAAGTTTATTTGCTGAGAAAGGCTCTCTATGGCTTGAGGCAAGCTCCCAGAGCATGGTATAGTAAGATGGATGAGCACTTGCTAAGCCTAGGTTTCAAGAAAAGCCTCAATGAATCCACTTTATAAGTCAAGAAGTTAGTATTTGACTTAGTGGTGGTGTCTTTGTATGTTGATGATATGTTGGTGACAGGGAGTAATAGTGCTCATATTACTGCATTTAAGCAAGAGATGATGAAGATGTTCGAAATGACTGATCTTGGTGAGATGTCATATTTTCTAGGAATGGAGGTTAGGCAGACTCAGAATGAAGTTTTTATCTGTCAGAAGAAGTATTTGAAGGAGATCCTAAGGAGATTCAACATGGAGGAGTGCAAGAGTGTGAGTACTCCAATGGGTCATAAGGAAAAGCTTGAAAAGAATGATGGATTAGAACCTATAGATGAAAGAGTTTATAGAAGTGTGATTGGCTGTCTTATGTATCTCATTGCAACTAGGCCATACATTATGTTTCCTATAAGTGTCTTATCTAAATTTCTCAATTGTGCAAGTGAGTTGCATATGGTAGCTGCAAAGAGGGTATTGAGGTACTTAAAAGGTACTCTTTCATATGGGATTAAGTTTTGTCGAGTTCAGGAGTTTAAGTTGCAGGGGTATTTGACAGTGATTGGGTAGGATCAGTGGATGATATGAGGAGCATTTCAGGTTATTGCTTTACATTTGGGTCAGCATGTTTTTCATGGTATTCAAAGAAGCAAGAAATAGTGGCTCAATCAACTGCAGAAATTGAGTTCATTGCAGCTATTGCAGCTGTAAATCGAGCGTTATGGTTGAAGAAGCTGATAGATGATCTGCATATGCAGCAAGAAGAAGACATAGAAGTGTTTGTGGATAATCAAGCTACTCTGGCCATTTCACAGAATCCAGTATTTCATGGAAGAACAAAGCATTTTAAGGTCAAGTTTTACTTTAGATGTGAAACTAGTGTACTGCAGTTCAGAAAACTAGATTGTAGATATATTCACGAAGTCATTTCATGTTGGTCGATTTGAACTTCTCAGGGCAAAGTTAGGAGTGTGCAGTACTTGATCCAGGAGGAGAGTGTTGATATATCAAGATTGCACTATCTGTTTTTTTCTTTGTTTAGTTTAGTCAGTTTGCCAATGTCCTATTTTCTAGGACTTAGTTCATGGTTGTTTTATTTGGTCAATCTTATCTTCTAGAAGTAGTTAGCTGCATGTTTTCTTTTTTGCTATTACGTTAGTTTGTTGCTGGTTTTGTGGACCAAGCAAGCTGTCAGTGGGCAACGTAGGTTTATGGTTAAGTTCTAGTATGTATTTGAACATTTTTCAGTTTTCTAAAAGAGACACCCAGTTTTTGCTAACAACTCCTCTGTTCTTTTGAAAACAACACTTTCTTCTCTTAAGTTTCTATGCGTCCCTGCATGTAGTCTAGTTGCTCTAGTAAACTAAACATACTTCTTATGATTATGATTAGTTTATAAGCGCGCTACCGTTTGGAAGGATCAAGACGAAAATGTCCATCCACATACGACAAGCATGAGCGTAATTTAAAATAGATTAAAGGATGCTTCCTTTTCAAAGAATGGTAGATGGATATTTATTAGTAATTTCTGTCATGATGCGATGCCGGCTGTTTAAAACCAATGAACCTGGGCAGTATGTTGAAAAGGGTACTCTTCTTAATGAAGTTTCGTACACGTTCTCAGATGTTATCCATTTTTCGTCCGAAAATTTTATTACTAGACGTTCCTTTGAAGGCAACTTTTGTCTTGTTATAGTTGTCCGGTGATGAATAGTAGACTTGCGGCTTTGGAGCTGAAAGCAGCCTTCTAAAGAAATAGTCGTTATTGGGGAATCGTATACTTTGTTGAAAAGGGCGGAAGAGATCGGATTGCAATAGTTTATTTTTATAGAGATCTTATCAAGAACCTGCAGCAAGTGTCCTAAGGTTGCCGGAACTTGTATCGTTGTCTATGACAGTGCAACTTTAAAATGCTTTTGCTGTATGCTGTACTCTTCTGAAAACTGTCCGAGATTAATTGAGTGAGGAAGGGAATGTTTCTGGGATAAATGAATATATATCAATTGATATTTTCGTAGTTGTATATGCACTATTGCTGATTTTGGGTGTCGCGCCTGTCTTGGGTTTAGTTTAAGAACTTAGCCATTGTTGAAAAATGTAAAGTGAATCCAATGTGAAAAGTCAGAAAATTCTGGAATGGTACAGATTGATCCTAGAATTCTCATTACTAGAAGCTTCGGTGTGTTTGTGACCGATGGAGAGAAGTCTTCTGCTCATGTTTAATGCAGTTCATGTTTCAATCAAATGTCATCCCCAGCAGGCCTTTCCTGTTGGTGCTTGAAACTGATTTTCACGCAGCAGAAAGATGCTCATTTCCACATTCTCTTTTACACGTAATTGTTGCATTTTCTCAATTGATCGACCACATTGACCAAAAGATGCAAACTGCAGATTTTCTTAATGCATTTTCTGGGCCCTATTATTCACATGAAATCCTAGTATGCTTGGTCATCTATTTACTGAGATGGTCGATCCAAGGTGTCACAGCAAGAAGAGTGTCTTATTTCGAGTCCACTTAGCAGGGGGAAAATTGTTAGGAAAATGCTCATGAGTATGAGCCTTCAGATTTTTCCAGGTCTCATGGGCACCCTTTGACTTTCACCATGAAATACACAACAAATCCATGACTGTCATTGAAGATGAATTTTCACCAGGAGAAAAGCATGCCAAAAGATATCTTTGAAGTCATGACTAAGCATGAAGAGGAGAAGATGGGTGTAGGAAAGACAGCTGGTCTTGTCGGGAACAAGTTCATAAGATGGATGAATTAAGTAGTGCATGCAAACCTCTTGAAACACATATGATGCGCATATATAATTTCATTACACTAATCCATCAACAAAGTATAATGCTGTTGTGAACAGAGAATTGCCTGTGGTGGCAGTGTTGCACAAACAAATGTCCGATGCTGTATTTAAGTCAGAAGTTCATTCAACAGCCTGTCAAAGTTTATGGATGATGACCCATTTGGTTCTGTTGCTTCCTGTGCTAATTTCTTCCACTCCGCGATTCTTTCCTTCATTTGTTTTCCCTTGTCTCCTTCCATCAAATCCCTCACTAGCCTTTCCACTTCCTCTCTCTTGACCACACCTGATAACTCCAAACCAATCTCCCATTTACTGCAAGCGTAAGTGCAGTTTGTCCTCTGGTCCCCAAAAGATGGCCAACAAATCATTGGGACTCCTGAAGACACACTCGATTACAGAGTTCCATCCACAATGTGTCAAGAACGCTCCGATGGACAAGTGGTTGAGAACTGCCTCCTGTGGACACCAATCTGCGTACATACTCCTTCCTTCTGTTTCTTCAAGGAATTCCAGGGGAAGAACTGCTGAATCCCCACTTACAAGGTCAGGCCTAATTATCCACAAGAATGGGTGTTCGCTGTTGGCCAGTCCCATTGCAAACTCAATAAGCTCTTCTCTTGTCAAGACAGCTATGCTGCCAATGTTAACATATAGAACCGACTCCGGTTCCTTCGAGTCGAGCCATCGAAGACACACTGTATCTTCTGTCCACAGATTGCAGTCAATAGATTTGAGGGGGCTCTCTTCCTGCACTAGTTTGTTGACTAGTAACGAGGGTGGGCCAATTGCATAGACGCGAGGAAACATTGATGATAAAGCATTAAGCACTTCTGATTCAAGGGCATCAAAGGTATGGAAAATTATTGCTGAGGCTGTATTTGCTCTCTCAGCAACATCCATCATAAAATTGAACAAAATATCATCAGGATCCGTGGTACGAAGGAAGGTTGGCAGGTCCCATAATCTAATGTCCTTCATTCCTGGAATCCAATCAATCACTGTATCCAATTGACCATTTGTTAAGTAGCTGGTATCTGCAACACACGTGATATTCTCAGTCTTTCATGTATAGCGTATTACGCAAAAGAAACTCCTTTTTTTTTTTTTTTTTTAAATGAGGAAGTAGTTTTAGGTCGGGAGACCTCGGGCTCAAGAAATACCTAAGTGACCTAGGATCGGTACAAGCCAAACCAAAGGTGGGTGGGATTGGAATTGTTTGTACTAGATTATCTGGGTGGTCATACATAAGCCATACACATAATCCACACACACGTCCGCTGCTTAGGGTGTGTATGGTAACGTTTTTGTTCCTGGGAATAGTTTCTTTTCATGAACACTTTTTTTCTATTTTTGTTATCGGAAATAATTTCTAAGCATTTTAAGGCGTTTGGTAACTATAAAAAATTTCTGTTCTAGGAAGACAAATACGTTCGATACAACTGCAAATATTTTTGTGACTTAGAATTTCTTTTAATATATTAATAATTTTACTACTTTTTTCTTTTCTTTTTCTTTTTTTCTCCTTCCTCTTAGTCGGTCACTAGCCTTGGCTATGGCTGACTGGCGACCGGCCAGATGAGGGCCGGCGAGATCGCCAACCTAGGGGGAGCCTTGCCGTGGCTCAGGGAGGCTCGGCCTCGCCATAGCTGGGCAAGGCGATGTCGCCCAGATTTGGCGAGGCTGAGCCTCACCGGACCATCGGCGAGGCTCAACCTTGCCTAGCCACCGTGAGATTGGCCTGGCAGTGGTCGAGTGAGATAGAGCCTCGCTTGGCCAAGGTGAGGCCAAGTGACATCGACCTTGCAATGGCTGGGTCGGTGTTGCCTAGCCTTGCGACTCGCCCAGCAACGGTGAGCTCGGGGCAACCTTGCCAAGGGCCGACAAGGCTTCGGCAACCAGCTAGGAAGAAGAGAGGAAAAAAAAAAAAAAAGAAAAGAATAGGAAAAAAAAATAGTTTTTTGAATTGTTCCCAAAAATAAGAAGTGACTCTTTTTTTTTTCTTGTTTCTATTCCAGATATGTTCCCAAAAATAAAAAACTTACCAAATGCATATCTCTTCTATTTCTACTCTCAGAAACAAAAAAACAAAAATACCTATTCCTGGGAGCGTTACCAAACGCGTCCTTAATCATTGAGTCTACTTTAAAATATATATATTTCCCAAAGAGTCCGATATTGTTTGATTCCCATGAAGGCGCAGGCAGGGACTGGCCACAAATGTATGATAGGGATGCCGAATTCTTGAGCAGCTTCATCGGTGGCAAATGACATGAAACCATCGGAGAAAATGCAAGTGACTGGAGGAACATCCGAGTTTGATGCAGCGTGGTTGAGATTGGAGATGAGATCAGAAAATGGAGCAGACATGTTATTTCTGACAGCATCACCTATAGCCATGAGGTCTTGGCTTGAGTCTGCAACTGAGGGAGGAAGGCCATCGGTGATGGTCAGGAACTGAAAGCCGCGGAAGCCATCAAGGGCTCGAGCTCCCCTCGACTTCAGTAGGCGTCGATGGTTGTATTCTGTATTCACGAAGGAAATGTTGAAACCTTTTGTATGTAGGAGCTTTGCCAGTTTTAGCATTGCTCCTATATGGCTTTGGTATGGACCTGGGATACAGACGGCATGGCTTCTGTTAGCCGAGGCTAAGTGAGTGTCCATCTCTCTCTCTCTCTCTCTCTCTCTCTCTCGTGACACGCAAACCAGAACCCAGGGGAAAGTACTTTTCTCATCACTGTGATCAGTTTATAAATAGCCATGCTACGGTTTTGAATGATCAAGAGGCAAACCTCCACAAAAGACAAGCGTGAGCGTTGAATTGGATTTTTCCAACGTAAGAAAGATCGGAGATTGGTTCCTTTTCACTGAATGGTAGATGAAACCGTTAGTTGTTATCACTTGATAATGCTACGCCGGCTCTTGGGAACAAATGAAACTGTGGAGAGCAGTCCACGAGTCTTCCGCCCTGACTTACCTTTGGAACCTACTTTTTGTCCTGTAATAGCCGTCCGGCGGATAAAAAATACTCGCGGCTTTGGACTTAGCTGAAAGCTACTTTCCAAAAAGCTTGCTGTCAATGAACAATTGGCATATACTGTTGAAATCGGCCAAAAGATCCACGATGGGAACAGTGCATCTACTGAAATCTTACCAAGAACCCGAAAAAGCATAAAAAGTCATAAAAATCTATTATTTTATGTCAATTTAATTCTAAACATTTTGACATTGTCAAGTTAGTCATTTCGGTTAATTTTGACTAAATATTGCTGACGCAGACGCTTGCTCTATGTGGCACGGCCGACACACGGCCGACAACGACGTAAATAACTTTTATTAGTATTTTAATTTTTTTCCAATTAATTTTTTTCTTTTTCTTTTTTTTTTTTTCCTTTCTCATTCCTTTTTATTTTTATTTTTATTTTTTCCCTTCCTTCTTCCTCCAGTCATTGAGAATCGTGTTAGCCACTAGCAAGACTCGCCTAACCCCTAGCGAGACTTGACCCTAGTCAAATCGGATGAGGCGAGCCTTGCCAGCCCAGCGTGAGGTTGCCCTCGCGGCCTCTAGCGATGGCTCAAGCCTCACCTAGCCATGCTAAGGCTCACCCTCACTTGTCCTCACCTTTGGTCAATCACCAAAAAACCAACTGGAGGAAGAAAGAAGGGAAGGGGGGCAAAAAAAAAAAAGGAAAGTGAAAGAAAAAAATATATTCAAAAAATTATTAAAATATTATTAAAAGCTATCTACATCAATCTCCCATGCCATGTAAGCTGATTAATGTTTGCGTTAGCAATTTCTAGTCAAAATTAGCCGAAAAGACCGAATTAGCACTATGTCAAAAGGTTTATAATTAAATTGATGTTTTTTTTTTTTTCAGGGAACCCCGCACGGCCGGATGCCGGGAGTAAACCACTGGGGGCGACACGTGCTAGTCACCACACACATGCCACCAAGTAAGTCACCCTGCGACGCGTTGGGGTTTCGAACCCCTCCCCTTCGTGAGGGGGATGAGGCCCAAAGCCAACTGCACCACCCATGAGGGTGATTAATTAAATTGATGTTAATACAATAAGTTTAGAACTTTTCTTACACTTTTCCCTAAAAAACTAGACAGAAGCGTTATAAGCTTATCGGTACCTCATTTACTTTTTTTTCTTATACTGCAACTGTAATATTTGGTACCAGTGCTGTTCCCAAAGGTGTCGTGGATTAATGTAGAGAACTAAAATCAACTCTCGCGTTTGCATGAAATCAGGAGAATGCCGCTCATCCAAAGGTGCATGCAGGTTCCAAAGGTGTCCCAGAAGAGGAGTGTCTGAGTGCTCGTCTTCTTAGCCGAGCGAAGAGTTGCTTGGAGAATATTCATAAGCATGAGCTTGCAGAATTCATCACCAGGCAGTGGTGGATTCTGACCAATTTGCTGAGTAGCTTGACAGAGTTTCGTACTCCACTTTCTCTCAGTAAATTCAAGGGGTCCCGACCAGTGGAGCCGAGGATTCATGTACCCTGAAATTGTAAAAGACAGCAGCACCTCTTCGTTGAGAATTTGTGCAAACTCATTCACTTGAGACTGCCCAATGATGATGCTTTCAATCACTTTCCAAAGATGGCGCAACGCGTTAGCATTAAGGGTGAGTGGTTCCAGATTCCGAGATAATGTCAATGTGGCGTCTGAAAATCTTTTTACCAGACGTTCCTTTGGAGGCAACTTTTGTCTTGTTATAGTTTTCTGGTGATGAATAGTAGACTTGCGGCTTTGGACTAGCTGAAAGCAGCTTTCTAAAGGAATAGTTGTTACTGGGGAGTCATATACTTTGTTGAAATGGGCCGAAGATCTAGGATGGCAATAGTACATCCATAGAGATCTTATCAAGAACCTGGAGCGTCCTAAGGTTGCTGGAATTTGTATCACTCTTATGACAGAGCAACTCTAAAATGCTTTAACTGTATTCTGAAACCTGTCCGAGATTAATCGAGCGAGGAAGGGAACATTTCTGGGATAAATGAATATATCAAATGATATTTTCAGAGTTGTATGAGCATTAATGCTGATTTTGGGTGTCGCGCCTGTCTAAGGTTTAGTTTAAGAACTTAGTAGCCATTGTCGAAAAATGGTGAATCCCGTGTTAAAAGCCAGAAAATGGTTCAGATTGATCCTAGAATTCTCGTTACTAGAAGCTTCGGTGTGTTTGTGACCGTGAAGTCTTTTGTTCATGTTTATTGCAGTCCATGTCTCAATCAAATGTCATCCCAACCACACCTTACCGGTTGGTGCTTGAAACTGATTTTCATGATGCTGGGACAATTAATTTTATTGAGAGTACTAATGTGTTAGTACAAGTCTTACTACTAGCTTGGTAATGAACTTAGGGATGTTACGCACCATAAACAATTAGGATAACATGGAGCATGAGAGAAATAATGTTGCAAATGTATTTGCAATTACTGCAATCAAATTATGTCAACTTGCAATTAAATTAAATGAGATTTAATTTAATTTGTATTATAGTCATGAGCCTACGTGCATATGATGCACACGCATGCCCAAAGTGAATATATGTTAAGGTATTCCAAATGCACACATAAAGATTATGCCTTTCGGAGCTTTAAATTTTGAATTTATGGCTCACAAGGAAGGGTGGTGATCATGGAAAAATCTTTAATCATTATGATTGTTGTATGGATGAATGTATGATGATTCCATGTATTCTTTTTGGGGTTGTAATTATTAAATGGAGGCCACATCCTTCCTTTTATATTTATTTTCATGAAATGTAATTTTAGCATAGTTTAGTATATCAATTGTTGATGTAAATGCTACGAGAGAAAGAGGAGCCATTGGAGGAGCCCTAATAGTTACATATCAAGGATTGGGATTTCAGTTGTACTATCATTATTATTGTTTAATTAATGGCAGTGACATATTTATTCATTTGTCTAATTATTTTATATTTATAAATGATTCCATAAGTTCAGTTGCAACTTGACCTACTCTTGAGACATTAAGAATATATGTGACGGGTTCATAATTAGACTGAATCTTTAAATCATTCCCAGTCGATAGATTATTAAGTGGATATTAATAATCCCGTTGAGACCGGTGTGTTCTTAACTTCACCATTAAGTATTGAATACTTAAGGGAATGATGAGTCACAAACCATTGGATATTGTGATGTCTGAGTTAGAACACAAGTGTTTGTATTAGATAAGTTCACTGAACGTAACGCATATGGAATGATTAGCGACATGGAAGCTTTTAGCGTGGTCAATGTCTAATTTTTCTTGCTTTAGTCTTGTGTAAATAATTCTTAGACCTGAGGCACGGTGTTAACTTGTCTGTCGAACAACTATGGTTCACAGGCGCACATAATACCGGGTCATTGATCCGTCTTTATACTTGATAGTCATAATTTGTGTTGCACATGTACACAATATGGAATCTGTCTCCTTACTATATGCAAGGTATAATAATGATGTCTTATGCGATCTAATTATGACATTGCATTGAAATCCTCAGCCGAAATTGTAACCGAGAATAAATTGTTTATGTCTCGAATAAAATGTATGTCAATTAGGTTTATGCATATGATCGAATTGGTGACTTGACAAATATTCCATGATTTTTGTTCGATCGGGACATAGTAAGATAGAAAAATTGAATTATACTATAACCAAAGCTAACAAGTTCATTATATTCTTGAAACATTTAGACTATCTGAGTAGCCATGACATATTGCTAGATGTCAATCATGATTTGTAGGACCCAAAGATTAATCGGGACAATTAATTCTGGACAATTAATTCTTTTGGGAGTACTAATGTGTTAGTACAAGTCTTACTACTAGCTTAGTGATGAACCTATAGATGTCACACAAAATAACAATTAGGATAACGTGAAATAAGAAAGAAATAATGTTGCAAAGTGTTTGCAATTACTGCAATCAAATTGTGTCGACTTGAAATTAAATTAAATGAGATTTAATTTAATTTGTATTATAGTCATGAGCCTACATACATATAATGCACACGCATGCGCATGTGCAAAGTGAATATATGTTAATGTATTCCAAATGCACACATAAAGATTATGTCCAATATATAAAGGGATTAATTAATTTTTTTATTTAATTAATTAATCAATGTTCACATGGTCAACAATTGTTGCTGACTATGTGCGTTTCTTTTAATAATAAAAAATATATATATATATATATATTATATATATAAAGGAAACTTCATGCACATCCATTGTCGCTGACCATCATGCTCGATGATCATGCATGAAGCAACCGCTCATGCACGATCAACGATCAGCAATGGTTGTTGATCGTCCCTCGATCAGCAATCATTGCTGATTCAAGTATATATATATATATATTAAATGCTATATAATTGAGGGCATAAAAAAGAGTTGCCGAAAAGAGAAAAAGGTGTGGGTGTTTTGTGTTTTCGAGATGCGAGAAAGAAGAGGGATTCTCTCTCATTCGGGTTGTGGCTAAAAACATTAAGGATACGGAGGATTGTCTCCATGAGATCACTAGCATGATCATAGTGGTGATTATCAGGAAGTTCTCTTTTCCATTCGACATCCATTGCTGGTGTGTTTGAACTAGAGATCCGACATTTGTGGGGCTTGAACTATAGAACATTCGAACCAATTTGTTTAAAGCGTGCTTTAAGAGGTAATTCATTTAACTCCCTTTTTTATATTAAGATTTTTGATTAAAACACATGAATAACGCCTTTGGAGATTCTTGTATAGAAATATATCATCTTTGTTTCCGCTGTGTTTTATTGATTTTTACCTATACATGATTCATGAAACCCCAACAATAGTATCAAAGCCAACCTTAGACGTTTTTCATACGTTTAATTGATTTATAGTTCAAAGATATTTTTGCGTTCTAATGGCCAATTTATTTTTGTTAAGAGAATCTCTTGCTCTTACATGGCCTATAGAAGTTGATTAATTTATATGATAAATTTAATCAACTAAGTGAAAAATTAGAACCGAATCAATTTTGAATCAAAAATCTGTAACTTGTTATAATTTGTGTTTATATTCTGCAAATGATTCGCAATTGTGAATTTAAAGTTGACAACACAACTTCCCTTCGGAATCACACTCGTGAAATTTGTTTCATCGATTTTGATTTATTGACGTTGTTTTGCGTTGTTCGGCTTTAAATCTAATTAAATGCAGAATTTTATTTATGCCTTCCGGAGCTTTAAATTTTGAATTTATGACTCGCAAGGAATAGTGGTGATTATAGAAAAATCTCTAATCATTATGATTGTTGTATGGATGAATGTATGATAATTATAGGTATTCTTTTTGGGGTTGTAATTATTAAATGGAGGTTGCATCCTTCCTTTTATATTTATTTTCATGAAATGTAATTTTAGCATAATTTAGTATATCAATTGTTGATGTAAATGCTACAAGAGAAGAGGAGCCATTAAGCTGGAGAGCTCTATGGGCCCGGTCTTTAAAGAGTTCAAAGATTCGATAAGAATTGAAGGGCATGTCTCTATTATTAAAACATTAAAATGGCTAAATGAGTCTCTTTGGCTCGAGACCCATTGAACCATAGTTCCATGATCACCACGTAGGATAAATGTTTATGTGATATCTATTTATTTATTTTGTTTATGTTATCATGCATGTTAAACCGGTTAATGTGCAAAGTGAGACCGTTAATAACGACCCAAATCTCCTTATTAATAATATTAAGTAGAAACGGGTTTCGGATTCGTGGCCTTCCATCGTCATGGTTTGTTCTAATATTATAGTGGTTAATTGACTAGCTATGGATAGATAGGGGTTAATTATCATTCTTAATATTGGATCACTCCATTATGCATGTGATGTTGTGGGGTTGGAGCCAAATGATTTCTAATAACTGTTAGGTGAGGGAATCGTTTGTACTTTCAATACTTACATGAGACGATGGACTAGACTTGACTATAACCATGATACCAATAATTGTTAGGTGAGGCTTTCATGGTCTAGAGGCTGAAGTTATGATTGGGACTCGCATATGATGCGTTGAACAAGTTGGTTTACTCACTAAGTTCATAGAACACCAATAATTGTTATGTGAGGTGGGTTTTGGGCTAGTGAGACTCCAATCCTCACTAGTAATCTTTACCCAACAAAGATTACCACTTCCCATCTTAAGGAGTATGGAATTCGAATATAAATTTAGTGGGAGGATTTATTTCATTTAAAGGCCAAAATAAAATAGTTATTTTGAAAGGTACAATGGCTAACAATTTATTTTCTGCAACAGATATATTATTACTCTAAAAATGGTGACCACAAACCTACTCACTTCTATACTTGACAAGAATTGTTTGACTAGGCCCAATTTCGCTGACTGGCTGAGGAATTTGAGAATTGTTCCTAATTCAGAAAAAATTGAGTACGTGCTTGATGAAAAGATGCCAAACTTCTTTCCTGAAGGAGAGACCCAAGAGGAGCATGTTACTTATGATAAGTGGCGTGACAATGACTTAAAAGTTAGGTCATATACGGTTGCTTCAACGAATAATGAATTACAAAAGAAGTATGAATCTATGGAAGATGCTAGGTCGATCATTTTGCACTTAAAGAAATACTTTGGTGAGAATGGTCGAACCTCTAGATATGAGATATCTAAGGCATTGTACCGTATGAGAATGGCTGAAGGATCATCAGTTAATGATCATGCTTTGAAAATGATCTGGCACATTGAAAAATTGGCTAAGCTGAATCTCGTTATAGATAATGAGTTAGTTGTGGATTTGATCCTCCAATCTTTACCCGATTCCTTCTCTGATTTTGTCCAAAACTTTTACATGCATAAGATGGAGAAAACTCTCGCTGAGTACATAGCATGCTGGTAGTTTATGAGAAGGAAATACATAACACAAGATCAAATATAGTGGCTTTGGCTAAGGCTTCTTCTTCAAGGGGTAAGACTATTTTAAAGGAAAAGAAATGGAAAAGGCCTAGCAAACCTGTTGTGCAACCAAAACCCAAGATTGATAAAGGGAAATGTCATTACTGTGATGTCAAAGGGCACTGGAGGAGGAACTGTAAGAAGTACCTCGCAAGCTTGAAGGTCAAGCCTAAGGACCAACCTTATGAAGGTATGGTAGTCTATGCTTATTGAAACTAATCTTATGGTTAGTGTTGAATCTAACTCATGCATTCTAGATTCTGCTGCAATTTCACATATTTGTATATCTTTGTAGAATCTAGAAACAAGCAGGATGCTAGGGCAAAATAAGATTGTCTTGACATTTGCCAATTGAGCAAGAGTTGCTGCGTTAGCTATAAGAACTTTTCGTTTATGTTTGCCTCTGGACATGTATTAGTTTTAAAGAACTATTTGCATTATAAAAATGTTGTTAGGAACATCATCTCTATACATCGTTTGGGTAAAGAGAATTATGAATTTTCTTTTGTTGATGATGTATGTTCTATTTATCATAATTGAAGATGTGTTGGTTCTAGCTTATTAACCAATAATCTTTATATCATTACAATATCTAGTAATGCGATTACCGATGTCAATAAGCAAAATGGAATTAATATAAATGTCATAACTAATAAACGCTCTAGAGAAGTCCAAGTAAAAAGTATGTTTGGCATCTCCGATTAGGTCATATTAGAGAAGACATAATTAATAAGTTGAGTGATGATGGGTACATTGATCTATCAAATTTTGAGTTATACTTGACTTGTGAGGCATGTCTTCTAGGACAAATGACCAAAGCACCCTTTGTGGGACATAGTGCTCGAGCTGCTGACATATTAGGATTGATACATACAAATGTATGTGGACCAATTAATGAAACTGTTAGAGAAGGCTATAATGCAACTTCATTACCTTCACCGATAATCAGTCACGGTGTGGTTATTTATACCTAATGAAGTATAAATCTGAATCATTTGAAAAATTCAAGGAATTCAAGGCCAAAGTTGAGAAACAAACAGGAAAATGTATTAAGATTCTTTGATCAGATTGAGAAGGTGAATACCTTATTACTGAATTCCTAGACCACCTTAAAGAGAATGGCATTTTATCACAATGGATACTGTTGAAGAAAAATCCATTGGAGTTTTGAAGTTGACAAAACAGCCTCAACAGTGTGGTCTAAGGACTCCAAGACTTAGTCGGCTACGTCTAAAGTTGCCAAGGTCTAACGGTTTTCAAAGACAGTCAGACTTAGAATTTCGGTCTGAAGTTTTTCCGTCTGAAGTCAGTCAAGACTCAGTTTCCGTCTGAAGACCTTCAAGACTCGGTTTCAGTCGACGACCCTCGAGACCCAAATCTAAGTCGAAGATAGTTTGCGATTTATTTACGGGCTGGCTACGGGTTATTCTTATGGCTACGAGATATTGGATTTCATATTTCCTAATCCTAACCATGGGATATCTATGGCTGTGATCAAGAGCTTGGAAGATTTGATTCTTCGGATTCTATCCGTTGAAGATCAAGTTTATTTTTGGAAGAATCTAATTTTGGGAACTCAAGATCCTGATTGTATGGGCGAATAGGATTGACGAGCTACTGTCTACTTACGTTTTCGGGACAAGGAGATCACTTAAATTGATTTAGTCCAACGGGTTGATTGGATGAATTTTTGGAATGTGCCAACGGGTATGATGGCGCGGAGGTTATTTAAGTTGGATCGACGTTTCTTGGAAACAAGGAGAGACCGGTAGAGAAATCTTGATGTTAGAATCTCCAAAATCACTTGTTCTCTAAAATCCTTCATGTTTATACTTGTGTAACAAAGAGAGTGAGATATAGAGCAAAGACAGCGAGAAGGCTGTAGGAGAGACCGTCAATTGAAGAAATCTAAATCCGTCTACTGTAAAGGCACTCTTTTGCTACATAGTGATTACAGCCGTTTGGCTGCCAGCGTGGAGAGTGGACGTAGGCTTGGTCTAAGCCAAACCACTATAATCCTTGTGTCAATTCTCTCTTACCCTACTCTATTTACTTTGTGAATACGTAATCTGTTTATTATTGATATATCTTTGATATCAACGTATTGCATCGCAAAAGATTCCAAAAGAATTCCGCAACAACCTATTCACCCCCCTCTAGGTTGATTCACTAGCCCATTTCAATTGGTATCGAGCAAGGTTGCTTATTTGTTAGAAGTGTTATTACTTCAAGCTAAAGATCTATGGCTAGTATTTTGGCTCCGGGGTTAATTGAAGGTCGAGCAATACCTCAGACCTCCCTACTTTGATGGCAAGGATTACAACGTATGGAAAAACAAGATGAAGGCGTTCCTAAGATCTAAAGATCCTATGGAATGGGATGTAGTGGAGAACGTGATTAGTCCTAAAGCTACATCAAGCACAGGAAAAGAAATAGCTGATGGAGTAGGATTACCACAAGCAGAAATCTCTAAGAGACATGCTCTTGATGCAAAGGCTATTTACTCTCTCTATTGTGCATTATCTCCTACTGAGTATAATAGAATTTCATCTTGTGATACAGCCAAAGAAGTTTGGGACAGATTACATGTTACTTATGAAGGAACAGATCGAGTCAAAGAAACCAAGATCAACATCCTTCTTGGTCAATATGAAGCCTTCAAAATGAAGCCGGGGAGAAACCATCTCGGATATGTTCAGTCGATTTACAGAAATTGTAAACGGTTTGGCATACCAAGGACAGCCAATCTCAGGACCTATGAAGGTCAATAAATTGTTGAGAGGGCTCTCCAAAGATTGGAATCACGTCAAGACATCTATCAGAGAAACACAAAGGATCATGCCTCTTTCAGTTGACGAATTGGTCGGCACACTTCAATCCTATGAAGTCGAGCAATTCAATGAGGAATTTGACATAAAAGGTAAGAAGTCAATTGCTTTAAAATCTAATGATGATTCTGATGTTACAGACTCAGAAGAAGACCTGGATGATGAAGAATTGGCACTTCTGATTAGAAAGTTTAGAAGGTTGAATAGAAAAAGTAGAAGATTTAACGGTAAGAAACAAAACAATCAAAGATTTCAAAGGAAATCAAATGAAGAAGAAGATACCAGCAAAGAAGTTGTTTGCTTTGAATGCAAGAAAAAGGGACACATCAGACCCAACTGTCCCTTATTGAAGAAAAAGAAAGGAAAACCTGAAAAGTTTAAGAAAGCACTCAAAGCTGAAACATGGAGTGATACTGAATGTGAGGAGAGTGATGAAGAATATGCAAATATATGTCTTATGGCGGACTCGGGACTCGGATTCGACTCGACGCGAGACTCGACTCAAACTCGAGACTCAAATTCGAGACTCGAGACTCAAACAATGGTATCAAGGTTAGAAATTATAAAATTCCTGTCAAAGTATCAAAATACATTGATGAACTTTGTCTCGATCTTAAAGGCTCTCTTAAAAGGATCGCTGAATTAAAAAGGGAAATTTCCAAAATGAAACAACAAGAAAAGATTTTACTTGAAAAAGTTGAAAGTTTAGACAAGTCTCTTGCTGCTTCAAAAGAAAATGGAAATGAACTTTCAAAAGAGAATGCTTACTTGAAAGAGGATTTATTGAAAGTCTCAAAGAAATTTTCAATAGGTTCTGAAAAGTTGGACAAAATTCTTTTTATCCAGAAACCTTACTTTAATAAATCTGGTCTAGGAATGACACAAAAAACTGTTCATTTGATCGATTTCCCAAAAGTAAAGGAAAGAATAAGGAATAGGCCAACAATAACTTTTTATAAAAATCATTTCCAAAAGGTTTTTGTAAAGCCTGTTGGTAGACCCTCTCTTACTTGTTCAAGATGTAAAAGTGTAGATCATTTTGAAAAGGAATGTTCCAAAGTTTGGAGACCTGTTAAGAAGAGCTGGGCAAAGACTTGTTTATACTACTAACAATGAAAGACCCAAGAAGATCCGGGTACCAAAGAAGACATGAGGTTCTTTCTTAATTGCGGGTTACCCTCAAGAAGAAAGTCAAGTGGTATTTGGACAAAGTGGATGTTCAAGACACATGACGGGAGACTCAAGTTGTTTTACAAAATTTTCTCATATAAAAGGAGGAAATGTCTCATTTGGTGGTAACAACAAAGGTAAGATTGTTGGACAATGAACTGTGATGATTGGAAATCTCACAATCAACAACGTCTCTCTTGTTGAGGGATTGAACTACAATCTACTGAATATTAGTCAATTATGCGATTCTGGATACAAAATAAATTTCCAAGAAGACACATGTTCTGGAACAAGCAAGGATCTTTCACAGTCCTTCACTGGTCGAAGACATGGGAATATCTATTTGCTAGAAATAAAGTCTGACAGTCCTCAATGCTTGATATCAATTCAAGATGAAGTCATCCTTTGGCATAGGAAGCTCGGACATGTCAATCTGAAGCAAATTGCAAAAGTATCATCCAAAAAGCTTGTTCGAGGACTTCCTAACCTCAAGTATCAAAATCATGAATTATGCACTCCCTGTGTACTTGGTAAACAAGTTAGAAGTTCTTTTAAATCTATAAATCAAGTATCCACTAATCGTGTTTTGCAGCTATTACATATGGATTTATTTGGACCAACTAGAGTTCAAAGCATTGGAGGTAAAAGATATTGCTTGGTTATAGTTGATGATTATTCTCGTTTTACTTGGGTTTTCTTTCTTGCAAATAAATCTGATGCATTGATTCATTTTACTAAGTTTGCAAAGAAAATTCAAACTGAAAAAGGATATGCAATTTCGAGTATTAAAACTGACCATGGTGGAGAATTTGAAAATCAAGATTTTGCCAAATATTGTGATGACAATGGTATTCAACATAATTTTTCATCTCCATACACTCCACAACAAAATGGAGTTGTAGAAAGGAAAAATCGTTCTTTACAAGAAATGGCAAGAACTCTTTTAATCGAAATCAATATTTCACCTCATTTTTGGGCTGAAGCTACTTCTACTGCTTGTTATATTATAAATAGAATTTTTCTAAGACCTATAGTGGAAAAGACACCGTATGAATTACTCAAAGGTAAGAAACCAATTGTTTCATATTTTCATGTATTCGGTTGCAAATGTTTTATTCTAAAGTGTAACACCCCAAAAACCCCCCTTGAGGCTATTACAGTCATACTTGTCTGTCCATTAGGAGATATAAACTCTTGGGCTCTTTCTCTTTTCTTTTTTTTTTTTTTTTTTTATAGGAAACAAATAAACAGTCCCAGCGCAATTGAATAACGAAAGTAGAAATTACGACTCTCCCAAACAACAAAGGCCAATGCACACAACTAAAGATATAAGATAATGGGATCAGTTCTCTTTTATTCATAGCATAGCAGGATGGATTTCCTTGTTTTCCTTTCAGGGTACATGATGTATCCAAAAATCAAAAGCCATAACCATATGCAAACTACCCATAACATCATCACCCCTCATCAAAGAAAAACCTATATATCAACTAATCCATCCTAACTCAACTGATCCTAAATCAAAAAACCCACCAGCCTCCCCAGTCATAGCCTTGCGCCTAGCTCCAGCCCGGCGCTCCAGGAGGTGACGGCGGTGGCATCATCCCCGCCATCTCGCCATCTCGACAAATATAAGGAGAAACGAACTCCTGATACACTGGGCTGCTACTCAGACCCACATCAAATGTGATCTTCACGTTCACTCGGAAATATGATAAACCGGGCACCGTCGGGCTGACCAAATGGAATACCCTCACGTCTACGTCCATGGGTATGCCATAAAACGCACCAGGAGAGACCGTTGGCAGCGACATACTCAAGCTAAAATGTTAGTCCTCAAAGGGGTGAGTACAACCACTCAGCATAAAAGCGATCCTTAAAACTACCCATACAGCACAATCAAACACATGTTCATCTCATATGGAAACTAAACAACATCATATAGATATATGGAGACTTTAGGCATTCCCAGCAAGCGTAAAGACATGTGTTTCTTATTTAAACATCACTCACATAATCATTCAATTGTGCCCATATACATTTGTGATATCACATGCATTTATCCTCATTCTAACAATGCTCATGCACTTTCAATGACATCACATGCCTTTCCTCATATTAACAATGCATCGAACTTATGCACACATCAAATGCTTGCAATTTCAAATGCACAATCCGGTACACACCACCCGGCTTCCGGTCACCCCACTTTCCGGGCATCTCACACCCAACCTGTCATTGTGAGGAATTTACGGCACACACCATCCGTGCTTCCGGCATTTACACTCCCTGGCCGGGCATCTCGCACCCCAACTGGCATCACGAGGCATCCACGGCACACACACTCCGTGCTTCCAGCACCCCCAACTTTCCGGGCATCTCAACTCCGAGGCCATCCAGATTTACGCACACAGGGCTACTGGGCATCCGGCATTTTCACTCCCTGGCCGGGCATCTCGATACTCCCGAGGTATAATCAATGCATGTCATGCAACAATCTCTTTCCCATGCATGATCCACAAGCATGTCCATGATGCTCGCAAGCATGACAACAAATGCATTCATATATTCTCAATCATATAACATGATTCTTCACTCAACATGCTCAGTCCATCGTTTCATCACTAATGCAGCATTGATATCATGAAGAACTATGTGTATTTAAGGTTAATTGTTCATCCTTTAACCTTAAAGGGCATGTATATACAAGCATTGAGACGGTACCTAGCAAATACAGCATGTATATCATGAGATTAACATGCATAGCACACCCAAGTAAATAGCACATCATTCAGCTTAGGACTCCTTCAATGAATTCCCACAAAACAGCATGTAAATCAACCAAAAACACTCTCAAGGCACCATTACATTGGCTGTTAAATATGTTAATTCATATACATAATAGTAATAAGAGGCAAAGATGTCATTTACACTAAAGAAAACTAGTTTAGACTATGTATTTATAAAATACTTGTCCTCGGCCATACTCGGCCTATACCCAAAAATTTTCCAGATTACACTGTCCATAAAATTCACGAATTTGAGGCACTAATTCACCTTCAAAAATTTCCAAAAATTAATGTGTTATATTCAAGAGGTAAAAGAACATTTCACTAGAAGAAAACTTCTTCAAATTCAGCCCACAAAGCATAGTATAAAAATCGCAACCTTCCAGCTCATTTTGAAAATGCGCAGAGCACATCATCAGCAAAACCATTCAAAATGAATCATTTAAACTCATTCTTTTTCCCCCATTTTTGGATATGTTGCAGCTAAGTGTGTTTTCTACAACTTCCCTTTGGAAATCGAAGTTAAATTCTCAAAGAAAAGTTGGGTTATAAGCTCCACAACCTACTGTCCCTAGCTCATCGAATTTCCAGAATGCAATTCCATAAAGAAAAATGCGATTCACTAGGCAAAACTCGCTGGAATTGGCTCAAATTTTAGTATGAGATGAATCAAGATGTTCTTTTCAAATCATCAGAAGAATTCAAGCAAATATTCCAACTAAAAAGGCATGAAGAAGAGCAAACAAACAGAAAGGGTCCCTCGGCCAGCTTCAATTCCATCCGGTTTCAAGATAAACCCTTTTCACCCCTCAATTCTCATTAAAATCTTCTCAAAATCGACTATGTTGCAGTTCAAGATGTGTACAACAACTTCACAGAAGACATCAAACCCTAAATCCATCTCTAAACCCATGAGATCTGCCCTACAAGTTTCGGGTACAACCCTGTTCTTCCACGCCCGATTGACCCGATTTGACATTTCTCCAAAAATAACTAAATTCAACCGTGTAAATCACGATTTCTTGCTAAAATGGAACACTATACATGTATAGGAAGTAATAAGGACAGCTCTTGCCTTTGAATTTGAAGAGAAAAGGCAAGAAATCTCTTGAATGAAGCTGCAAATCCTTCTCGGCCGAGCTCCTCTTTTCTCCTTCTTCTTCTTCGATTCTCTCTCTCTCTCTCTCTCTCTCTCTCTCTCTCTCTCTCTCTCTCTCTCTCACTTTGGCCGACTCACTCCACTCAAAATGGACGGTATTCTCTCTCACTTACACCTCACACGCCCACTCATCCAAGCTACACCTAGGTCTTCATGCGTGAGGACATGTGGCAGTACAAAGGACACCTTGGCGCCACTCATCCGGTCCTCCTCTCCCTTGGACGTGCGACCATGTTACTTCATGGGCTGGGCTTGATTAATTAAGTTGGCCGGCCCACAATAAAATCCCCTCATTGAGCCTAATTGATCCAATATTGATCACATTTTAATTCCTCAAGATTTTCGTGCATAGCCGTAGGTTGAAATGTGTACATTAATTCAATTAAATTTCGAATGCCAATCTTGGCCGTGTAGCATAGTCACTATGTCCATCAAACTTAAGTAAACCATAGCTCGTTGTCCAATGACAAAATTCCATAAATTTTGTTAGCCACAATTGTCACATTTCCAAAAATTGTGTCCAATTTGAAAATGCCATATCAACTAGCCAAAGAGTTGCAATTCCACAATTGGATCTTCCATAGTCCTCACATCTTCAATGATTTTCAAAATTTTGAGGATACCACATAAAGAATTCCAGTGACCGAATTGGTAAGTTTGAAGAAAAATCAGATGAGGGAATTTTCCTTGGCTACTCCATGACAAGCAAAGCTTACAGAGTCTTTAACAAAAGCACTCAAACTGTGGAAGAATCCATAAATGTGAAGTTTGAAGATTCATTACAAAATCAAACTCAACCTGAAGATTTAGAGTCTGGGCAAGTGTCTACAAATTCTCATGAAGAAAATCAAGCCTCGTACGCCGAGCCTCAAACAAATTCAAAATTCCAACCGAAGAAGAGCTTCACCAAATTGACAAATCAACTACAAATTGGAAGCAAAAGTCAAGTCATCCCCCGGACCTCATCATTGGCAATATTGATGAAGGAGTTCGTACTAGATCTAAAAAACGAGAAGCTTCCAAAGTGCTCTTGCACTAATTTCTGAGATTGAACCAAAAATGTAGAAGATGCATTGAAAGATGAAAGCTGGATCGAAGCAATGCAAGAAGAACTAAACCAATTCAAAATCAACAATGTTTGGGAGCTAGTTCCTAAACCAAAAGGAAAATCAATCATTGGTACCAAATGGGTTTTCAGGAACAAGCTTGATCAAAAAGGAAAAGTGGTAAGGAACAAAGCTAGACTTGTAGCAAAAGGCTACACACAAGAAGAAAGCATCGACTATGACGAAACCTATGCTCCTGTGGCAAGGTTAGAAGCTATAAGATTACTCCTTGCTTTTGCTTGCTTTAAAAATTTCAGGTTATTCCAAATGGACATAAAAAGCGCATTCCTAAATGGAGTCATTCAAGAAGAAGTCTATATGGAACAACCACCAGGATTTGAAGATCCTAAAAGACCAAATCTTGTTTTCAAGCAAGAAAGCCTTATATGGTTTAAAACAAGCACCTCGAGCATGGTATGAAAGATTAAGCAATTTTTTAATTCAAAATGGCTTCTCTAAAGGTAAAGTAAATACTACACTATTTATAAAAAGAGAAGGCAAGGATTTCATACTCGTTCAGATTTATGTTGATGACATTATTTTTGGTTCTTCTAATTAGAGACTTTGCAAGAATTTTTCAAAGTGTATGCGAACGAATTTGAAATGAGCATGATGGGAGAACTAAACTTCTTTTGGGACTTCAAGTCAATCAATCAAATGAAGGAACATTCATCCATCAAGAGAAGTATGCAAAAGATCTTATCAAGAAGTTTGGAATGGAGAATTGCAAGAAAATAGGAACTCCTATGTCAAGCTCATCAAAGCTGGATAAAGACGAACAAGGGAAGAGTGTAGATCAAAAGCTATACAGAAGTATAATCGGGTCACTTCTTTACCTTACAGCTTCTAAACCTGACATCTTGTTTAGTGTTTGCATCAGTGCTAGATTTCAATCTGATCCTAAAGAATCTCATATAACTGTTGTAAAGCGTATCATTAAATATGTTGCAACTACATCTAAGCTAGGTCTATGGTATTCTAAGAAAGGAGATTTTACTCTTCTTGGATATTCTGATGCTGATCTCGCTGGTTATAGAGTGGATAGAAAGCACTACAGGTACATGTCAATTATTGGGAAACAAGATGGTGTCTTGGTTCTCAAGAAAATAGGGTACTGTGGCTCTTTCAACCACTGAAGCAAAGTACATTGCTCTTGGAAGTTGCTGCTCTCAAATTCTATGGATGCAATAACAATTGAGAGACTTTGGAGTTGATGAAAGACAGACGGAAATCAAATGTGACACTACCAGCGCAATCAACCTCACAAAGAATCCAATACTTCATTCAAGAGTAAAGCACATTGAAATCAAACATCATTTCATTCTAGATCATGTTCAAAGTGGAGATGTTGTAATTCAGCATGTAGATTCAAAGAATCAATTGGCGGATATATTCACAAAACCCCTAGAGAAGGCTCACTTTGAATCAATTTGTTCAAGACTGGGAATTGTGAATTTTGAAGATATTCCGACTCTGCGTAAAGTCTGATTGTGCTCAGACGCAAAAGTAAGGTCTGAAAAGGGTTCAGACTCAAAGGTAAAGTCTGAACATTCGTCAGACTCTATACTATTTTATCTTTTTTTGAATTTCCTTTTCGTATTCTCTCTTTAACATATTTTTGGTAATTACTTTTCAGCATTTCAAAATCTCTTTTCGCTCTTTTTCTGACATGCATTAATGGCAGTTTACATTTTCAAAAAGGGCAGTTTTCATTTTACGGTTTATTTTTGGCGGTTCTTTTCTTTCACTTTTTGGCGACGATTCGTATTCCGGTGATTTTTCTCCCACTATTTATACTCTCGAACCGTCACTTTTACTCTCGGTACTCCATTGCGATTCATCTTCATACTCTTTCACTCTCAAAACCCTAAAAATCTCCTTTTGCCATTTCCATTTCGTCCCTTTTTCGCCTCAAAGTTTCCATTTTTCCTCACGTACAAGTTGAAACTTTGCTTGCTCTACAAGAATGTCGTCTCGAAAGTCCTCCGAATTGCAAGCGGGGACCACGAGAGACAGCAAGAGGGTCCTACAAGGGTGGACCTAACGGAGGAAGATTCGCCTCAACGCGGCGGCGTCAACATTCTCGAGGAAGTTGTTACCGAAGCAGAACCGGTAAGAACTCTTAAGCCAAATGTAGCTTACGATCTCTATGCAAGGCTCAAAGAAGGGAAGGTTAGCCTTAAGACGATCGAAGAGTATTTGAAGGAGAGGAGATATAGGAGTGAGTATGCATTTCGAAGGAGATGGAAAAGCTGAAGGTTGTTGGTGAAGGCACGCACGAGGGGCGCCGGAAAATATTCCGAGCGATCCACTTGAGAATGCTCCCGCTGAAACTTTAGATGATGATGAGAGACTTTTCTCTCATTTTGAGCCTCGGTTTGGTGTGGTTGCCAACACTATTTGTCCTCCGGGGAGTTTATTTCGGTCGAAGGAACATGAACGAGTTTATGCGAAGTTGTTAAAAAGGTGGTCAATCCAAGGAGTGTGGATTTTGACTTCCTAGATTCAATAAGGATTAATTTGAGAGGGAAGTTTGCTAAGTTACAATTGGAGAATTTCTACACGGATATGACTGTGGCCCACTCTGAATTGACAGTTTACTTTTACTCGAATCTATCCTTTTTGGATGCAAATCATTTGTCCTTTTCTTTCATGGACAAAGATTATATTGTTGATGTTGACTTGCTGGCCGACATCATTGGTGTGGAAAGAAGGAGTTTCCAGCCAATCAAAGTCTCAACAGCCTATGCAACTCTGGATATTGTACGAGACAGATCTGTTGAAGGCAAGATATCCTACACTAGGATGAATGCCACCAATGTTTTGTTGCATAAAGTTGTCATCAACTGCATCCGGCCAAAAACGACCTCGAAGACCAATGTTTCCAAAACAGAGACAAAGCTGATGTTTGCCATCAACCGGGGGCAGACCTTTCTCACTTCCACATGTCATACTTTTCCATATGTATAGGACAGTGGTGAAGGATAAGGGTCAGCTGCCTTATTCATCAATCATCACCAAATTGTTTAGGCATTTTGATATTCAAGTCCTTGCATCTTTGTACCTAACAAAGTTGAATTTGATGCTCGTTGGAGAGAAGATGGTGATGAAGACGAAATTTCCAGAACCGATCGGCAAAGACTTTGGAAAGGTTGAGGAGGGAAACACCTTCAAGAGAGATCCCCACCGCTTCATCAAAAGGAAGGGCAAAGAGCCCATGGCTGAAAAGAAAAGAAGAAAGATCATCCCGCAAGACGAGGATGATGAAGAAGATGCCATGACTTTGTCCACTCTCTCTAGGATGAGGAGCCCTGTAATCCTGAGAACAGAGGCTGAAGAGAGAGCGAGAAAAGAAGCGAGAGGAGAAGGAAGCAGAGAAACGAGAGGAAAGAGAAGGAAGAGAAAGAAAGGAGAAAAGAAGAGGAGAGAAAGAGAAAAGAAGAGGAAAGAAAAAGAAAGGAAAGAAAAGAAAGGAAGAGGAAAGGCGAGAAGAGAAGAAGAGGAGAGAAAAAAAGAAAAGAAGAAATAAGAAGAGAAGAAGAGAGACAGAGGAAAGTCAAGAAGAAGAAAGAAGAAGGAAGGCTGAGGAAGAAAGCAAAATGCGGGAGGATATGATTGCTGCATTTGAGCCATCTTTTGCTGGGGAAGAGACCGAGAAACATCCTCGTGCTGATGTGGATGCTTTGGCGATGAATTTTCCACTCCACCCACCGGTATTCATTCGGGGGAGTTGCTGTAGAACAAGGAACAATATCGCCACTACATTTTAGTGATGTGAGTAGGTCTCGGTGCTGACCCTAAGGAAGTTTATGCATCACACTTCCCGAGCATGAAGAATCCTCACCTGCTGAAAAGAAAGGGCCGAGAGGGAAGCTCCTAGCTTTCAAACCTATTCTCGCTGGTCCAAGTGGAAGCAATACTAATTCCACAAAGCATTCTCACAGCTGTTAGATGTTATGCTAGACCCGAAGAAACAGGTTTTGGGATGGACTTTGAAATGAGAGACTTGAAGAAGGCGCTGCCGAGTACTTCAAAGTGAACATGCAAGAACAGATCAATGCACCGAGAGCACAAGTGGAGTCAAACCGGACCGGTGCGGAATTGGCTTCGGTGAAGGAAAATCTTGCCAAACTCGACAAGTCGATCCGGGAGCTTAGCAAGTTTCAGCTTGTTCGTTTCCCCGCAGCCCCTAAAAATTTTCAAAACTTTATCTCAATTTTACTTTACCTCTTTGATGGGACAAAAATGGGGAGAGTTGTGCAGATTTGATTGCAGGTTTTGAAGATTTGAAGTTTTTTTGAAGCTGAGGAAGCTTGGAGACTTTTTATTTTACTTGATTTTGATTTTTATTTAGACTGTTTTTATTTCGGATTTCGATTGGGTTGTTTTAACTTCTATGACCTTATGCTGATGTGATGATTTGGATTTAGACTTGTGAATTTGATTGCGGGATTACTATATTTTGTGAGGATAATTGTTATTGGACTAACACTGTTTTGCGAGATATAATCCTCAAAATATATGAGTTTTTCCTTGCAGGTTTTTAATTCACAAATCATCGAGGGTTTTGTCACCATCAAAAAGGGGGAGATTGTTGAAGAAAAATCCCTTGGAGTTTTGAAGTTGACAAAACAGCCTCAACAATGTGGTCTAAGGACTCCAAGACTCGATCGGCTACGTCCGAAGTTGCCAAGGTCTAAAGGTTTTCAAAGACAAAATCGGACCCGGAATTTCGGTATGAAGTTTTTCCGTCGAAGTCGGTCAAGACTCGGTTTCCGTCTAAAGACCTTCAAGACTCGCTTTAGTCCGACGACCCTCGAGACCCAAATCTAAGTCCGAAGATAGTTCGCGATTTATTTACGGGCTGGCTACGAGTTATTCTTATGGCTACGAGATATTGGATTTCGTATTTCATAATCCTAACCATGGGATATTTATGGCTGTGATCAAGAGCTTGGAAGATTTGATTCTTCGAATTCTATCCGTTGAAGATCAAGTTTATTTTTGGAAGAATCTAATTTTGGGAACTCAAGATCCTGATTTTATGGGCGAACAGGATTGACGAGCTACTGTCTACTTACGTTTTCGGGACAAGGAGATCACTTAAATTGATTCAGTCCAACGGGTTGATTGGATGAATTTTTGGAATGTGCCAACGGGTATGATGGCACGGAGGTTATTTAAGTTGGATCGACGTTGCTTGGAAACAAGGAGAGACCGATAGAGAAATCTTGATGTTAGAATCTTCAAAATCACTTGTTTTCTAAAATCCTTCATGTTTATACTGTGTAACAAAGAGAGTGAGATATAGAGCAAAGACAACAGAAGGCTGTAGGAGAGACTGTCAATTGAAGAAGTCTAATCCGTCTATTGTAAAGGCACTCTTTTGTTACATAGTGATTACAGCCGTTTGGCTGCCAGTGTGGAGAGTGGACGTAGGCTTGGTCTAAGCCGAACCACTATAATCCTTGTGTCAATTCTCTCCTACCCTACTCTATTTACTTTGTGAATACGTAATCTGTTTATTATTGATATATCTTTGATATCAACGTATTGCATCGCAAAAGATTCCAAAAGAATTCCGCAACAACCTATTCACCCCCCTCTAGGTTGATTCACTAGCCCATTTCAATTACCTCCTGGAACTCCAGAACATAATGGTGTATCTGAACGAAGAAATTGTACTTTATTAGATATGGTGTGATCTATGATGAGTTACACCGATTTGTCAATATCCCTTTGGGGATATGCTCTTGAGACAGCTATATATATACTGAACAAAGTACCATCTAAATCTGTTCCAACTATGCCCTATGAGATATGGCATAGTAGGAAACCTAGTCTTAATCATATTAAGATTTGGGGTTGTCCAGCTTTTGTAAAAAAGCTGAAAATGGAAAAATTGGAGGTAAGATCTGAACAAGATCACTTCATTGGATATCCAAAGGAAACTTTTGGATATTATTTTTATTTTCATTCAGACCAAAGAATTTTGGTGAGCAAGCACGCTTCTTTTTTGGAGAATCAGTTCGTCCAAGAAGGTGGTGCTGGGCGGAAAATAGTCATACAAGAAGAAAATAATGTAGTACCAAACAGCCGAGTTTAGATACCAATATCTGATTCAGTGGGAGCTTCTAATACACAACCTCTTAGGAGAAGTGCGAGAATGTCTCACCCACTTTCTTGTTGAAAACACTCGGTAGAACATATTGAGCCATTATTCATTATGAATGATAATGATCAATCCAATGATCCTAAAACCTATGAGGAGGCGATGTCAACATCGCTTCTAGTAAATGGCTAGAAGTCATGAAATCCGAAATGGATTCAATGTATTCCAATGAAGTTTGGACCTTAATTGACCTGCCTGATGGTATTATACCAATTGGCTATAAATAGATCTTCAAGAGGAAGATGAATGCTGAAGGTAAAATTGGAACTTACTGTTGAAGAAAAATCCTTTATATGTTTTGAAGTTAACAAAACAACCTCGTCTTTAAAGTCTGAAGATTTCAAGACCCAGTCGGTTAAGTCTAAAGACAGTCAGACCCAAAGTTACAGTCTGAAGTTTTCCATCTGAAGACAGTCACACCCAGAGCTATGATCTGAAGATCTCCAGACCCAAATCTAAGTCTGAAGACAGTTTGTGATTTTGCCAAGCTGACAGCAGGTTAATTTTATGGTTAAGGAAATTAAGATTTGGATATTATATTCCCTAACTTATCCATGGAATATCTCTTACTGTGGTCGTGAGCTCGGAAGATTTATTCTTCGGATTTTATCCGTTGAAGATCAAGCGAATTTTTGGAAGGATCTAATTTTGGAAACTCAAGATCCTGATTGTATGGGCGAGCATGATTGACGAGCTATTTTCTACTTATGTTTTCGACAACGCGAAGATCACTTAAATTAATTCAGTCCAACGGGTTGATTGGATGAATTCTTGAAAAGTGCTAACGAGTATGGAGGCACGAAGGATATTTAAGGTGGGTCGGAGTTGTTTGAAAGTAATGAGAGAACCGATAGAAAAATTTCGAAGTTAGAACCCCCGATATCTCTTGTTCTCAAAATCTCTTGTGCTTAAAGTTGTGTATCAAAGAGAGTCACTTATAGTGCGAAACAGCAAGAAGCTGTAGGAGAGACTTTCTGCTGAAGAAGTCTAGTTCGTGAATTGTAACAGCTCTCATTTGCTACATAGTAATTACAGCCAGTTGGCTGCCAACGTGGAGAGTGGACGTAGGCTTGCAATAAGCCGAACCACTATAATCCTTGTGTCAATTTTCTCTTACCCTATTCTACTTGTTTTATGGATGCATGATCTATTTATTTCTGATATGATTTTCATATTAAAGTATTCTTTAGCAAAAGATTCCAAAAGAATTCCATAATCACCTATTCACCCCCTCTAGGTGGATTCACTAGCCTATATCACTTACAAAGCACGACTGGTGGCGAAAGGATATCGTTAGAAAGAGGGAATTGATTATGATGAAACTTTATCACCTATGGCCATGCTAAAATCTATTCAGATTATGTTGGCTATAGCTGCACACCTAGATTATGAGATATTCCATATGGATGTCAAAACGGCTTTTTTAAATGATTTTCTTGAGGAGGACATCTATATGGAATAGCCACGGGATTTTGAATCCAATAATGAAAAACAGAAGATGTGTAAGCTTAAGAGATCCATTTATGGACTCAACAAGCCTCCAGAAGTTGGAAGATTTGTTTTGATGAAGTAGTCAAATCATTTGGCTTCATCAAAAATCCGGATGAACCTTGTGTATACAAGAAGATCAGTGGGAGTGCAATTGCATTTCTAGTTTTGTATGCCGATGATATACTTTTGATTGGAAATGATGTACCAATAATATCAACAATAAAACTATTCTTGTCACAAAAATTCTCCATGAAAAATTTAAGATAGGCAACCTACATTTTAGGTATCAAGATCTATAAAGATAGATCAAGACATTTGATTGGCCTCTCACAGTCTATGTACATAGACAAAGTGTTAACACGTTTTAACATGCAATGTTCCAAAAGAGGATTATGGGATCTGTCTTTTTAAAGAGGTGTGTCCCAACACTCCTGAAAAAAGAGAGTGGATGGCAAAGATACTATATGCATCTGCTATTGGAAACATAATGTATGACATGCTATGTACTAGACCTAATATTGCACGTGTTGTAAGTATTACTAGCAGATATCGGTCTAATCCAGGAGAAGAGTACTGGATAGCAATCAAGAATATTCTTAAGTACTTGCAAAGGACTAAGGATCTATTTTTGATATATGGAGGATGAGAATTTAAAGTTGTAGCTTATACTGATTCCGATTTTCAATCGAATCCTAATGGTTATGAGTCTACGTTTGGGTTTGTCTTTACATTCAATGGTGGTGCAATTAGTTGGAAGAGTTCTAAATAAAGCAAAACTGTCGATTCCATCATTGAGGTAGAGTATGTAGCTGCTTCTGAAGCAGCAAAGGAAGCCGCTTGGATGAAGAAGTTTATTTCCGAACTTGGAGTTGTTCCCTCAATTGAGCAACAAATTACATTGTTTTGTGAAAACAATGGGGCAACAGCTCAAGCCAAGGAACCAAGGTCTCACCAAAAGTCCAAGCACATTGAGAGACACTTCCATCTCATCGGAGAAATTGTTGGGAGAGGTGATATCGCATTGTAGAAAATTGCCTCAGTGGAAAACGTGACAAATCCCTTCACTAAGGCTTTACCTCAATCTTCTTTTGAAAGGCATTTTGACAAAATGAGTTTGAGGTACCAAACAAGTTAGCTTTAGTGCACGTAAGAGATTGTTGGATGTATGCCCTAAAACTACCATGTAATAGTTACATATTAGGGATTTCAATTGTACTATCATTATTATTGTTTAATTAATGGCAATGATGTATTCATTCATTTGTCAAATTATTTTATATTTATGAATGATTCTATAAGATCAGTTGCAACTAGACCTATTCTTGAGACGTTAAGAATATATGTGATGGGTTCATAGTTAGACTGAATCTTTAAATTGCTCCCGGTCGATTGATTATTGAGTAGATATTAATAATCCCGTTGAGACCAGTGTGTTCTTAACTTCACCATTAAGTATTGAATACTTAAGGGAATGATTAGTCGCAAATCATTGGGTATTATGATGCCTAAGTTAGAACACAAGTGTTTGTATTAGACAAGTTCACTGAACGTAACGCATATGAAACGATTAGCGACATGGAAGCTTTTAGCATGGTCAATGTCTAATTTTTCATGCTTTAGTCTTATGTAAATAATCCTTAGACCTGAGGCACAATGTTAACTTGTGTGTCGAACAACCATGGTTCATAGGCGCACATAATGTCGGGTCATTGATCCGTCTTTATATCCGATGGTCATAGTTTGTTCATATAGAAAGTTGCACATGTACGCAATACATGCAAGATATAATAATGATGTCCTATGCAATCTAATTATGACACTGCATTGAAATCCTCCGGCCGAGGTTGTAACTGAGAATAAATTGTTTATGTCTCGAATAAAATAAATATCAATTAGATTTGTACATATGATTGAATTGGTGACTTGACAAATATTCCATGGTTTTTGTTCAATTGGGACATAGTAAGACAGAAGGATTGAATTATATTGTAGCCAAAATTGACAGGTTCATTATGTTCTTAAAACATTCACATTATCTGGATAGCCATGACATATTGCTAAATGTAAATCATGGCTTGTAGGACCCAAAGATTAATTGAGACAACTAATTCTTTTGGGAGTACTAATGTGTTAGTACAAGTCTTGCTACCAGTTTAGTGATAAACCTAAGGATGTCACACACCATAAACAATTAGAATAACATGGAACAAGAGAGAAATAATGTTGCAAATGTGTTTGCAATTAAATTAAATTGTGTCAACTTGAACTTAAACTAAATGAGATTTAATTTAATTTGTATTATAGTCATGAGCCTACATGCATATGATGCACACGCATGCCCATAGTGAATATATGTTAAGGTATTCCAAATGCACACATAAAGATTATGTCCTTTATATATATATATATATATATAGGGACAGCAGTTGTTGCTGACCATGTGCGTTTCTTTTAATAATAATAATAATATATATATATGGGAAACTTCATGCACATCCATCGTGCATGAATGGTCAGCAATTGCTGACCATCATGCTCGACGATCGTGCACGATGCAACCGCTCATGCACGATCAACAATCAGCAACGGTTGCTGATCGTCCCTCGATCAGCAATCGTTGTTGATTATATATATATATAAATGCTGTATAATTGAGGGCATAAAAAAGGGTTGCCGAAAAGAGAAAAAGGTGCAGGTGTTTTGTGTTTTCGAGACACGAGAAAGAAGAGGGATTCTCTTTCATTTGGGCCGTGGCTAAAATTATCAAGAATATGGAGGATTGTCTCCATGAGATCGCTAGCACGATTATAATGGTGATTATCCGAAAGTTTCCTCTTCCAGTCAACATCCATTGTTGGTGTGTCTAAACTAGAGGTTCGACGTTTGTGGGGCTTGAACTGTAGAATATTCGAACCAAACCTTTTAAAGCGCACTTCAAGAGGTAATTCATTTAACTCCATTTTTTATATTCTAATTTTTGATTAAAACGTATGAACAACACCTTCAAAGAATCATATATAGAAATATATCATTTTTGTTTCCGCTATGTTTTATTAATTTTTACATATACATGATTCATGAAACATCGATAGTTTACACGTAATTCTTGCATTTTCTCAACCGATTGACCACATTAGCCAAAAGAAGCAAACTGCAGATTTTCTTAATGCATTTTCTGGGCCTTATTATTCACATGAAATCCTAATATGCTCGGTCATCCATTTACTGAGATGGTCGATCCAAGGTGTCATAGAAAGAGGAGTGTCTTATTTCGATTCTACGTAGCCAAGGGGGAGAATTGCTAGGAAAACGCTCATGACCATGAGCTTTCAGACTTTTCCAGGTCCCATGAGCTCCCTTTCACTTTTACCATGAAATACACAACAAATCCATGACTGTCATTGAAGATGAAATTTGACCGGGAGAAAAGCATGCCAATAGAAATCTTTGAAGTTATGACTAAGCATGAAGAGTAGAAGGATGGGTGTAGGAAAGACAGCTCATCTTGTTGGGAACAAGTTTATAAGATAGATGAATTAAGTAGTGCGTGCAAACCTCTTGAAACACATGCTGCGAATATATAATTTCATTACAGTAACCCATAAAGAAAGTATAATGCTGTTGCGAACAAAGAAATGCCTGCGGTAGCAGTGTTGCACAAACAAGCGTCTGCTGCTGTGTTTAAGATAGAAATTCATTCAACAGCTTGTCAAAGTTTATGGACGATGACCCATTTGGTTCTGTTGCTTCCTGTGCTAATTTCTTCCACTCCGTGATTCTTTCATTCATTTGTTTTCCCTTGTCTCCTTCCATCAAATCCCTCACTAGCCTTTCCACTTCCTCTCTCTTGACCACACCTGATAACTCCAAACCAATCTCCCATTTGCTACAAGCGTAAGTGCAGTTTGTCCTCTGGTCCCCAAAAGGTGGCCAACAAATCATTGGGACTCCTGAAGACACACTCTCGATTACAGAGTTCCATCCACAATGTGTCAAGAACGCTCCGGTGGACAAGTGGTTGAGAACTGCCTCTTGTGGACACCAATCGGCGTGCATACTCCTTCCTTCTGTTTCTTCAAAGAATTCCCGGGAAAGAACTGCTGAATCCCCACTTACAAGGTCAGGCCTAATTATCCACAAGAATGGGTGTTCGCTGTTGGCCAGTCCCATTGCAAACTCAATAAGCTCTTCTCTTGTCAAGACAGCTATGCTGCCGAAATTAACATATAGAACTGACTTTGGTTCCTTCGAGTCGAGCCATCGAAGACAATCTGTATCTTCTGTCCACAGATTACAGTCAATAGATTTGAGGGGGCTCTCTTCCTGCACTAGTTTGTTGACTAGTAACGAGAGTGGGCCAACTGCATAGACGCGAGGAAACATTGATGATAAAGCATTAAGCACTTCTGATTCAAGGGCATCAAAGGTATGGAAAATCATTGCTGAGGCTGTATTAGCTCTCTCAGCGACATCCATTATAAAATTGAGCAAAATATCATCGGGATCCGTGGTACGAAGGAAGGTTGGCAGGTCCCATAATCTAATGTCCTTTTTTTTTTTTTTTTTTTTTTTTTTTTGTAGGCAGAACCGGCTTGCACCAACAGCGCGCCGTAAATCCTCCGGGCGACACGTGCTAGCCACCACACACGTGCCACCAGGTAAGTCACCTAGTGTTTCTGTCAGCCTCCCTGCCACTTGCGTCGCAGGGGCTTCGAACACTCAACCTCTCCGATAGAAAGGGAGTGCCTATCCAGTTGAGCCACCGTGGTGGGTTCATTCCTGGAATCCAATTGATTACTGTATCCAAATGGCCATTTATTAAGTAGCTGGTATCTGTACCACACGTGATATTCTCAGTCTTTTATGTATATCATATTACGAAAATAAAATCTTTTTTTTTTTTTTTTTTTTTTTTAATATGAAGAAAGTTAGTGTTAGGTCAGTAGACCTCGGGCTCAAGAAATACCCCGTTGACTTAGGACTGGTAAGACACGAGCCAAACCACGAATGCCAATCTAAATAAGGAGCATGAGCATACTGACAAGGAAGGAGATGATGCAAGGGAACTTAATGAAGGAGATGCTGGAAAGAAGAACAGGGAAACTAGTCAACAAACCAGTGCTGGAAAAGAAGGAAGGCGGGAAGGAGAAGGAGTTCTTCCTTAGACTGATGCCACTGAGACAGGAGGAGTAGGTGAGAAAACTCATCTATGCATCTCACTTCTATAAGTAGACGCTTCCTAAAAAGGAACTTGTCTTCAAAATTGATTGATTCCATCAATATATTTATAAAAGGTAAGTGAGATTCTTCGCTAGAGAACCAGATATTGAAGAATAAATTCTTAATGCGTTCATTCTGAATTATTGTCGCAAGATCAATAAATCTGAGTCTGATTTTATCTTTGTTCTGGACACGGTTTCAGTCTGAATTGTGTCAGAGTGGAAAAGACTTCTGAAATGAATAGACTTTGTCAATAGTTTATGATATAACTTCAGAAGTATACTGTTCTTCAAAATAAGAATAAGAACTAGAAAGTTTTGTCAACTTCAAAACTTGGTAAGAGTTTTCTCAACAATCTCCCCATTTTTTATGATGACAAAACTTTCATGTAGATTTGAGGATAATGTAAATGTTATCCTACAAAACAATATTTTAGCATCACAAGATTATAGATTGTGACAGACCAAGCAACGGTGCGCGGGGAGGAGGAATGGCGATGCGTCCGCGTCTCGGTCCTCGGATG
This sequence comes from Eucalyptus erythrocorys, assembly GCA_014182555.1. Classification (NCBI taxonomy): domain Eukaryota; kingdom Viridiplantae; phylum Streptophyta; class Magnoliopsida; order Myrtales; family Myrtaceae; genus Eucalyptus; species Eucalyptus erythrocorys. Next base: position 32,233,922 of record CM024603.1, on the reverse strand, counting down.
TGTGCAAGGAAGAGGAATGAGTCCTCTCTAGTCCCACATCGCTTAGAGGGAGAGTCCTCAGCTAGTTTATAAAGGCTTGGGTCCTACTAATTTGTGTAACACATTTTAAAGCCATAAGCGGACAATATTACAAAGTGGGAGGTCCGGGTTCTTACAAATGGTATCAGAGCCGACTCCTGACCACATATGGGGCCACAGTGAGGACGTTGTACTTTTCAGGGGTGGAGAGTGTGACAGCCCAAGCGACGGTGCGTGGGGAGAAGGGATGGCGGTTTGTCCACGCCAGGACGGGTGACCCAAAGCAGACATTATTACACAGTGAGAGGCCCGGATCCTTACAAATGGTATCAGAGCGGACTCTCGACTGCATGTGGGGCCATAGCGAGGACGCTGTGCTCCTAAGGGGTGGAGAGGGGTGGAGAGTGTGACGATCCAAGCGACGGTGTGTGGGGAGTAGGAATGGCGGTGCGTACGCGCCTCGGTCCCTGGACGTGCACAAGGAAGGGGAAGGGTCCTCTCTAGTCCCACATCGCTTAGGGGGAGAGTCTTGAGCTAGTTTATAAAGGCTTGGGTCCCTCTAATATGTGTAACGCGTTTTATAGCGGTGAGGGAAAAGACCGTGGCTGGGATGGCGGTTCATCTACCCTAGGGGCGTGACTCAAAGCAAACAATATTACATAGTAGGACCCGTCTCCTTACAGAGACAAAGATAATAGACAATAAGCATTATATGAATAAACATTTGCTAAAGTCCGGTCCGCACAATAAATTCTGCATAAAAACACATATAAAAACACACCACACCAGCTTAGAAAACTCAAAACTGCAAACACAATCAGCAAATCAAAACTTCATATCTGCAGAAAGGCTGTTGGTGATGGTCAAGAACCGAAAGCCACAGAACCCATCAAGGGCTCGAGCTCCCCTCGACTTCAATAGGCATCAATGGTTGTATTTTGTGTTCACGAAGTATATGTCGAAACCTTTTGTACATAGAAGCTTTGCCAGTTTTAGCATTGCTTCTATATGGCTTTGGTATGGACCTGGAATACAAACGGCATGGCTTCTCTTAGCTGAGGCTGATTGAGTGTCCTGATTGAGTGTCCATCTCTCTCTCTCTCTCTCTCTCTCTCTGGTGAGACTCAAACCAGAAACTAGAGGAAAGCAAAGCTGATATGGATTGTCAGTTTTATATTTTTTATGAGGGGGAAGATGTAGTTGTTGGAAATTGCGATCTCCAATGGAGTGTCATAGTAATTAAACATTAAGTCATACATCTAGCAGAGTTCTACACGCCTCTGTATGTGGCTGCCCTACTAAAGTAAGATACTTTACTCGTCACTGCGATCAGTTTATAAATAGCCATGTCGCCATTTTGAATGATCAAGAGGCAAACCTCCACAAAAGACAAGCGTGAGCGTTGAATTGGATTTTTCCAACGTAAGAAAGATTGATGACGGTTGGTTCCTTTTCACTGAATGGTAGATGAAACCGTTAGTTGTTATCGCAGTCATAACGCTACGCCGGCTTTTGGAAACAAATGACACTGTGGAGAGCAGTCAGCCCCCGAGTTTTCCGACCTGACTTACCTTTGGGACCTACTTTCTGTCCCGTAATAGCCGTCCGGCGAGATAAAAAAATAATACTCGCGGCTTTGGACTTAGCTGAAAGCAGCTTCCCAAAACGCTTGCTGTCAGTGAACAATTGGCATATACTCTGTTGAAATCGGCCAAAAGATCCAGGATGGGAACGGTGCATCTACAGAAATCTTATCAAGAACCCAGAAAAAGTATCAAAATAGTCATAAATATATTATTTTGTACCAATTTAGTTTTAAACCTTTTGACGTAATATTAATTTAGTCATTTCAGCTAATTTTAGTTAGATATTACTAACATGGACATCAATTAGTCTATATGACATGATTGACGCTGACATAAGAAACTTTTAATAATATTTTATTATTTTTTCATATTTAATTTTCTTGTTACTTTTTTTTTTTTTCTTTCTTTTCTTTTCTTTTTGGTTCCTTCCCTTCCTTTTTCCTCTAGCTGATCATTAACAACCTTGTCAGCCACTAGCAAGGCTTGCCTACCCCTAGCAAGGCTCAACCCTCGTTGGATCAGGCGAGGGCGAGCCTTGCTAGCCCAATGCGAGGTCCCCTTCGCGGCCTCTAGCGAAGGCTCAAGCCTCACCCAGCCATGGCGAGCCTCGCCCTCACCTGCCCTTACCTCTAGTTAATTGCTAGAAAATCAGCCAGAGGTAAAAGGAAGGAAAGTAAAAAAAAAAAAAAAAAAAAAAAAAAAAACAGAGAGAGAAAGAAAAAGAAAAAGAAAAAAATTCAAAAAACTATCAAAATATTATTAAAAACTATACACATCAATTGGCTATGCCATTTAAGCCGACTAGCGTCACGTCAGCAATATTCAGCGAAAATTAATCGGAAAAACTAAATTGACACTATGTCAAAAGGTTTATGACTAACTTGGCACTAATACAATGAGCTTACATTTTTACCTCAAAAAGTGGACAAGAGTGCTCCAAGCTTACCGATACCTTACATACTTTTTTCTTATACTGCAACTGTAATATTTGGTAGCAGTCCTGTTTCCAAGGGTGTCGTTGATTAATGTAGAGCACTAAAATCAACTCTCGCGCTTGCGTGAAATCAGGAGAATGCCCGCTCATCCAAAGGAGCATGCAGGTCCAAAGGTGTCCCAGAAGAGGAGTGTCTGAGTGCTCGTCTTCTTAGCCGAGCAGAGAGTTGCTTGGAGAATGCTCATAAGCATGAGCTTGTAGAATTCATCTCCGGGACCGAGGTGGATTCTGACCAATTTGCTGAGTAGCTCGACAGAGTTTCGTACTCCATTTTCTCTCGGTAAATTCAAGGGGTCTCAACCAGTGGAGCCGAGGATTCATGTACCCTAAAATTATAAAAGACAGCAGCAACTTTTCCTTGAGAATTTGTGCAGATTCATTCACTTGAATCTGCCCAATGATGATGCTTTCAATCACTTTCCTAAGATGGCGCAACTTGTTAGCATTAAGGGTGAGCTGCTCCTGATTCCAAGATGATGTCCGTGTGTCGTCCGAAAATCTTATTACCAGACGTTCTTTGGAGGCAACTTTTGTCTGTACTAGCTGAAAGCAGCTTTCTAAAGAAATAGTTGTTATTGGGGAATCATATAATTTGTTGAATGGGCCGAAGATCTAGGGTGGCAATAGTACATCCATAGAGATCTTATCAAGAATCTGGAGCAAGTGTCCTAACGTTGCCGGAACTTGTATCATTCTTTACGACCGCGCAGCTTTAAAATGCTTTTGCTGTATGCTGTACTCTTCTGAGACCTGTTCAAGATTAATCGAGCGAGGAAGGGAACGTTTCTGGGATAAATGAATGAATCGAATGATATTTTCATAGTATCAACATCAATGCTGATTTTGCGTGCCGCGCCTGTCTAAGGTTTTGTTTAAGAACTTAGTAGCCATTGTTGAAAAATGTAAAGTGAATCCAATGTGAAAAGCCAGAAAATTCTGGAAACGTTCAGATTGATCCTAGAATTCTCATTACTAGAAGCTTCGGTGTGCTTGTGACCGATGGAAAGAAGTCTTCTATTCATGTTTATTGCAGTTCATGTCTCAATCAAACGTCATCCCCACCAGGCCTTACCTGTTGGTGCTTGAAACTGATTTTCACGATGCAGAAAGATGTTCATTTCCCCATGCTCTTTGGCCCTAGTTTACACGTAATTCTTGCATTTTCCCAGTCGATTGACCACATTGGCCAAAAGATGCAATCTGCAGATTTTCTTAATGCATTCTGGACCTTATTATTCACATAAATCATAGTATACTCGGTGTTGACACCTAAATTTTGTCCACAATAGACATTCATTGATTGCATAGAAAATTAGAAATTGATTTTTAACCTCTAAAAAAATAATATTATCATCAAATTGCAAGACATGTAGTTTTAAGAGCATTTTTTTATTATATTTGCATTGGAGGTTCTGAGCTAAAATTTAGCAAGTTGGACTAAGCCCACAGTGAGAAGGAATTGACCCAAGCTCATTATTTTCTTATGACAAAAAAATTAACTTATAAAAATTGGCGATTTGATATTTTCGGTGATATAGCGAAAGATTTTTCGTATATTCATAAAATCTATTCATATATCCTCAGTAAGAGCAAATGTGAGAAGAAGATATTGCAAACTCGTCTTTGTAAGATTTGGAATTTGATAAAATTCTATTACGATCTTGAATTTCTAGCAATATTTGATAAAAATAGGTGGAGAATATATATATATATATATATATATATAGGCACGGTCCAATTTAGAAAATTATGAAGGGCATACAAAGGAAATCAAATAAGGCAAGAAGAGATGTGGAAAATTATATATATATATTGCATATAGGGGTACATATTTCGACAATATATTTGAGAGATTATAGGCGAGTAAAAGTGATCTTCACGCACGGCGAGAAAGGAAATGTGAATCTGACGTGAAAAATGAAATAAAATATTCTAAAAAGCCTTAGTTCCTCGTATATAAGAGCCGCTCGCAAACGGACGAAGAAGGGGCGGACGTTAGATTAAAAAAGGGGAGCTTCTCTTTCGTTTTTTTTTCAACAGATCAACGAAGGACTTTGTCCTATCTCCGACAAGGTGTAGAGAAAGAAAGGGAGAACGTGAGCAGAAGGGAGAGAAAGAAAGTTAGAGGAAAAGAACAAAAAAGAGAGAAGAAAGAGGAAAAGGTGGGGGTTCATCTTCTTCAGCCTGCAGCTCCCGACGCTTAGCCCCCGCCGCTTCCATTCTTCCGACGACGCCATCCAAGCTTCGACGCTACCGCCGCCGCAGCTGCTGCCTCTCCGAGTGCCACCAGGCTTGCTCGTCTCGCCCTTGCCCAAGAAGATCGAAGCCGCCGGAATCGCTCGAGGTCGTGCCCCGGCCTGCGTCCTTCAGGTCCAGCGTCGACCTCTCCGCCCGCAGCTCTCCGACGCCCGCGGTTGCCGTTCCTCCAACGCTTGCGCCACCGCTCCTAGTCCTAGCCTCCTGGCAACGAGCTGCTGCTGTTTGCCGCACCACCACTGCTGCCGACAACCAGCCCAACAACGTCGCACCTCCGCCCATCTCCGCCCATCTTTGCACCTCCGCCCGACGACGCTGCCGCTGTCCTAAGCTCAACCGCCTCGACGTCGCTTGCTGCTCCGACGTTTGCTATCCTGGCAACGCTCCCAACACCTGTTGTCCACGGTCACGGAGTTGCCGTCCAAACCCCCCATGTCAAGCGCTGTTCCTACTAGTGTCCGAACTGAGTCGATTCCGCAAGCTTTCAAGTCAATTCCTCAAGCTTACTGACCAAAAAAAAAAAAATTCCTCAAGCTTTCTATTCTTGCAGGTTCATTGATCGTGAGCCTGCTGCTGCTGAGCCGATCTCGACGCAAACCACTTTTCGTGAATCCTTTGCGCCGGTCTCATATTAGAAGCAAATAATCCAAACAAGGTAATTTTCATGAACCAAAATTCATTAGATATTACTGCATGATTGAAATATTTGATGCTAATAGTAATTTTATTGAGACTTTAGACATTATCCAATATTATCAACAAAAAAATCACTATAATTACTAATTTGATCCGCAAGACTTCAAATTACTTTTTTAATTAATTTTTTAGTGCATTATTGATGTTTTAGCTTCAAAATCATTATAATTATTAATTTGATCTGTGAGACTTCGGATCAATTATTTTTAATTAAATTGATTTTTTTTTCTTGCATGTTGTGATGTTTAAGATTAATAATTGTTAATTTAATCCGTGAGACAATGAATTATTTTTTTGATTATTTTAACCATTTATTTGAATTCTAGACGAATATCTTAAGTGGGTTGGATATAATGCTTATACTTGGAAATTGCTTGTTTTGGAAAACACCCAAAAAAATTCAAATTGTCAATTAGATAGGATAGTTTCCTAAATTAGGATTGCATATCTTTTAGATTAGATTGGATGTTAGAGAATATAGGATTTGTCGATAACATTGCCTAGTTTGAATAGGATTGCATCTTTAGATAATTCTAGAATAGATTAGAATATATTCTAGATAGCATTTTCTTTCATAGATAGGGTCTTGCATGTTTAGATAATATTGCATCTTTAAAATAGTTTTCAAAGATAGGATAGGGTTTAGGTCAAATTAATCCCTAAGCTAGATTAAATAACTATTCATTTTAGATAGTTTAATTAGGATATTTATTAATTTCAAATTTTAATATAAAAATACAAAAAATCATATAGGTTAAAATTTCAAGACAAGAGAAATTCCAAAAAATAATTGCTTGCTTTGGTGTGTTGAATTCCTTTGGTGCAATTTATTTGATTTATTGAGTGTCCAATAATGTTTGTGCACTTGCATGATCAATGATACTGATTTAGGTTAAAACCAATCCAAACTACCTACAAAGATATTTTTGAAAATAAAAAGAACGATATCGAAAGGGCATTACTGATTAGTGTAATCAAGTCCTTGTATCTACAATAGGATTAAAATAATTCATTAAAATGATTCTATTGTTATTTTACTTAGGTATCTAATCGACCTACCATAAACTGATTAATAGCGACTTCTAGTATGAGTTTGGGAGAGCTCGAGTTAAGTCTAGACTTTTAGTAGTCCATTAGTCAAACTCTAGGGAGTGCATCTAAGATTAGGTCACGACACGCGGTCATCCATTTACTGAGATGGTCGATCCAAGGTGTCATAGAAAGAGGAGTGTCTTATTTCTAGTCTACTTAGCCAAGGGGGAGAATTGCTAGGAAAACGCTCATGACCATGAGCTTTCAGATTTTTCCAGGTCCCATGAGCTCCCTTTCACTTTCCCATGAAATACACAACAAAACCATGACTATCATTGAAGATGAAATTTCACCGGGAGCAAAGCATGCCAATAGATATCTATGAAGTTATGACTAAGCATGAAGAGTAGAAGATGGGTGTAGGAAAGACAGCTTGTCTTGTAGGGAACAAGTTTATAAGATAGATGAATTAAGTAGTGCGTTGAAACGTCTTGAAACACACAAGCTGCAAATACATAATTATATTACAGTAACCCATAAAGAAAGTTTAATGCTATTGCGAACAATGAAATGCCTGCGGTAGCAGTGTTGCACAAACAGACGTCTGTTGCTGTATTTAAGGTAGAAATTCATTCAGCAGCTTGTCAAAGTTTATGGACGATGACCCATTTGGTTCTGTTGCTTCCTGTGCTAATTTCTTCCACTCCGTGATTCTTTCCTTCATTTGTTTTCCCTTGTCTCCTTCCATCAAATCCCTCACTAGCCTTTCCACTTCCTTTCTCTTGACCACACCTGATAACTCCAAACCAATCTCCCATTTACTACAAGCGTAAGTGCAGTTTGTCCTCTGGTCCCCAAAAGATGGCCAACAAATCATTGGGACTCCTGAAGACACACTCTCGATTACAGAGTTCCATCCACAATGTGTCAAGAACGCTCCGGTGGACAAATGGTTGAGAACTGCCTCTTGTGGACACCAATCTGCGTACATACTCCTTCCTTCTGTTTCTTCAAGGAATTCCCGGGGAAGAACTGCTGAATCCCCACTTACAAGGTCAGGCCTAATTATCCACAAGAATGGGTGTTCGCTGTTGGCCAGTCCCATTGCAAACTCAATAAGCTCTTCTCTTGTCAAGACAGCTATGCTGCCGAAATTAACATATAGAACCGACTTTGGTTCCTTCGAGTCGAGCCATCGAAGACAATCTGTATCTTCTGTCCACAGATTACAGTCAATAGATTTGAGGGGGCTCTCTTCCTGCACTAGTTTGTTGACTAGTAACGAGAGTGGGCCAACTGCATAGACGCGAGGAAACATTGATGATAAAGCATTAAGCACTTCTGATTCAAGGGCATCAAAGGTATGGAAAATCATTGCTGAGGCTATATTTGCTCCCTCAAAGACATCCATTATAAAATTGAGCAAAATATCATCAGGATCCGTGGTACGAAGGAAGGTTGGCAGGTCCCATAATCTAATGTCCTTCATTCCTGGAATCCAATCGATTACTGTATCCAAATGGCCATTTGTTAAGTAGCTGGTATCTGCACCACACGTGATATTCTCAGTCTTTTATGTATATCGCATTACGAAAATAAAATCTGTTTTTTTAATATGAAGAAAGTTAGTTTTAGGTCAGTAGACCTCGGGCTCAAGAAATACCCCGGTGACTTAGGACCGGTAAGACACGAGCCAAACCACGGGTGGTTGCACTCGGAATTGTTAGTACCAGATGCTGTGGGTGGTCATACATAAGCCACGCGCACTAATCACCGAGTCTACTCACAGGGTTAAAGCAAAAAAAGAAAAAACCTATCTTTTTGTACGTGTACCTTTTAATGGAATGAGGCCCTTTTCCTGAAGAGTCCGGTATTGTTTGTATCCCATGAAGGCGCAGGCAGGGATTGTCCACAACTGTATGATAGGGATGCCGAATTTTTTAGCAGCTTCACTGGTGGCAAATGACATGAATCCATCAGAGAAAATGCAAGTGACTGGAGGAACATCTGAGTTTGATGCGGCGTGGTTGAGATTGGAGACGAGATCAGAAAATGGAGCAGACATGTTATTTCTGACAGCATCACTTAGAGCTATGAGGTCTTGGCTTGAGTCTGCATCCGAGGGAGGAAGGCCGTCGGTGATGGTCAGAAACTGAAAGCCATGGAAGCCATCGAGGGCTCGAGGTCCCCTCGATTTCAGTAGGCGTCGATGGTTGTATTCTGTGTTCACAAAGGATATGTCGAAGCCTTTTGTATGTAGAAGCTTTGCCAGTTTTAGCATTGCTCCTATATGGCTTTGGTACGGAGCTGGGATACAAACGGCATGGCTTCTCTTAGCTGAGGCTAATTGAGGGTCCATCTCTCTCTCTCTCTGTCTCTCTCTCTCTCTGGTGACACTCAAACCAGAACCTAGGGGATAGAAAAGCTGATATGAATGGTCAGTATTATATTTCATATGAGGGGGACGATGTAGTTGTTGGAAATTACGATCCAAAGTCGAAGGGAGTGTTATTCTAACATCAAGTCATGCATCTAGCAAAGTTCTACACGCCTCCGCATGCGGCTGCGCTATTAAAGTAAGATACTTTTCTCGTCACTGCGATCAGTTTATAAATTGACATGCTACCGTTTTGAATGATCAAGAGGCAAACCTCCTCAAAAGACAAGCGTGAGCGTTGAATTGGATTTTTCCAACGTAAGAAAGGTTGATGACTGGTCCTTTTCACTGAATGGTAGATGAAACCGTTAGTTGCTATCGCGGTCATAATGCTACACCGGCTTTTGGAAACAAATGAAAGTGTGGAGAGCAGTCAGCCCACAAGTTTTCTGACCACAATTGACATATACTCTGTTGATATCGGCCAAAAGATCCAGGATGGGAACAGTGCATCTACAGAAATCTTATCCAGGAAAAATGTCAAAAAAATTATAAGTTTATTACATTTGTGCCAATTTAGTTCTAAATATTTTGTCATCGTGTTAATTTAGTCATTCCGATTAATTTTGATAGGATATTGCTGACGTGGACGCTAGCTAACCTATGTGATACAGCCAGCCAAACATAGACAACTTTTAATAGAGTATATGCCAATTGTTCATCGACAGCAAGCTAGAGGAAGAAGGAAGGGAATGAAAAAAAAAAGGTTAAAAAAATTCAAAAAAATTAAAATATTATTAAAAATTATTAACATCAACTGGTCATGCCACGTAAGTCGGCCGATGTCCACGTCAGCAATATCCGATCAAAATTAGTCGAAATGACTGAATTGACATTAGGTTAAGAGGGTTATGAATAAATTGACACAAATATCATAGATTTAAAATTTTTCTTACGTTTTTCCTTTCAAGAACTAATGAGGAGTGTTCTAAGATTACCAGTACCTTATATTGTTTTTTCTTATACTGCAACTGTAATATGCGATAGTAGTGCTGTTTCCCAAGGGTGTCGCGGGTTAATGTAGAGGACTAAAATCAACTCTCGCGTTCATGTGAAATCAGAGGATGCTCACTCATCCAAAGGTTCATGCAGGGTCCACAGGTGTCCCGGGAGAGGAAGTGTATGAGTGCGTATTCTTAGCCAAGCCGACGGTTGCTTGGAGAATGCTTATAAACATGAGCCTGCAGATTTCATCACCAATGATGATGGCGCAATATAAAAGATAGCAGCTCCTCTTCCGTGAGAATTTGTGCAGAATTCACTTGAGACTGTCCGACGATGATGCTTTCAATCACTTTCCAAAGATGGCGCAACTCATTAGCACGTGTCGTAGAGAGACTAGGTGAGAAAGGAAGATCACAGAGAAAGATGGGAACTATGGAAATGAAAAGATACATGGAAAATTACTAAAAAAATTCATAAACCTATCATAAGTGTGTCAATTCAATTCTTTTTTTGTTTTTGATTTAGTGTTAGACCTTTTATAATTGTATCAATTCAGTCCATATAGCCAATTTTGGCCGGTCAACATAAAATAGATATCGGCCAATATGACATGAATAATTTTTAATAATATTTTATTTTTTTTCAAATTTTTTTTTCCTTTTTTTTTCTTTTCTTCCTTTTTGGTTTTTATCCCCAGAGTGGCCGGCAAGCGTAGAGAAAAAAACCATAGAAGGAAGAAAGGAAAAAATAAATGAAAAAATAAAAATAAAATATTATTAAAATTTGTCCACGATAAAGTCGGCGTCGATTAAAACTGACTTGATGGACTGAATTAGTACAATTTTAAAAATTTTAGGACTAAATCGATGTAATTGCAATAGGATGAGGATTTTTTTAATAATTCTCCCAAAGATAGAGGTGCACTTGCTGCCAATTAGGATGGTGTTTATTTGGCTTTAGTTTAAATTACGAATGTCTCTTTAAAAGAACAATTTCTTCATCTTTCGCAAATTTGTATTCACCTTTCTCACCAACGCCTCAAATTTATAACATGTTATGTGAAATTGCCAACTATTTTTGCACTATTTACTGATTTTTCTCTGACTAAATTTTCAACTATAGTTTTATGTGACCGACTCTCATTTTCGTTTATACAAAATTTTAATATTGTTCCTTTTCAACTTATCTGTTGTTTTATCGAGTTACCACTTTAATTTAATAATCTTATTAGGGAGAGCCGGTTTGAAATCGGGAACCGGCTTGGAACAAGAGATAAGAGGCAGCTTTATGAATTGTAAGTTTCGTTGTCTGGTGGTGAGGATGTGGGCTGGGAGTGGTGTGAGTTTAAATGTGGGCTTAGGGCCTTTTGTTTTTTCTCTTTTCAGTTTTAGACTGTTAATCTGTTATATAATAGAACGACTTATTTTTACTAATGTGCTGATAGGTTTCAACGCCGGTTCAAAACCGACCCTACCCCCAAGAGTCGTCTTGGTTAGTTTGGTTATCAGGTAGAACCAACGAGTTCAACGCTCAAAACCGGGAAATGAACTGAATCTTATTGTTTTCGAGGTTTCTAATGAATGAATTTACGCAATTCTCTCATGAATTGACCTCGAACTAGAATGACTAAGTCGATTTTAGCTGGTTCTCAGGTTGAACCGGGAACATTGCTGCCTTATAACTTATTTAGACAAAAGTCATTAGTAATAGTGGATATATTAACATTTTATTTACACTTATCAACATTCATAGAAATTTACCAACACGCAAACATATCATTACATTTTGGTGCAAAAAAGTAGAATCATTCGATAAACTTGCGCCAGAGACGGCTAAAAAAGAACGTTCTTCCTTATATATATATAAGAAAACTCTTGGTTTGAAACAAGGAAGGACATTTAATGATTCTTATGACTTGCAAAGAAAGTTGATTAAATTGCGAGTTCTTATACAGCCTACCATTAGTAGAAAAACCGTATCACTTTCAACAAGCAGTGGTGACAAACTACCTTGAATCATATAACTTACACATTTTTTGGCAGTGATGTGTAATTAACTCATTGATCATAGATGTACTCAAGAGCTGTATTGCTATCTACAGTATGTGAAAATCTTTCCACTGCCAATAAATGAAATTCAAACTCGATTCCCAATTCTTTTTTTCTTTAAATTGAAGTTGTGTTAATTCTTTCAAGCTGAGAAGTCAACACCTTGAAGTTAAAGAGATATTACCATGCACGAAGTGTTGGCCACTTTATTTACTTTGTTCCCCGACTCTTTCCTTCTACCAGATCAAAACCTTCTTGATAGTGCATTGAAGAAGAAGACAGAGAGGAAGAAGAAGCAGCAGCTTAAGCTTTGCACACGAGCACTAGTAGTTCAGATGAACTAGAAACGACACAAGGCAAATGCATAAAGAACCACTAAGCAAGACGAGCCCTAGAGAACTACTTGCTAGAATCATCAACTCCATTGCTTCCGCTAGCATCACCTTCTTCTTCCTTTTCTTGTTCACTATCCGATTATCATAGCCATGGACATGAGGAGGATAGTTCCAGCCGCTTTGGTGGCCCCGTGGACAATCTTTCGGTCTCTCCTTCTGCCTTACTTCATCTATCCGCCGTCTTAGAACGTTCAAGTTTGCGTCCACCATATTCATTGCCTTTCCTGTCGAACCAAAAGATTATTTACAGATTAATCGCATAAGAAACATAAGACAGTAATCCTAAGCCATCTACATGCGAAGACTTGTCTTATATTTCCTTAATGATGATTATGGCAGGATGAATCACAGAGAGATCAAGGGAGGTTTTCAATGTTTTACTGATTCAATATACTTGATTCAATAACCAAATTTCTTGCCCCGAAAATTCATCAAATGTTATGCTTGATAGGACAAAGCCCTTGGAGTCACGAATTAATATGCTTTGATATAATAATGGCCATTTTACCAGAGAATATGAACCTACCTTCGTCTTTAAAGCTTCGCGATGTCACTCTCGGGTACGTGATCGATGTCTTACGCCTGCAAGTGCGAACCGGGCCTTTCATTCTGCAAAAGCTTGGTGGAGACGATGAACAGGCCATTGTGCGGTGCTTACTTTGAGGGGCTTGTAAGTCTCAATATTCAACTCCTCTCACTTGGCCCTTTTACTTATTTATAATGAAGAGATGAGGTTAATCAGAAGCTGTCGTATTGGACAGATGTACACTTGTACACTTGTGCACTTGTCCTAAGATACTTGCATATTAGTACATCATATGTATATATTATCAAATTTTTATACGTTCATAAGGTCTTTTTACTTCATCCTTCGTGCATATACAATGTATCTGCTTCTGATAATATTAAACCGCACATAGGCTTAACGCTTTGACTTTCTATAAGAAATGCAAAAGTCATGCACGGAAGTTACAACACACGGTGATACTTTTCGTCATGGGATTAGACTAATGATTAGAGTCGCAGGATTTATTTTATTTCGTTGAACAGAACTATAAGAATATACCCACTACATGAATATCAGCATCAAACCAACCTTAGGTTTTGTCAACACCTCGTTGATACACCTGAATGTGCGCTCCATTTGTTCCCTATTCTAGATCCTACGCTTGTACCGTTGTCCTAGGATACATGGATACATACTAAATCATGCATGAACTTTACAGCATAGCGATATCAACTTGAGTTCTCGTGATAAGATTATTAATTAGAGCTGCGAGATTTTATGCTTTTAGGCCAAATAGAAATATGAAGATACATCCAATGCATCAATGTGAATATCGAATTAAGCTTAAGTAATGTTAAAACCTTCTTAAAACCCCTAAATGTGTGCTTAATATATTTCTTACTCTAGACATTTTTAATACGCAAGCTTTACCCGGTGATGTGCTTTTGATGGTTATTCTGGCAAATTTATAATTCTTATGCATATATTATTTAAGTATAGATAGTTTCTATCTTAGGTCTTACCCAGTTTCTAATCCTTATCATATATGGTTTGTGAATACACAAATTCTAGCTAAAACTTTATCTAGCGATTTGCTTTTAATGGGCATTTTGACATGTATAATTGTTACGCCTATATTGTTTTTATTCAGGGTGATATTCTAATCTAAACGTTTAGGTTATCATTGAGTAACAAAGAAGTAGTTTGGTTCAGAATAATCAGCACTAGCGAAAGAGTTGGAACAGTCGTTGTCGGAATCTCCTCTCTCTCTCTCTCTCTCTCAAGGAAAATTAGTTCAAGGGATTGACTCTGAACATATACGTTAATAGTTAATTACTATGCCTAATCTTTGATTAAACTCTCCAACCGTTTATTGAAAAGATCCAAAAGGCGTTGAACATCACTATATTGTTAGGTCCCCGACCTATGCGCTTTGTCCTTTAGTGGGTTACCAGGATAGAGGACTTGATTAACCCATTTAGCGGATGTATGTAATCTCTCCTTTTAAAGTCATGTCGTGCAAGATTTAAACTAATGATTAGCAGCACATAACGACTCAGACAGAAGAAATAAGGTGAGTTTGTTGTCTAACGTGCACATGATAACAAATAGGGTCGAGCCTCGCCCTTCTTATCATAACATGATCCATGATGCACGTGATATCGTTTCGCTATGTGTTTCTGGTAAGTTTTCATCAATTTAAGAGGTACGTTAGTTGTGAAAATGGCCAATAAAAAAGAAATGTGAAATGAGTTTATTATGTACTTGTGAGATGATGTTGTTGATTATTTGCTTAACCGAATGTCATGAGCATCTCCATCTAGCTACAAAAAGATGGACATAACCGTACTAAGTCCTTACACTTAGGCTCCGTTTGTTTCACGGAAAATAATTTCTGGAAAAACGTTTTACAAATTTTCCAGCATTCGTTTCACGGAAAATGAATTCCTTGGAGAAAATGTTTTCCATCAAAGGAAAAAACTCTTCTAAAGTAAGGAAATTGATCTCTCTTACCTTACACTTCTACAAATCTTCACTTATTCCTCTCCTTTCTTCTTTTTCTTTTCTTTTTCTATTCAAATTATTTTTTTAATTTTCTTTTTCTTTTTAATTCGAATTATTTTTAATTTCCTTTTCTTTTTCTTTTTCTTTTTCTTTTTATTTTTATTTTTCTTTTTGTTTTATTTTTTGTGTTTCTTTTCTTTGTTTCCTATCTTCTTCTTTCTTGGTTAGTGGTCGGACCAAGTGAACCTCAAGCTTGTCGATCTCATACTCGCGCTTGTCGATCTGGTGAGCCTCAAGCCTAGCACTCATGCTTGCCAATCTGGGGAGCGGAAAGTATTTTCCTTACTAAATACCGGAAAATATTTTCTAAAATATTTTCAGATTTTAGCCAAACACCAGAAAATATTGTCATTTTCCTAGAAAATGACTTACGGAAAAAATATTTTTGGAAATAACCAATTTTCCGAAACAAACAGATCATTAGGAAACATATTCTGCGTGAATTATTCTTCCAAACTCACTCAGATGTCATGAGAAAGAATTAGACTCTCTCTCTCTCTCTCCAATCATGCGAAACTTGATATTTTAAGGTTCAGTGATGTGTCGTGCCTAACTTTACATTATTCGAAATTATTGGACATTCACCAAAACAAAGGAAAGAAGCAAAAAATCCAGGGGGAATTCAATCATAGGTGATTTGAGGGTCGGTGAGATAGCTTAAAGATTTGATTAAAAATTTTAACAAAGTGACAAGGACAAGTGCGTGTGGATCCGGGATGACTAGTCATAAGAAGGCAAATGGCGATGGAGTGATTGGTGTTTGTAAAAACAATAAGGAAACCTCAGTAATGTGATTTGGCCACGTATCCTTGGGACAATTTGACTCCTGGCTTCTTGGGTAGCGAGACACGTCTGTCACATAACAGAGGAACACTGCAATCCGTTGCTGGCAAGTGTTGATTTTGTGAATATCGTGCACAAAAGCTACAAATCTAACGGTGATCCATACATGAAAACTCTTGATGAATCTCACGTTGCTTGCATTTTTCCATGTACAACGCGAATGATCTGTGCCGAGTCGAGTATGCCAGTGATCAGCGGCACTACATCTTTATATCGACCATCGGCTCATTTTTAGAGCACAGTAATATCTAGATTTTTAGTCGATTCGTGCCAGGTTGATAACTAGTTTATGGTTTCGGACAAATCCATGTGCTCATGACGATTTGCATGGAGGACTCGGCATCAAGGCATCAAGACTGACAAACTCCGATTATTCAAGTATTTCCCCGGATAAACGCCAGCTGATTCTGCTTCAAATGCCGATCTTTGCGGGCTCCAGAGGAGAAGTGATGCAAGTAACCACGCGTGTCGAGACACATGGTGCTAGCTAGAGCTTTAGTCCTAATCACGGGGATGAATTATGGATGCACTTGGCCAGCTTTTTGTCTTTATAAAAGGAAACCCACGTAGTACCAATGTCCAAACGTTATGCTACGGCTGGAGAGAGAGAGAGAGAGAGAGAGAGAGAGAGAGAGATATGTTAGTCATCTCATCTCGACATGATTAATCTTTTCTGTGATTTTTTAAATTTGTTCAATCATGAGAGGATGTACAAGTGTACCATTATCGGTGTACCGTTTGCGTTATGACTTTAGTAACAGATGATAGAGTTAGGCATATTATTATAAAAAGGGGTCGATTCAATGATGGCCACCTTTAAGGGACAAAACAATCGGACGAGACTTATATGCTTTATACTATATCAGGATTTTGACTTCGAAGCCTTTTCCAGAATTTTTTCTTCACAATTATTAGATTTATATTGTCCATGAGATCGTTCAGAACGCACCTTCCAGGAAAAAGTGTGACTTGCATGAGTAATGGCCACGAAAGTCGAGAGCTACACCAAAAGATAAACATCGAGAATGGGATTTGCATGGCGGAGAGGACCAGACGAAAATTAGCTGTGATGACTCGATCTATTCTCAATATGGGCTCACAGAGTCCAATGGGTTCCGTCAAATTTTACGTTACTCCATATAGGAAACTATTGGAATAATCCTTCCGGGTAGAAAGTATTTCTGTGAGATTCTCCACACCAGTATTTCAATGAGATTATCAACACCACATGACGACATGATATCACCCATCCCTTTCACTCTGGACACTCGTCAACCACCAAACCACATTTCAAAAACAGCCATGGTGATGACCATGTCAGAGTCCAAACATAGGAGAATAAACCGGGGCACACCTTCCAGAATCTTACTTTTTTCCTTGTTCGGCCAAAGCCACTTAACCGAAACTCCAAATATCAACAAGTCTTCAAGCATTACAACTTTTTACACGCATAAAACCCATTGAAATGACATTAGCTACCGCACGCTGAAAAGCTAGATCAACTAGACCTACTATTGAGCTCTCTGAACACAGCTTCACACGAGACATGTACAGCTGGAAGTCTATAAGTCTCTACTCTGGACAGTATACACATATCAACTAGGCGTTGTATTTACATGTCCATTTCATCGAAGATTTCCTCATCTTCACCATAGCCTAATTCATTTGGAAGCAGTCCTCCCTCCACCAAGTTGCTGCCAAGGCAATGGCGAAAACATATAAGTTTCATCAAGGGAAGGAATGACATGAATAAACTGAAACTTAACACACCCACCTTAAGCACAAAAATCGGAAGCTAACAATACGCTTTAGTTTCCGATTATAGAAGAAGAAACTGAAAGACCATCTGAAGGGTGCCCAAAAAAGAGAGTTAATGATTAACATAATGGAAACCACTTGCAAAAGTGAGGCGAAGGTGAACAGACAATTACATTGCTCCTCTCTCTGAAAACGGGTCTGCATCTGAATTGGGATTATAGCTGTATATTTCGCATTCGGATAGCTTAACAACCTGCACGGCTATGAGTTAGGGAAAGAAACACTTGCTGACAGAACATGCAGTTATATTCTTGCAAAAGTCACCTCATCCAGAGCCTCTTTTAAGGTTTCAAGAAGGGAACCATCACCATTTGCCTCAACCCATTCCTGGAGTTTAACAGCTAAACATTACAACTTCATTGATATCAAATACAAGCAACAAAAGGTGGAAATAGTACATTTTTGTGGGATAAAAAAATTTATGGAATAAGCAGGAGAACTCAGAAGGGTAAAGAACCTCAAACCGAGTTTCTCCTCCTCATCCATAGCTATGTAGATAGAAAAACCGGAACCTCTTGACATTAAAGGAGATCCTCTGCTCTCATTTGTAGCGATAAACAATGACAATAGCAATGACAGTAATAAATCGACTACAACCAACTACATGTAAATTCCATAGAGAAGATTTCTCGAAATCACTGGAACTTGCAACAAGAATGACGAGGAAAAGGAAGAAAATGGAATGACAGGTTACACCACACGTTTGCATGTCAAATTGATAAAAACCAAAGTTAATTCAGATATGAGTAAACCAAGTTCACAAGGAATTACCTTGGATGCTTCAAACATGTACGTATCAAAGATCTGCTTAAAACCGTCCCAGCTTTCCTCAGTAAAGAACTGATGAGCTTTGACCACACTGGAAAACCAACAGACAGGTAATCCTAATACCATTGCTAGAACATGAATTGCTAGAATCAAGATCCTGATAAAGACTCTGCTTAGTCATGTGATAACCAAATGTCATTGGGTTACGAGTTGATTGTGAGAAAAGCAATATCAGCTTGGGAAATGGAGAGACTTGAACTCTCAGCTCCTCCTAGAGCAACAGTTCTCTGAACTGTCTGTCAACCTTTGACAACACTCCCAACATGATCACGAAAGGATTATACAACGGGTTGCCATGTCGCCTAGTCAGCTGACGAAGACATTACCCATAATCCTTCCTTCTATTGCAGTTACAAAATAGAAACAAACATACAAATGTACCTGAAGTCGTAATCTGGATACATGTGATACAGCGTAAGAACCAGATAGATCAAGGTCTTTCGGCTGTATTGACCATAAGCAAAGATTCAGTCAAACAAACATAACAAGTGAAAACCCCATATATATGAAGCCAAGAACTCTTTTGCACCTGGATCTGCTCAACAAGTGATCGACTGGTGAAGAAGAGTCAGTGTCTGAAGATCTTCCGAGATAATCAAGAATCTGAAATTGAATAGGAAAAATTTCGGATGTGAGGCATAAATTGTAAAACGAGATCCAGCACGACACATGCATTCAAAATACCAAAGGCCTCTGTCCACCTAAAGAGAGAAAAGGGAATTGGGGTTGGGAGTGAGAAAGTAAAGGCCCAACCTGAGACAATGAACGAAAAGCACACAAAAGAGCACTCATATGGCGATAACCAGTCCACTTATACAGGTCTTAAATATCTAGATGTATTTTTTAGCATTTTTTTTTTTTAAATAATCAGTGAAACGTGGGGAAGTACATAGCATTGGGAATGAAAATTAATTTGTTAGGATTGTGGGAATGAAATTTTAATATCTTCAACAAAATAAATTGGTACTAAGGGTCCATTCGTTTCACAGAAAATGGGCCATTTCTGGAAAACATTTTCCCAGTCATTTTCCAGGAAAATGACTATATCTTCCGTGTTCGACGAAACCTGAAATTTGAGTGGAAAATATTTTCCACCGCTCGTTAGCCAATTTAATTATTTGGGAAATCAAAAAATTGAATTTTAATATTTTTAATTGACCAAAAATTATTTTTATTTTTTATATTTTTTAAAAAATGAATTTTTACTTATTTGTATTTTTAAAAATCGAAATTTTTATTATTTTTTATTTTCTCTTTCTTTTTCTTTTTCTTTTTCCTTTTTCTTTTCCTTCCTCCTTTCTCCTCCTCCTTCCTCACAATGGCCTGCTACCCGGTCGGCCGACCGAGACCCGATCGCCAGATCCGGCGAGCTCGAGGCTCGGCTAATCTCAACTGAGCTCGCGAGAGGTTCGCCGAGTCAGGAGCCCGAGCTCCGCCGCCAGATTCGACGAGCTTGCAACTCGCCAAAGCCCGACGAACCTCTCGGCGAGCTCGGGCGAGGCTCGAGCCCCGCCTAGCTCGCCGGATCTGACGAAGCCAAAGCTCCGCCCCAGGCCGGCGAGGCAGCCCAGCAAGCTCAAGCCTCGCCAAATCGGGCTGGGCGGAGCCTCGCCGGCCTGGGCCAGAGCTTGAGCTGGCTTGCGGCCGCGGCCAGTCGCCGTCCGCCGTCGTGGCCGACAACTAGCCAAGGCTGCTAAGGAAGAAAGATGAAAAGGAAAGAAAGAAAAGAAAAAAAGGAAAGGAAAAAAAGAAAAAAAGAAAAAGAAAGCATAAAAATAAAACAAAAATGTGTTGGTGAAAAGAAGCAAGGTGGAAGAAGTTATTAAAAATGTTTTCCATCATCTTTGAAGGTTGTTTTTTTTCCATTGATGGAAAACATTTTCCTTGAGTAGTTTATTTTCCGTGAAACGAACACCGTAAAATCCGGAAAATGTTTTCTTGCAAGTCATTTTCCGTGAAACGAAAAAAGCCTAAGAACATATTCCATCCAATATAGTTCTACAATTCCAAATGTTAAAGACAACTACGCAAGCACAATTTACTCTAAGCTTCGCAATTTAATTATGTAACTAAAGAGCTAGCGAGATTCTCCAGAGGATTCATCTCACAATAGTACCAGAAATAAGGTCGATAGATAGGTATAGTTATAAACTACTATAACATGCCCCAGCTTGTCGAAATTCTCTAATTTTTTAGAAATGACGTGTTGGTATGTCATGTCATGTCGCACCATATCGCATGTTGCCTATTAGTGATGGTGGTACTTAGATACTAGTAGCAATGATTAGCCAATATGGACATTTCTCATTAAAAGATTGTTCACTATAATCTTCTCAAGTGCAATTACATGAACTTTCACCATGCACGCTGTTCAATCTACTGCATCTGGATTCAAAAAAATTCAAAACATATTGGGATAACAAGACCAAACTGGCATAGAAATTTGGCTGTTAATTAAAATTGAAGTCGATCCCCATCTGTATGTCAAATGTCATATGGGAGAAAAGGAGGAAGAATATATAGCCAATAGAGCAATTCCTTTCAACAATTATAAAGTCCTATTCAAATTAAACAACACGTTGAATTGTCCTGGACTTACCTCATGCTCCAAACTGAGGGAAAGTTTTTTATCTGTTCCTGTATGCTTGCCTACAATGAACAGCACGGGAGGTAACAGTTAATTAAAATGAAGCAAACCACATAAAAGAAGAAAAAAAAAAAAAAAAAAAAGCAAATCATGCGTACAGGAGTAAGCTTCAAGGCACCCTTTGATGGTACATTCGCCAAGACTCAAACTATCCAAAAAATCATTTATTCTGCAATATTTCGATTAGAAAGCTTCACTTCAACCATTCCAGAAAAGCTGCTGAGATTCTGAAAATACTACCTAGGAGATTACCGTTCCAGAGGGGTGTATTCTAGGAACTTCATTGTGCAGGTAGTATGATGAGTTCAACAGCCTTCTCAAGGTCCTGTCAGACGATTAAAGCGTAGTAATAAAAAAAAAAAAAAAAAAAAAATTAGCTGAGTAATTAATTGTATATGGTTACAGCTCAATGTTACTCTTCTATATAAATTCCAGTGGAGAAAATCAAGAAAAAAATGATAGCACATTTGATAAAAAAGATTCCTAGCCAACTAGAAGACGGAGACCTAGCACCACAATTCTCCTAGCCAAATGGAAGGAGGAGATCAAGCAATCCTCATGAAGATTTTACCTCTCCATCATGTCATAATCAGATTTGCTAAATCCACGCAAGATATTCCCAATAATTAATATTATCATCTTGAATGCGTGCACATTGAGGAAACAATACCCTCATTTTAGTGGAAACAGTAAAGCAGGCAGCAATTACCATGATGAAAAGGGGAAAATGGCGTCCAAGTTGCCGCTTCCAATCTAAATTGATATATTAGGCATTTAACCACATTTCACCAAACAGGTCAAATATAGTTTACATCAATCAATGGACCTACAAAAGCATAAGTGTTCTCTCCAAAAATCTCCCAATTGCCAATCGATAAAAACATTTCCTTCTCTGTTCAGCTCTTGTCTTCTAGGTTTCAGTTAACCTGCAGGTATAGCCGTCTGTTTAGAGCTCCATCTAGGCGACTCAAAACTCAACGACGAGCGCGTTTCAGCGCCAACAGAACACGGAAGCAACGATTTCAACTCCAACACTTAAAATCAAGAAGTCCAAATCAGTCTTGACACACAGCGAATACCTATCCACCAGCTCAGTTGGCTTCCGCAGTGCTTAAAGCCGCAAGTGAAAAAGCATGAGCGAGTCCTGCCTCCCGTGAGAAGAAACAACGCAAGGTCGATGCTTAATCACCGCAGGAACTCCACACAACAGCTATACACATCTCCTCCGCACCATTAACCACCAAGCCAATAAGAACAATCCAACGCCGCGCCTAGCAACCTAAGCGCAGATTCCGCTCCTCAGCTCAAACACCCTAGCCGCATTCCCAGCACCGTCTCACAAAGCCAAAAAACCTCACGACTAGTCAGCCGACCAACCCGACCAAAACCTAGGGAGGCGAAGGGAAAACAGGCGAATTCCGGCAGAAACCCGCGACTAGACGCGGGAATACAGGCGACCGCCGCGGGGACGGGGGGTTTCGGCGGCAAAAGCAGATCGGAAACGGCAGCAGAAGAGAGAGAAGTGAGCGAGGTAGGAATGAGAGAGAGATCGGAGATCGAACTTACCTCCGGCGATCGTGGCCGGCGAGACGGAGCGTCGAGGCGGAGGTACAATTACGCGGAACGGGCGGGGGAAGGGAAGGAGGGATCGACGGGGATGTTTCTGACTTCGGTATTTGGGGTTGGGAGGGAATCGGGGGTATCGAGGATGGAACCCTAATCGGAATATTCTGAACTGGAAGCCCCTCTATCTGTAATGATTGATTGATTATCCGACTGCGGTTGGGTGGGCGCTTTCGTGGATATGGACCGGTTTCCGGATCGGGTCGGATTAGATCGGGTCAACTTGGGCGGGCGATTCGGTTCGATATTAGGCGAATTTCGGGGGACGCGGTCATCGAACACGACGATTTCGGATCCTTTTTTTTCTTTTTTTTTCCGCGGAAAAGCTTAACGCTAAGTAAAAATTAAAAATAAAATTAAAAAAAATCGATAAGACTAAAGTGTTGGATATTGTTTACTTAGTATATCAATTTCGTTTGATCGATTTTCGTATAACTAGCTTTTTTTTTTTTTTTTTTTAAAGAGTCTTGTTGATGAATATTCTGATTAGCTATACCTTTTTTTTTTTTTTTTTGTCTGAAATATCAATTGAAGAAAAAGAACCCACTAGCAGGATCTCATAACAAAATATATTTCTAGGGGCCTGCGGACTGTAGGCCAACTGGTTTCAAGTAGGGCTTTTTCCCCTTTACTGCTTAGCCAGCCACATCATCCGTGGCCCAACCACAACGGACTAGCTTTAATGACAGAATAGAGAAACTAGCCCATGGGCTTCGTCGATGAGTGAGAGGTTTCCGTGGTTACTGATCTCTCAAGACTTCATACTTTTCAATAAAACTAAGACAATCTGACTCCAAAGTAAGTCTCTTTCGCCCACATGAGGAGAGAGAAATTTAAAAGTTTCCATAATGGCTAAGGTTACTGCTTGCTCGGCGGAGGAGACGAGGACATTCTTTGCGAAGCCATCGATCAAAATAATGAACTATATTTGATAAAGATGATATTTTCAAGTCAAATATATTGATTACACTTCATAGATACATAATTTTTACTCACGATATGACCCAAGATTGATCGAAAAATTATTTCTTTAAAAGATCAATAAAAAGTACAATTGGATCGTGCTCATTCGGAGCTTCCTACCAATGCTTAATTTGCCTGAATTGGAAATTAGATGTTAAGATATTGTATCTTTTAATCACGATCCTCCGATGATGAGGTTAAGGGAATTTTATGATTTGACCCGATCAATTAATTCCACCTTAAAAATACAAGTCACAAGACACTGTAGGACTCATGACGGTCGAATTTTAATGAAGGAAAATAAGATGACCTTTCACCGCGACCGTCCATTTGGCTCGTCAGAAATCCACAATACTAAGATTGTTTCAAAGATTGAATCATGTTTTCCAAAAGCTAAGGTCGCAGGCATTTCACGGGCATAAAAGTCGTGTCAACCGGACGGATAGAGTTCTGGCTGGTCAAAATTTGATCAAATTTGACTAACCAACCTACAAGTCCGGTGACACGCCAGCACCACAGGCATGGGGCGGCTCGGATAGCTGCCGCGCAGGATCGGATTAGCCCTGTGAAGGGTTGGCTTGGCCTTCATTTGCGCAAAGCCCCTGTAAATGGGACCTTCATCTTTCATCTTTCTACCGTGTAAATCCATTCTAAAGCCCTCTCTCTCTTTCAATTACAATCTCTCAAGTTCCCGACCTTAATTTAAAAGAATTCGGGTGAGATTCCGATTTGAAGATTCCAACGATCCTAAGAGATTACGGATCAATGCAAATTTGCACGACAACAAGGCTTCCTAACCCTCTTAACAAAATTAATATAGTTATAATGCTCAAATTAGACTAGAACTAGCCAAATAAATAAACCAATATTCCGCTGGCTTAAAATTAGGGGCTTTCATGAATAAGTAAGCCAATCGTAGTGCCTAATTTACCCTTTAAAAACACAGACATGTGACCCTTTTCTCTGCTGGCTCTTGGATGGGGCAGTTCCGTCGCCCAACAGTACCGGCGAGGTCTCGGCCAAGATGATCAAGGACAGGGAGAAGCACGCGGGCTCGCCAGTCTCGACGCGCCAACTAGTTTTCCATAGCATTGTCAGTTATAAAACTGATTTTAACAACCTTGATTATAACTCAAAAGGAACTGATTTTCTGTTCCCCCTTCTCCAATGGAATTATATTTTTCTCTCTCAAGCAACGGCCAGACAGTGTATAGTTTATGCCAGATTTCTTGTATATATGTGTATAAATATACATTGTGATAATTCCCTTTTGGCTGTACAAACTTTCCAGGATGAATGAAAAAAAAAAAAAAAAACTTGTAGAAAATGATCTGATCACCTGCAGCTGCACTGGATCATTTGGAAGACTAATAAAACAACACACCATTTTCGTGGTGTAGCCTCTTCATCTACTGCCAAGTTATATAAGTGGAGATATTCAGTGATTCCAGAAAACAGCTGTCAATTCCTTACTGTCCTTTCTTCCTCTTCACCTGCTGTTAAGAAGAAATAACTCGCAAGAAGAAACCACTCGCGCCTTTCCAAACCATCGAAATCCCTCAGAATGGCCCTGGTTCGATTCTGGGGAGGAATTCAGTTGGCACGCGTAGCATGAGGCGGAGGCTGCTGGGTAGGATTCTCGGTCTCTTCATCTGATGAATCGAATGATGAACTTAGAGACACCTGCGGATGGCTCCCGAGATCAGTAAATTACTAGTGAATCGGTTGCCTATCAATAAGCACTCGTGCTCGGTAAAAGAAACAAAGCAGAGTGTGTTTGGGTTTGGGGAACATCAGCAGCATTAGAGACGTGTCCTGTACCTGTTGACGCCGGTGGCGCTGGACGGCAGTTAGCACCCTTATTATGATGTAAATGGGCAGGATAATCCCCACGGTTCGTAAAGACAGTAACTGTCTCGCAAAGAAATCATACATTAGCTGCGAGTCTTGTCACTGTAAAGCTAAAAATATTTTTGCTAGTTTTCTTCGACTTACCATTAGCAACGGCAGTGAGTATTCATGAGTGCCGCTCAGCAAGACCGGAAGAGCGTGTCTCAGAATCAGAAGAACCATGAACTGCATCAAAGTGTGGCAGGTTTAGCATCTGGAAAAATCCCGGAACTATCTAATGAATGAACAGAGTATCTCAAGGTGAACTTTTAACCGAGTCGATGCAAGAGATGGCCATTTTCAGGTAGTAATGCGCGTGTGCGATTGTGTTTTTGGAGAGAAGGGGGAGAGGGAGAGGGAGAGGGAAATTACAATGCAAGCCACGGAACGGCAGCACATTAAGCTTCTTGATACAGAGTGCGAGTGCTCGTTATCTGCCGGTTCAGAGAAACTATGATCAGGCGAAACCATCGCTATAAACCGCGGCCCGTTCAAGTCTCCTCGGTAGACCTCCCAGTTTCCCCTGAAACATAGCAAAAGGACATGCTGAATTGGAGCTATCGTAATAACTAATTTTCTTCAGCAACCTGATGAGAGAGCTTAAACTAGATGGGTTTGTTGTTTAATTACCGGAAGTTCATTGGAACCCGACCAAACTGGAATAGTGGCGGTGGGGCGGTGTAACCAGGCTTGAATTGCTGAAATGCAGAAAAACCAGCCAAGCAATGTGAGATGGAGTTAAGAGTTTAAGCAAGGGACTGATATATGTTGAAGCAATCGTCCATGATAAAAGAAAAGGAAACAAATTTTACCTGATGACAGATCTCGCACAAAGTGTTGCCCTTCTCATTACACCACCTCTGCACGCATCTGCGGTGAGCATACTGAAGGATTCAAGAAAGAGGAAAGAATGATTAAACAAAATGCAGCCAGAGGACTGAAACTAAGCGGTAGAACCATATAAACGAAAGACAGAATTGGCTTGTTAGCTGGCAAGAGACTCTAATATGAAAGATCTGGCAACAGGACACAGGTCATCTGCTGCAGCAGGACCAAGCATGACATCAACAATGAAGTCCATTAACAACTTTGCGATTGCACCAGAGGTGCCTTATGCAGATAAAGTAATCCAAACCGAAAAAGGTCTATTTTTCTAAGTGGAAATACATCCCATCCACATTCTTGGTACATTTTTCTACTCCTACCACATATCACATGGGCAAACTGGTGGCATTGCTGCTCGAGCTAATGATGTTCAAGACCTTAGAAGTCTTTAGTACAAGGAAGAATTACATAAGAACATCAATTAAAAATCGTTCCAGGTACTTTTTCTGTTAGACCGGTTAAAAACAGATTGACGCGGGTTGGTGGTGCATGATACTCATGCATATAAGGATGTCGACCACCATAGAACTTACAAAGAGGTTGAATCATACAAGTCATCACTGGACAAAAGCAAATGAACAACATCTTACAAAACGTAGAAAGGACGACTCGACTGACCTTCAAGCTGCCGCAACAAGAGCATGGTGTCTCCATATTTCTGTCATCATCTTCATCCTGGCATATGCGGCACTCAACCAATTTCCCCGTAGAAGATACGTTGCCTAAGTCGACCTTGTGCGAGGTGGTCTCAGCTGGTTTCAAGTCTGAAGCCGCCTTTGCAGCTTCAAGATACCGGTTCTGGCTCTCAATTGCAGCTCCCAAAGTTGACTCGGTGAGCAAGCGATCCACCAACAGCACGAAGTGATCCCCCATTTACTCCAATCAACAGACAACTTGCTTCCTTCACAAGAAACTCGTACTAGTGATGGCCAAACCAATTCAATCCGATGCCTTCTCTTTTAGCAAACTTCTGAAACAGGAGACAATTAGGATTATTAACAAGTAGCAACAACTAAGCCAAGGACACAGAAAAGGCCAAAGAGACATCCAAAGAGAAAACAGCGGAAGCCAATCACAGAGATAAAGGGGTGGCAACAAAACATCGAATCAACCATTTCGAACAATGACAATGATTTCCTAAATCAAAATAGAGCTAAAGAGAAGCTGTACTCTTGAAATTAACGTGCAGAAGGTAAAGAGCAATAACAGAACGGGAGACTATCAACAGAAGACAAATTGCCTCTGTTCATACTATCAACAAATGAGTTCAAAAATGGATTAGAATGCACCAGAGTCACATCGTGACGTTCAGAAAACAAAAAGTTTCCAGCTTTACACCGAAAAATTAAGATCATCAAACAAGAACAGGTATGAGAAAGAAATAAAAGAAGCAAAAGATAGCATCCTCCCTTGACAGCAAAACAAAAAGACATTCTTGATGGTACCGAATTACCAAACAAAACGAACAACCGAATGAAAGGGGTTTTCTCAAAAGACATCATTTTCTTCTATGTACAAAAGCGGGGGACAGAAACAGGGCACCTGGTGTCAGAGAAACCAATCAGGGAACAAAGTATGAGGGAAAAGGAAGGCGACCCAGATGCTAAAACAAGAAAAGCCAGACACTTTTTCTTCCCTTTCTTCACCATTTCAGAAGCCTTGAACGATGACTATTGAATAGCTTTTGGCTTATGGAAAGGGAAAAAGATTCCAGGGGAAAAGGGAAGGAAGCTAAAAGGGGAGAAGGAGACTTACAAGAAGAGCATGGCATATCTTCAAGCTTAGACAAAACAAAGTCCCTACCTCTCTCCCTCCCTTTCTCCCTCCGTCCCTCTCTATATGAAAATCTCTTTCTAGTTTCTTTCTTCTTTGAAGCAAGAGGAAGAGAGAATGGAGTGTTGCGAATGACTTGGGGACATGGGACTCGTGAGGAAGCTAAAAATAGTTATACAGAGGAAACCAGATAAAGACAGAGACAGGGAGAGAGAGAGAGGGAGAGGCTAAAAGCTTGTGGATTAAAATAAACAGGGACAAAACGAGTCGCTTTCTCAGCTCGAACAACTCTTCTTTCTTTCGGGGCTTGTGTTTACGAGTTAGTTAATCGTTGAAAACATAGAAAGAAGGCAAGAGATTCCAACGGTAGGCGCAAGAACAGCCTGCGATCGACACGAATTCTTTTATCCCTTCGCCTTTGCCGTTTTGACCGCTCATTTTAGCTTCCCTCTATAATAATCCTCCTTTTTGCCTATTTTTGAGGTTTTCTATTCCATGTTCTCCTTTTCTCTTCTCAATCTATTTTCACTTGTCTTTATCTTTGGCTGAACTTCTTTTTGTTCAGTACTTATCTGTCCAAAATATGTGGAAGAAGATTTCCCTAGCCCGGATTCTAAATTGGACAATCTCTTCAATCGACATCTATAGACGCGATCATTGATAAACAAGATTAATATGCCTCTTTACATTGAGAGTATATCCCAATTCCCCTTTTTCACTATTTTTCTCCTCTTAAATTTCCATAGTTTTGTGCATTCTTTGACTAGTAAGATTGTTTAGCGTCAGCCAAATATAATATGAAATGAAGGTTTTTGGAATGGACGAGTATCTTGCCCTGTTTTGTAACTTCGCTTGCACTACTAAGACGAACAGAGCGCAAATTCTTGCGTTTTGGACCCATCTTTTAAATTGAATCGAAAGCAATGGAACTCCACAAATGCAAGCTAAAGGTTTAGATAATATATATGTATATGTGTGAGTGAAATTGATATATATCATAATTAAATCCTTACTAAGCCATCACTAGATATTACGGAAACTTGCATGATCACACCTTTGATTCTCCAATTGACACGTGTGAACACAATGCAACGCAAGCGATGAAGGTCAACGGGTTTATAAAATTCCACAATGCATGGTCCACATAAGTATAGGATTAAGGATTATCTTTATCATGAAATTCATTCCCACCCTCATATTGTTTTCTTAGGTAAATGTCGTGACTCTCTCACCTACAAAAGCATTTTTGGAAGTTTGACTTATTTTGGGTTGCCCATTTGTCATCTATATAACGAGAAGGATTAATCAATCGGTCAATTAGTACTTCCAATTATTAATTAGGTAAAGGAGTGCATAGACGGTTGTTTTCAAAATTTCAAGCATTGGAGACCGGCGGGTCAAATTTTTATACCCTAGCAATATAATTAATTGGTCTGTAAAAACATATTCAAATGTATCGTCCAATGTGAGGAGCAAATCTTAGGATAGTATCTGCAATTTTCCCTCTCTTTTTCCCTCCTAGGCTCATCGGATTCGGCTATCATTACCGGGTATTTTCCAAGATAAGAAGTCGTTAATCGATTCAGTTGAGATCAACGATATTCGAGACCTCAAAACTTTCCGTAAATAGCTTTGAAAATCGATCCAAGGTTCGTGTTCGTGAGACCAAGCTTCAATTAGTTAGGATGGTGGACGCCTTTGACTATTCGGATGACGACCATTTCTAGATGGTCGTCGGTTGGGGGAGGGTTTGGTTGACCAGATTAGGTGGCGATCTCATCCGTCCTCTCCTCCTCGCATTAACTCACAGGTTTACGTATCGAAATAGAATACAATCGCTCTCTCTCTCTGATTGGAAGTGCTCCGCGGTCGACGCTTGACAACAACATAAGAAGAAACAAATTACGTGCATGATCTCATGCATAGGATCATTCGATTGGTTTGGTTGGCAACCGTACCAAAAAGCAAACGGAAACCCTGGATCCCTCCCTTCATCTCGTGCTCGAAAAAGAGGGATAATTAAACCAGTCGTCACCCTTCCATTTCAACGCAATCATTATTCTTGAGGATGATCGTGTAGGTGCTTTAGAAAAAAGGGGTGGACGGCGTGGTTGACCTACCTTATTAGCGAGAATATAGTAAAGACATTATCGACCTAAAGCACCTTCCAAGTTATCATTAGGGTTTAGGGAATTTGTAGGGTTTCCTTGTGAGGTTCGCACGGTTGGATATGGCGGATATTGGTTTTCTTGAGACAATTATAGAGCTGGGTAGTTAAGATTATTCGATGGTACGAGTTTAGGTTTAGGATTGTGTTATTAGAGTTGCTTTTCTTAGATTTGTTGTTTAAGTTAAGTTGATTATAAGTAAACCCACGCAACCCGGGTGGAGAAGCGGACAAGACGTTGCTTCTTTTCGTAGGTTTTGATGTCAATCGTGCAAAAACCATTAGATTGAGTTGATAATCCTAAGGTTTTTGTGCTTAAGGTCTCTAGATGTGTAATTAGGTTTCCCCCTTTTATTTTGTTAACAAAACCAGCTGCCTAAAGCTGAACGATTGCGTTGGTTTCCGCATATTAAATTGAGGTGCCTTTTCAGTAGCTTCCAGTGCTTTAATCATTTGTTCAAGGTTTAAAGGACAGGAAAATTACAAAAAAAACCATTAATTTATTGCGCTTGTGCCATTTCGATTTGAAGCTTTTTGTAAATTTATTAATTCAATTCTAAACATTTCAATATGTCAATTTAGTCATAAATCCTTTTGACGATTTGTCAATTTAATTTTAAAGCTTTTAATAAATTACCAATATAGTTTTTCTAACTAATTTTGGTTGAAAATTACTGAGATAATAGTTCAGTCAGCTTTGACTATCCTACATGAATGGTTTGACACTAATGTGAATAATTTATTAAAAAAAATTTAACTTCTTATTCTTTTTTCTTTTCTTTTCTTTCTTGTTTTTTTTTTACACTTTTTCTTCACAAGGCCAAAGAGACTGCTAGCCATTGGGCAAGGGCCACAAAGCCCTCCCCAGTCATCGATGAGCTGTCATTAAGGTTGGCATGGGGGCCACAGCCCTCACCCAAGCGCTCGCTGGCCACATTGAGGGCAAGTGAGGGCTGCAATGCCTTTGCCGTGGCTCACAAGGATCGAAGCAAGGAATCACAACACCCACACTAGCCACAATGAAGGCTCATGAGCCCTTGCTAGATCTAGGGATGCAAGGGTGTTGTGGCCCTCATCAACCATAGTGAGGCCTTCTGGCCCTTGCCCAAGGGCCGACAAGGCAAAAAAGAAAAGAAAGAAAATAAAACAATGAGATAATATTATCCACATCAGCACTGACCGTGTTAAGTAAGGCAGTCAATACTAATTGGACTGCCATGTTAGTGATTTCCCCTCAAAATTAACCAAAAGGGCTACGTTGGTAATTTATTAAAAAAGCTTTAGGACGAATTGGCACAATTAAAAGGTTTAGGACTAATTTGGCAAATTGTTGGAAGGTTAATGATTAAATTGGTTAAATTGAAATATTCAATATTGAATTGGCACAAGTGCAATTGGTTTGGAACTTTGTGATATTTTTGCTACACCTTTGGATAATTAGTCTTTGAGATATAGTAAAGTGAAGAGTTGTAGTAAAATATAAGAAAATGTAATGACGTAAGTAGGTAGATAGCAATTAGGATTAACTTAAGCGCATCATTTGCGCTCTTCGTTGCCTTAGACTACCTCTTAGGGCAACGCCATTATGACAACATTGGCATATGTCCTCTTGAACATAAAAATATCATAGTGTTGCAATTACAATCCTCCCTAAGGTCATTTTTGTTGTAGCGAGGTCCCTAGATGGCCAAGCCCATGATCAGGTTTTGTCGTGGCATCATAAGAACTTGGGAAAAAGCCACAAAAAACCATAAACTATGCACAAAGTGACAAAAATACCCCAAACTTTTTTTTTGCACCACCAAAAACCCCAAACTTTGCCATCCGTGACACATTTACTCCAAACTATTTTTTGTGACACAAAAACCCCGAACTTTCATTTACGTGACACATTTATCCTAAATCTTAGGGACATTTTGGTCATTTTGCTTTTAAAAATATTTTTCTTTTTTTTTTTCCTTTTTTTTTTTCTTTTTCTCTTCCCTTCGCCGGAGCCGGCGGAGGGAAGCCGGCGTCTGGCGAGGGCTGCCCTCGCTGCGTCGGCCTGGCGAGCGGCCGCCCTCGCCCGATGCCGGAGGGCCGCCCTCGCCGGCGTCGGCCCAGCGAGGGCGGCCCTCGCCGGCGTCGAGCTAGGGCGGCGCCTCGCCCGCGTCGGGCGAGGGCTCGGCGAGGGCGGCCCTCGCTGGGCCGACGCCGGCGAGGGCAGCCCTCGCCGGACGCCGACTTCCCTTTGCCGGAGCTGGCGGAGGGAAGAGGAAAGAAAAAAAAAAGAAGAAAAAACAGAAAAAGATAAAAATACCCTTAATGGGGTAAATGTGTCACGGATGGCAAAGTTTGGGGTTTTTGGTGGTGCAAAAAAAAGTTTGGGGTATTTTTGTCACTTTGTGCATAGTTTAGGATTTTTGGTGGTTTTTTTCCTAAGAACTTTGTCTCAAACTTTTAGTATTCCTTCGATTGAACCAGGCAGCGACAGGGGTTTATCGTATAAATTAATGCGACATCACCAGTTTGCTCCTCCTTACATGAGCTCGATAACCATGGCAGAGTTTGAGGAAACACTGAGACATGACCGAGAAGGAAGGGGGTGAGAATAATGAGAGATGAAGTTTTGGAGATGCATAGAGAATTGGATGTCTTGAGTTATAGGTTTACGTAAAAGAAAGGGCAACTCTTCATCGCCAAGAAAGGATTTGTGGAAGTTTCCTTTGAGGAAAGCCTTCGCTTTCGATTGAGCGCCGGATGGAGGGGCTGAGCACATGAGTAAAGGGCATGATCTTCTATGTCCTTTCACTGCCCCTTTCTTGTTCGTGGACTCTTCTTCAAAAGGACAAAGTTAGGAGGTCATGTTTACAGTGGGCAAAACCTTGTCCAAAGAAGGTGGATTAAGCAATTTGCGTCTAGGGAATTCGTTGATTTCCTGCATCTCAAATTACTAATTACAATTGAAGGTTGTGATAGAAAATAATTTTATAATTTCCTACTGAATCCCTCTCTCATACTTAAACCAAGGCGGTTGTGATAAAAAGTGCTCACGGTGATGTTTAGAGATTCACAGTACATCGAACATTCGTGAGTAGAGTCTCCCCTAATGATCATGAACTGTCAGATGAAATATCTACTGCTATAAATCGTTGCAAGCATTTCGCTGTAGACCCATGTGCTGGTTTAGCGAGAACAAACCAAAATTGCTATGGAAGGAGGAAGAAGTCCAAGCCCACCTTTCTATTTATGCGAATTATAATTGAACACTCCTGTTTTTTCAGCCCATCCAAATTGATCTCTCATCCATTAAGCCTTTAAGTCGAAATGGGGTTAAGAGATCAGCCCTGCTTTTCTTGTTTATTTCTGGGTCGACGTACTTTACAAGGCACTGTTCAGGTTGAAGAAACAGAGTCAATCAAGCGACCCTATGCAATTGACTCTTCTTTGCTTCACGTTGTCTCAAGTCGTGATAATTGGTTCTTGGCCTGAAATCTAAAAAGTCATTGGATCAACCATCTTCCGTCTAATAATCCATCTGGAATTCCACCCGTAAGCTGAGTCTATTCCTGTTCTTTACTAGGTTCCTGTTCTTTTTTAATTTTTCTCAAGACGTACTTTACTAGGTTCCTGTTCTTTTTTAATTTTTCAGCTTTTTCGTGTTTTTCTATTCCGCTCTCAAATTGTCATTATCCAATTCAGGTCATTGACCTTCCCGAATATGTATGTGTGTGTCTTAGGAAATCTTGATTTGAGGGTAGTTCAAACGATAGGAGAGCAATATTTATATAAAAGCACTTCTGATCCGATTACAATCATAGATATTTCATATCTTAATCTATCAACTATCTGCATTAATTATACTCTAAAATATAAGTATACATTTTTTATATTGCCTCTAAAATTATTCTAGAGTACTCAAAAAATCTTATGTCGGAGTTATTTGGCTACTCTCTCAGCCCATTGTGCCATGAAGACCTTTGGCTCGTGACAAATAACTTAAAGATTGTTGAACTTTGCGGAAACATGGTACAAATATAACTTACAAAATATGAATTTAACAATTACAATATTTTTTCACACCACGTACAATACTCGGACGACTCTAGAAATTTCTCCCCAACTCACATGCATACATAACACACACCACACAAACTCTCAAGACCCCTACTCACACACCCACACACCTCACGGCACTCCACACCACTTCTCTCACGCACCCCTCACACACTCACGTACACACTTCCACTCCTTCACACGCACACACTCACACAAGAGGCAAGGGCCTCTATTTATAGGAGCACATCCACCGACTTTCCCCACCTCTTCCTATTATTTTATTGCAATTGTTGGGTCAACAATTGCAGCTAAGGCTGAAGAATTTTCTAAATAGAAAAATCTGGAGAAGTAACGAGAGGGGGAGAGAGATCTAGAGAACTTGAGAGAAATCGAGAGAGAGAGAGAGATAGGCGGTGCTTTTTCTTAACAGAGATCTTCGGTGAGTGGCGGAATTTGGCCTTTGATGTTCGTTGGTCAGAACAACGATGGTAGGCATTGACCTGTGATGGTTGCCGATGGAGACAACCTTCAATCTCTAGAAACAAGGGCTAATTAAAATGATCCCCCACGGCTAGGATTACACGATAACAGCATCCCCAGAAGAGCTTGATATCTATTGAGGACGCGTGATAAGAGTTCCAATATGGCGGCATTCTAGGCAATACCTATCTATAGTCGGAACTCAGAAGAGAGATAAGAGGGAGATTTAATTATGAATGGAGCTTTTGGAGGATGAGGCGCATAGCCATACACCACGATTGTACAAGTATGTTATTTACTTGATTACTAAATAATAAACAAAAAGATGCACAGAATTTGCTTCTGTTCAGATTAATAAGAAAAGAAAATGCTAGAAGGGCTTTTGCGTCATTCCGTTCTGCGCCGGTCATTCCCTCTTCCCTCCAAAATTTTCCCCAAGCTAGATAACGGTTTAACGACCTTCTCAGCGAGACCCAAACAGACGGAAAGAAGCCTCTCTCCCTCTCTGCAACGACTTCAAGCGAGAGCCTTTCGAAAGAGAAAAGCTCCATTTTTCACCGCTCCAACAATGGCGACTCCGGTCTCTGCCATTGCCCTCGTGGTCCTCTCTCTCCTCCCTCTGTGCTCTCCCCTCCCTCTCGAGTCCCTCAAATCAGCCACCCATGTTCTCTCGAACTCGGGCTTCGTGTCCATGTCCTTAACCCTCAATCTCATCTCCAAAACCCTGACGTCCCCTCAAGTCCCCTCCCTCACTGTCTTCTCTCCCTCGGATGACTCCTTCGCACAGTTCGGCCAGCCGCCACTGTCTCTCCTTCAATTCCACTTCTCACCCCATGCGCTCTCTCTCGATACCTTGAGGTCGCTTCCTCGTGGGGCCAAGATATCCACCATGAACGCAAATCATTCTCTGATGGTCACCACCTCACCATCTGATTATCAGGTTGAGATAAACGGCGTCAAGATTGTCGGCTCGCCAGTGTTCAACGATGGAAACTTGGTGGTCTTTGGGATCGAGATGTTCTTCGATCCAGAGTTCCAAACTTTGGCTCCGGTTCAGAGTCCAGTCCTTGGCCTTGAATGTGTAGTGCCGAGATATGGCGGGTTGGAGGATCTTTCTGGTGGGAATGTGTTTGGTGAGGCTTGTGGGGCAATGAGATCAAAAGGCT
The DNA here is from genome assembly GCA_014182555.1 of Eucalyptus erythrocorys. NCBI lineage: Eukaryota > Viridiplantae > Streptophyta > Magnoliopsida > Myrtales > Myrtaceae > Eucalyptus > Eucalyptus erythrocorys. The sequence goes on along the minus strand of CM024603.1, from coordinate 32,197,822 downwards.
ACTTTGCGATGGCTTCTTTTCTTGGTTTGCAATTGATGAAACTGAAGGGCGATAATCAGATGTTGACGGTTTTCGCTCCGTCCGACGAAGCGATGGTGAATCACACAGGGAGTTTCAGCGAGTACCCTTCCATCTTTCTGCGGCATGTCATTCCGTGCAAGCTCTCATCCAGTGATCTACTGGAGTTCGACAATGGGACATTGGTGCATACTCATCTGGAGGGATTTGTTATCGAGGCCACAAGAATTGGTGACCATTTGATGCTTAATGGAGTTCCAATGACTTCGCCAGACATTTACACAAGCGATTGGCTCAGCATCCATGGCGTTCTTGATGTCATCACTGCAAGAGAAGGCAGACAGCCTGGGATGGAAGTTTCATCTGAAAGTGGCAGGGTGTAGTGAGGATTTCTAGATGAATCTTCCGTTTCAATCCTCTTCTTTTTCTTTTGCTTTCCGAGATAGGTCTCTTCTATTGTGATCGCACATCATCAGTTTCTTGCTTTTTCACTATTAAGTTCCTCGAAACCTATACAGATAATAGCTCACGTCTGCGATTTTTCTTCATTATTGGTCCATAATTGCTCTGGCTCCATGAATATCCGTCAGCATCTGATTCTGCACTAGATAATGTTCAGTGGGCTGTGATGAATGGCTAGTCTGTCAGATTTGGACTTCTAGATTGAATCAAATAGATTGATCTCCATATTTCTTCAATATATGGAAGATATGATGTCTGTGGTTTCACTTTCCTCCCATGACCACCATCTTCTCATCTTGGGATGCCGTACCTTTACATCTATTTCTTTGCGGTCATAGTAAAGCAGCAGTCTTTATTGGGAAGTTCAAGTTCAGTTGCATTTCTCTAAAACCGCAAGCAATACATCTGATTATGCACATATTACATCAGCACTTGCTTATGGAGTTTCTACTGTGCATTGTGAATTAGCATGCTCATCAGAGCACCGAGGGTTTCTGAAACCTGACACTACACGCAAATTCATCCTTGCCAGCACACAGCAGCCCAGTGAGTAAAACCTGTTAAGAGTTCAGTCATGTTTTCGGTCTGTGATCAGCATTCATTCTACCAAACTTATTCAACTTACCAAAGCACAATCCAGACACTGACAAGGTCCTTTTCTGCCATCTGTTTCTTGATGTTCTCTTGCCCCATCAATTGACCCTCGCTCACTATTCATAGTAATCCGGTCACCACCTGGGTTCTTCCTCTTCTTTTCATCAGTTTTAGCTGCTCCTTTCTTGCTGTTACGTGCTTCACTCAAACCATGACTTGAAGTCTGAAGAATTCTTCTAGAGCTACTTTTGACCCTCTGCAGAGCCTCTTTTTGGAAGATGTCCTCGCATCCTTCTTTCCAAAGATACCAGAATAAAGATGCTAGTTTCGTAGTTACTATGTTCCTATCATTCTCTTTCCAGTTCTGAAATTTCAAGCATCAATTCTTGGTTTGGGGTAAGAAAGGACGAGGTGACGTTGTTTGACTAATGACTGCAGTCAAATACTGGATCAAAATGTCTCTTGCAAAAGTTGATCATTGTAGCCACAGTAACCAAACATGTTCTTCACAAGTCAAAGTTCAGTTTCAGGGAACAGTTTATAACCAAATTGCATTTCAAAACTTTCTTGTCGATGGCATCAGAGCTGGAAGGGATACTTGCCACCACCACGAGAGCTTCTGCTTTTGTAAGCCTGTAAGTTGATTAAGTAAGTCTGATTGTTCTTCACCCTCTGTAATTTCAAAGACATACGTCAGGACTCTCGAATTAGGCCTTGGAGCTGCAACGAGTCCTCTCTCAGTCATGCGAAGGCAAGGAATCCCAGCAATCAGAAAAGAGTAACAAATTCAGAGAGAGCCAAAGGAGATTGATGAAGACCCACCCTATAAGGGATTAAACGGCCCAGCACTCGTTGGTTTGCCCAGAAATCGAATGACTTTATTCAACCAAAACATTCTTCAGCACGTTTTTCTTTCTGTATCTTCCCTTCCTTGTTTCGCTCTCTTCCTCAGAGACGTGAAGAACTAGAACAAGGCAGGTCCATTCAGAAAGTTCTGTGCGAGGGTCCACTAATGTGACCGCCCTGCTAAGCTTTTATAGCAGTACACAGCGACCGTAAGGTTACGGACTGGCTGAGAGGAGTAATTGCTGTTGTCTTGGCGACCTGATGAGGGAATGAAGGAACCGAAGTAGCAATAGAACTCCACAAAATGTTGAATCCCATTGTGTAAACCAGTTTAGTTAGACATTCTGCTGCGGCTGAGCTTTCTCATTATGCATATGCAAACATGCATACGCAAAAAGAGCTTGTGAAAGGAGGATCGCTTTTGAATACCTGGCTCTAACAGGAAGTCCGAAACAAACTGAATATCTTCAAGTCCCTTGAAATGCCGACCAACAGTGGCACGCACCTATGATAGTTTTTAAGTCCACAATCGATTGAATCATACTTAAAAGGGGAGTACCCTACTGTTTCCTCATATTAAGAATTCAAGATGTCAAAAATTGATTTAAGTTACTTAGGGCGCGTTTGGTAACGATTCGTTCCGAGGAATAATTTTTTATCAGAAATGATTTTTTTTTTTATTATGTTCTCGGAATAATTTTTGAGCAAAAGAATGCCTTTGGTAATTTCCAGAAAAATTTATTCTAGGGATAGAAATATGTTTGGTAAAATTCTTAGATTTTTTTTTTTCTTTCTTTTAATTTTTTAATTCTTTTATTATATTTTCTTTTTTTCCTTTTTTTCTTTTTTCTTTTTCTTTTTCTCTTTGGCTAGTTGTCGGCCACTGCCGTGGTCGGCGATCGGCTAGACAAGGCCCAACGAGCTCATTGGAGCCTTGCCAGGTCAATGTGAGGCCTGGCGAGCTCGCCGTAGGCCAACCTGGCCATAGCAAGCCTCAGCCTCACCTAGGCGGCACAAGGTCAGCTTTGCCTTGGGTTGGAGAGGCCCAGCCTCACATCGGCTAGGGAAGCCAAGCCTCACCGATAGCTGAGCAAGGTCAACCTCGCCAAGCCACGGCAAGGCAGCATCTCTGGGGTCGTGAACAAAAAGCTACTTTTTTTTCTATTTATTGTTTATGTTCCAAATTTATTCCCAGGCATAAAAATTTTACCAAACATGCTTTCTTTTTTTTTTTTTTTTTGTTCTTTGGAATAAAATAACATAAATAGTTGTTCTAAAAAATAGAAACAAAATTTAACAAATAGGGCCTTGATTTTTAACATCATTTTTTTGGTCTCCTAAAACTTGCACGTCCCCATCCCATTCCCCCGAAAAGGTTGGGGTTTGAACCTCTCAATGTCGAAATATGTATGTAGCATATCAATTAGCAATCGAGAGAAGGAGCAAGATAATGACCTCCCCTCATGTGATGGCAGCATTCCCAATTGCTCAAAACACTTCCTGAAAATGCACATATTCCTCTGAACTGGTTGAGAGTGCTCAAGAAATATTTGCTAACATATCCACTTAATCACAGATGACCCCAATAAAACAGCGAAACCACAAACCAACAAGCACATGCGTGTCATCTTACCAGAGTCCAAAGATTTTAGACAAAGCTCGGTTGCTAAAGAGCACACTGGTTCGCAATATGACATGATTTACATATCAGATGAAGTAGGCTATCACATAACAGAAAAATCCGAGCGGAGAATGATGTAGGAGTCATGCACATAAAGAATCGATTCATTCTGACATAAACTCTCCACATTAATAGACCGAAAAATCCATCAACTCAATCTAAAGAAACAATTTAGTTGAGTAAGCAAAAAATTAGAGAGATCTAGATCAAGGAAGTAAAGCAGATCTTATACTAGAAAGAGCATGTTTCCGGTAATGAAGTTTGTAAAACAACTTTTCTAAGAAAGCCGTGAAGTCCCAATCCCAACCAAACCCACCACCCCCACCCGGGGCGGAAAGAATTCTCTCCAGCCAGCAGTAAAAATTTGAGTGCACTGCTTCGATATACCGTTCTTCCTAACATCCTATTGGAAGAAAAAGCGGAAGTGAGAGAACTTGCTCGCAATAACCACTGGGAATCGCTAGCAGCGGAAAAGAACACATGAACCCCGCACAAATTTCAATTTATCTCTCATAGCCAAAGATAACTAGTATCTGGACCTTTTTGACATCACCACCTCAGCACAGTCGCTTGGCATCCCAATTGTTAACAGGCAATCAGTAAAAACGTCGCTCCATAGCAACCACAAAGATGCCGGCACTACTACAATGATAAAAAGAAAACATGACAGAAAACAAGCCCGGCAGATAGGATTGAAGCCCAACCTTTGTGCATCTGTGCAAGGAGGAAAACAGACCCAAAGCTGAGGATCATCTCCAAATACCTGGCTCTATCATGCCTACTCTATCAATGCAGAAGGATGCAAAACGACAGAAGACAAACCCCGCAGATAGGATTGAAGCCCAACATTTGTGCATCTGTGTGAGGAGGAGGAAACACAGACCGAAAGCTGAGGATCATTTCCAAATACCTGGCTTTAACATGCCTACTCTATGAATGCAGAAGGATGCAACTGACAAGTGAATTGGGAGCAATAATTGGAAAGGTTAAACATCAAACCAAAAAGCAATCACTAGTCTAGATAAGTGCCTTAACTCTCTTTAAATGCAAACTAGCAATAGAATATATAAATAGGTCGGCAAAGTGGAGTCCTCAATGCATCCGACATAACATCTCAATCAACACCTCAGGTAGTGGTGGGAATTCATACCCTGTCACCATATTCATGTCAATTTTATACTATATCATTGCCACATTAAGTTCAAAATTGATTAGTGTGAAGAAGACTTGATTTTTATAAGAACCTGCTCCGGACATATCAATTAATTCTTGTCATGGAAGGTTCTCATTCTGTGTCTGAAATTGCCACCCCCTCATAATCATCCAAAACTGTTGACAAATCAATTCAAAGCAGTACTCCACCATCTTCAAAAATTTGAAATCACTAAGGACATAAATTGGCAATCAACAGAAGGAGAGATCCAATGATCTACCGGATATGATGGCAGCATTCTCAGAGAATAGAGGACAGAGCAGTACAACCTGTTTCAAGGAAAAAAAAAAAAAAAAAAATTCAGAAAAAGTAGAGGACCTCATTCCTCTCCACAGGTTGAGAGACTTGAGATTGTTTCATTGAGGCTGCTCAACAAGGACGTCCATTAAATCAAATATGACCTTAATAATAGAAGGCACAACGCCATAACCATAAGAACTAGGCTTGCATGGCCCTATATGCATACATATGCATGTTTGCAGTCTTGAAATGACCACAAAGCGGACAACCCTAAACAGCACACAGGTTCTGCAATATGCCAATTTATACCTTCGATGGACTTGACCAAATGCCCATGCAAAGTCAGAATCATCCAGAAGAAAAACTTTCTAATCCTCACTACTTTCACACTAAAGCAATTATGACCACTTATTCTCTGATTGTCACCTCCTCGCCCTCTGATTATGAGGTTGAGATAAACGGCATCAAGATTATCGGCTCACCGGTTTTCAAGGATGGGAACTTGGTGGTCTTTGGGATTGAGGTGTTCTTCAATCCAGAGTTCCGGACTTTGGCTCTAGAGTCCAAGGCGTGGCCTTGAATGTGTAGCACAGAGATATGGCGATTTGGAGGATCTTTCAGGCGGGAATGTGTTTGGTGAGGCTTGTGGGGCGATGAGATCAAAAGGATACTCTGTGATGGCTTCTTGGTATGCAACTACGAAACTGAAGGGTGATAATCAGATGTTGACAGTTGTCGCTCCACTGGACGAAGGAATGGTGAATCACGCAGGGAGTTTCAGCGAAAACCCTTGGATCTTTCAGCGGCGTGTCATGCCCCGCAAGCCCTCGGCCAGTGATCTACTGGAGTTCAACAATGGGACGTCAGTGCATACTCATCTGGAGGGATTTGATATTGCGATCACAAGAATCGGCGACGCTTTGATGCTTAACGGATTATCAAATACTTCATCGAACATCCTTACAAGCGAGTGGCTCAGCGTCCATGGCGTTCTTGATGTCATAGCAAGAGAAGGCTGAGAACCTGATATGGAAATTTCATCTAAAAGAAGCAGAGATTAGTGATGCTCATGGAAAAATATGGCTTCGAATCAATAGAGAAATCAAGTCGGATTTTGAGACATGATTATCACTTTTCTTCAAGAATTTATTTGTCCAATTATCACCGGCAAAACAAAGTTTCAAAATGAGATTATTAAATAGCAATTTTAATATTTATTTAGGATCTCTTTAGGAAACAATTGAAAGGATCGCTGTAACTTTGAAAAGAAGACTCCAAAAAAAAAAAAAAAAAGATCTTAATTCGTTCATGTAAAAAATGAACAAAGATGTTTGGAAGAAGTTAAAAAATGAATAAATACAACCTTTGAGAAAAGTTGCACTAAAATCACACAATTATTTGTGCACCCGCAAGTAAGTATAGTGGGTTCTAGCCCACATCTAATATTTTCATTAAATACACTAAAGAAATCGCACACTTATTAACCGGCTCTCCTTCTCACGCTTTTTCTATGTGGGACAAGGCCTACTTAGTTTGTTTTACAAATCATGTTTTGTTCGGTCTTCTTCTTTTCCCTTTGTTTTCAGAAATAAGCCTCTTTTATGTGATCACATCAGTTCATGCTTTCCACCGATCACCTCTCTTGCAATGCTTGAAACCTATGTAAATTATAGCTGACATGCTAAAGATCCATAATTGCTCTGGCTCCAGGAATATGTGTCCCCAAAAATATTCGAAAAAATTACTAAAAAAAAAAATCCTAAATTTATTTCAGTTATGTCAATTCAATTCTACACATTTTAATTCAATCGATTCAGTCATAAATTTTTTACACATTTTTCAGCTGAGTCTACTCGGTCAAGAAAGTCTAATGTGGATTCCCGGATGTGGTCACTGAAAAAAAAACGGTCTCGTCCTCCCCCTTTCGCGGAAGTTACAACCCTGATTTGAATCTCGTCGTCCTCTTCGTATGTCTGTTGCTAACCGCGAGTCCTTGGTTACCCCGTCCGTCAAGCTCCAAAAACAAGAAATCAACATCCAGACCGATCATATCCCCCAAAGGTCTTTTCTGTCGGTCGGTAATTTCTCCGTAGGTTGCGCAGCAAGAATGATGGATTGTTGATTAAAATATTCGAGTCGATCCTATGAAATTTCCTGTGCTCTCGAGATTGTCTAAATCATTGAATTTCGTTTCAAAAGCAAAATCTTTTTGAGACCTTTTCTTTTTCTCGTGGCCAAACGGGCCCCGCCTATTTGAATGATCCACTTACATTTTTCGGTGCTTTCGAGCTGTATATCGTAGAGTCCAGATGAATTAGCTAATTTAATGGTTGGGAGACCAATTCAGTCAAGCTCACAAAAGCCCTTGAGACTGAGACCAGTCGGCATGGGAACAATGCAAAGTCATCGCATCTTGCGGGATTGGGAAAGCGAAAGATCCGATCTCTCGTGTCATGCGAATCTGTTTTATTGTTCCCTGCTCTCCGTAGGATGTTTTTTTCGTAAGAGATTGCGTAGGTGGGTTCATGAATTCGTTCGATTTTTTTCTCTTCTGGGTTACGGTTGTTCGTGGATATCAGAAATTTTCAGTTTCTGGGGGTTTCTTTCTCGTTCCTGTGGGAATTTCTGGCTGTCAAAGGGCTCTTCTCATCACATTTTCTCGATTTCACTTTATTTTAGATCCATCCTTACGGACGACGTCGGCCCACTTATTCTATCTACAGTATATCTTGGCGTCGCCTGTCAGTCATGTCAATTGATTATAAGGACTGGATTATAAAATTTGCAATAGTACAAGAAGCTTGGATTAGACAAATTAGAAATACAAAAGCCTTATTAGAAAACAAGTGAAAGTATTGGAAAGAGAAGTATAAGAAAAGTAGTTCACTGAGATTAGAGTTCCAAATAGTTTATAATTTTTTCAACTTTGACTTATCAATTCTGCAAGCTTCCATTTTCTTGTTCAGTTCTTAGATGATTTTTTTTTTTTTTTTTTCCAGTTTTCTTTTGCCACTTTCAATTTGAAGAGGTTAGAGTTCTCTTTAACTGTAAGTGTAAATATTTAGAATGTACTGCTTGTGTTAAATAAGGAAAGAAAACGAGGAAGTATCTTTGTGGATGTTGTAATTATTGACAAACCTCACAATGTTATTCCGCAATAAAAAAAAAAAGGGCCAGCCAATCTCATGGAATCAAACATCAAAATGATTTTGACTATATAACTACATGCTACATACATAATTCTGTTCAATTATCCATACTCATTGTTCCAATTAGAATGGAGAGGCTTTTAAGTTTGGTACAATCTTTGTCTTAGGTCAAAATTTAGATTTTTACTGCTCTCGAAAATCATGTGGGCAGTAAAATTTTACTGCTCACGAATATAATTGGTCAATAGTCACAACGTATGGAATTCTTTGTTCAACCGTCTAGACAGCAGGTATTTGTCAGCTTTATCTATTGAAAATAACGAAGATCTTAATACGCAAAAGAGAACAAGGAAAGCCAAAAGAGAGAGTGATAAAAGTGCAAGCAGACAATGACAAAAAAGATGAGTGGCATTTTGACGGGCACAGTGTAATTTCTGGGTAGCACCTGGTGGCGCCACACCGGCACCGACAAGCTTCAACGTTCCGAGAAAATATTCGGCGCCCAAGGTGGTATCAGTATTACACAAATCTATTCAAAGACTTCCTCCTTTCTCACTCCACTGGAGACTCAAATCCTGCGATTTGCCTTCCACCACCACCTTACCATCGTCTCAATCCTCCGTCATCGAGCTCAAGCTGAACTCTAGATCACAAATGTAGGTCTCACTTGAGCTTAGTTCCAAAATATGAGACTCAAGTTCGCCCCTTTCACGAGCTTGGATGCAAGACTTTGTATCAAAAAGAAGAAAGTCCGCGGTATGCTTCTCCAGCGAGACTGGCGAGAGCTTCTTGCTAAGCTAAGCACATGTACCCTTCAACTTGTCAAGTCTCGTCTCGTGTACATAACTTCCACTCACTGAGTGCCGAAGATACACGGAGAGAACCCAAGAGAGGGGGTGAAAATGCTGACAGAAGAGCTCATCAACTCACAGAGGAGCTATACGAAGAGGGACGGGAAGTGAGTACTCTCAGACAATGGCTGCGCAGCAACAGAAGGCCTTTGTTGCGTCGTATTTGGGAAGGGAACATCTTGTTGCCACTATTTACTCTATTTCACCCCAGAGACTGGTTAGTCACGGGTCATTTAGTTCCATAAGCAAATGATTAAAGCATTTAAAAGCTACAGTATAGTCATCTTAATTTGATACGTATCAATTGTTCAGCTTTGGTCGACTGTACCCATTGACGAAATGAAGGGAAAAAAATCTTACTAGCGCGGTTAACTACTCGACCATAAATTCTCTTTTAAGTCAATCTTGCAATTTCTAATGAATAAATGAAAATAAATGTACGCTGGGACCCTTAACAAATCCAAGATTTGAATCTTGTATGAACTGATTCTGTGCACATTTTCTTCTTTTATTTTAGTACAAGCAATGAAATGATATTTTTGTCACTTACCAAGAATCATTACAAAAGTAACGCTTCGAGGAACTTTTACCTAAATTTGTAGAAATAATGTTTCGAGACTAGTGTTGTTGTAAAATTCCTAAAATTTCCCAAAGCAACCCTTTCCAAGCAAGTGTTATTATTATCATTATTTTTTACTGTAATTAAGGTTACGCTCTTGATTGTCATGGCAAGAAGAAACCCGGTTCTTCTGTTATTTCAATTTTGTTTGTTTGATCCAATCTTGTCATGGCTGGTGACAACTGTCTTTAAACTTTATGTTTCCTTCCATTGAACTAAGCAGCTATAGGGGTTTATCTCTTAAGTCGGGTTTTGATTTTCTCCTGTAAATTACAGATTAATATGACCTTCGGTAAAGCTTTGGACATGGAGTAGGACTGGTACCTCCAAAAAGGGAAAAGAAGTGTGTATAACGGTAGATGAATCACATGGCTAGTCGTGCCTTGATTGGGATTCTCGCAGCATCAAATAAAATAATATGACAGCGTCTTCTGAGTCCTTATTGCACAAGCTTGATGATTTTGGCAGAATTTAGGACTCCTGCTAAAAGGACAGAGCAACTTTCTTAATCAATTTAAAATAATAAAATATCAAGTTTTCAACCACCAATGAGGCCTTGGCCTTATTATAATATTATATCATCATGCATGACATGCCGACACAAAAGAGAGATGTTATATTGTCTTTACTTTGTTTATGGTACTATTTGGACCTAAGCATGTCCTTAAACTGCTCATGGGAGTAAAGGCGGGAGAATCGCCCTGGGGTGGGTGACCCCGTACTTGCTCCCCTTGCCTCTTAGTCTCATGGGAGTAAAGGTGGGAGAGTCGCCCTGAAGTGGATGACCCCGTACTTGCTCCCCTTGCCTCTCAGTCGGCAAGTAAAACATCCACTGGGAATTAAGGGGCACGTTTGGAGATGGATTTACACCTCACCTAGTATTGCAAGATACTAGGTGAGAAAACTGGCTACTAACCGCCTTAAGTGGCGAGGTACTAGAGATGGAACGCGGTGGGTGAAATGCCTACTTTAATTTAGGCTACCTTTAATGATAAAGTCTAGTAATTGACTGCCTGAGTTGAACCCCTGGTTACTAGACTTTACCATCACTATGATAACGACCCACTGCAAACTCCGAAGCCAGCGATTTCTTCATCCCACTAAAAATCTCTTGACTAACTCAACTAGAAGTGACTATTAGACGGACCGGGGAATGATAGGCTCAAAGTTTTGCTCAAGCCTCCACAATAAATTTTATATGAATTTTCGGGCTGAACCGAATTTTCTCATAAATTTGTCCAAGCCTGCACAAAAAAATGAGCTAGTCACTTTGATGTCTTAGCCAAACACCCACGTCCCTCCACCTCCAACGAACCCCACAATCAGCATGTATCTCTTTCTAGGCACCGGCATGTGAATGTTTGTGGCCATTGACGTTCATGAATACCTTAGAGATCTCCAGTGAGTGGCGAGATGAGAAAACGAAGATGGGTATCAACCTTGACGGTTGCGGATGGCGATGACCTTCAATCTCTACTGATAATGGTCCAAAAATGCTCCGATTTTTTGGAGATAAAAATATTCACGGTTAAGTTTTCCAAGGAGTTGGAACTTTTTAACTAAATTCCATTCGCCCCAATATTTTTGTACCTCAAAAAATAGTTTAGGCATTTTTTGGTTTTCTTGAAAGTGAGGACACTTTTTGCCCCGCTGTTATATTCAATAATTGCCGGTTTTTTTTAATGCATACCAAATTAGATTGTGGTTAACCCTAGGTGGTCGTGGGGTTGGCAGATTCATGCTCCCGCCAAAAGTACAAGTTGAGGAATGATCGTGCGGTCTATACTTTGCTCTTTTGTTGTTTCAAAACATGTTAACAACATATCTTTTTTATACTAACTGGTCCATTGTTTACTAATCTCCATGCTGTTCTTTTTAGATTTACTCGACATAAGTTGTACGATAAAACTAAAATAAGGAAACAAACAGAAGCTGTGGTTCTTGCCTGACAAGGAAAATTAGGCTAAAAAATAAGCCAATTATACGTACTTCACAGCATCGGGAGGTTCCCCACAGCATGATGCTGATCAGCTTTATCTTCATCTCATGTGCATAAGTTCCCTCATCACAGGTGCACGCATGAGTTCCTCACTTTCTTCCTGAATCTCAAAAACAGAGAGAGAACCCGAGAGAGGTGGCCAAAATGGCAGAAAGACGAGTTCATCAACTCACAGAGGAGCTAGATGAAGTGGGAACGAAAATAAGTACTCTCACACGACGGCTGCGCAACACCAGAAGGGCCGTTATGCGTCATATTTGGGAAGGGAATGTCCAACGCACTGACGTGGCAAGAGTCAGAGCACAGCTGATCCAAGATGAGCTTGCTCGGGCTACGGAGGTCCAAGACGGGCTGATAGTTGAACTTGCTCAGCTGATGCGGTAACGATGATGCTTTTTCAAGTTGTTCTGTCTGAACAAATGATGAAGTCGGGAGATTCATACACAGTAAATGTTCAGACTATTGGTTTTTCTGAAACCATCTCGCATGTCATTATAGAGTAGACTACTTAACTATTTGATGGTACTACTGCTTAAGGTTATGTCATCCGAAAGGCTTTTCTCAAGGAGCCCATTTGCTAGCGGAGATTTTAATGAAGATAAACTGGTAAAGTCTTTAAGTTATAATTGAACTTACGCAGAATGGTGCTGAAAGCAGACAAGATTTTTTCGTGCGGTAGGGTTCCATATCTATCTTGCAAAAACAACTAAAAAATCAGCTCATTAACCTATACCTTTTCACACTAGAGATTTTTTTGTCATTTCGTCAATGGAAACAAAGCTAAATGATTGCATTAGTTTCTACCTATCAAATTGAGGTGTCTAAACTGTAGCTTCGAAATGCTTTAATTGTTTGCTCATTGAATTAAAGGACCTTTGACTAACCAGTCTCAAGGATGAAATAAAGTAAAGAGTGACAACAAAATACTAATTGCAATTTATATATCAATTAGGACTGGTGAGATCGCTTTTCCTGGAAAATGGCAATCAATACGCAGAAAGTATTGATTGAATTTGGAAACCCTACTTTTCAACTCAATTTGGGGGTTTTTTGGCCAAAATTTTGGGGTTTTTCGAACTCTTAACATTTCAAAAAAAAAAAAAAAAAAGTTCACGCTTTTTAGATTGCAAGAGTTCTCTGTGTAATAGAAGCTTAAAACACTCAAGAGAAAAACTTCAGTGGTTTATCTTATAGCTTATTTGCATCGAATCATAAAATGTTCATAAAAAAATAGAACCATTTGAGGGAAACATAAGTGGGTGTCGAGCTTGGTCTGAAGATTATAGCTAGAGATGATTTTTGGGAGAACAAGGCCTAATGTAAAGCACAATCCTTTAGAGCCATTGCCCAATAGTTTAAAGCGGTTAATTATGAGGCCACTTTTTAACGACGGAACACCACTCTTTCAGCATTAGGCAACACTTACATTTCATAAGCAGAGGTTGTATCAATGTTGCCGACTCTTTTTAAATGTGAGACGACAATTTCGATGTTGTTGGGTAAATTTTAAAGCAACACTCCATAAAACATTGCATGAATCATATGATTAAGTAGAATAGAGAATGTGACAATTTGGAAATTCAAACCTTTGATCTTCAATTAATTAGAGAGGGAATAAGTCGCACGGTTAACTTCTAGGCCACGATTATTTTTTTATTCAATCTTGCAATTTCTAATGCATAAATGAAAATTGAAGGACGCCAGGACCCTTAAACCTTCAACAAATCAAAGTTTAAATCTTGTATAAAACGATTCTATCCACATTTTCTTATTCTTTTTTGTTGCAAGCAATGAAATGATATTTTTTGTCACTTGCCAAAAGTCATTACAGAAGTAATGCTTCGAGAACTTTTTACCTAAAATTTCCAAAAGCAATATTAGTTTTTACCATACTTAAGGTTATGCTCGTGATCGTCATTGCCTGATGGTGGAGTCTAACACGATATTTGCACTCTTCGTTGCATAAGACTTCCTCTTGGGCAAAACATCATACGTCGGTACATGTACTCTTAAGAAACGGAATATTTGAGAGTTGCCATCGGGGTGCTCCCTAAGGTCGGTTTTTAAGGTAATGAGGTCCATGGATTGCCAACCCCATGAACAGGTCCTGTCGTGGCTCATAAGAACTTTGTCTTTAAACTTCAGCATTCCTTCCATTGAACCGACCAGCTGTAGGGTTTTATCTCTTAAGTTGAATTGTGATGTAACTTTCTTCGGTAACTATTTCCCACTTATTATGACCTTCTGTGAAGCTTTGGACTTGAATTAGGTGTGCTCGCTCAAGCTTTCACACTTATCCACAGAAACAGGAAAAACAACCAAACAAGTGTGTGTTATGTTAGGCAAATATAGCTCGTCATGCCTTGCTTGGCATTCTCGGCATCAAAACAATATGATACCATCAAATGAGATTGATATTCCTATCAAATATGTATATATATATATATATATATATATATATATATATATATATATATATATTGGGTTTAAAATTGTAAGTAGCATTTATAAGATGACGTACAGGAGTTTAGGGGCATTCCCTACCATTACAAAGATATCTAAGAACGTGAAAAAAATGGAGTGAGGGAGTCTCCATATAATAGCCAATATTACATTTGTTTGGGAAGGTCTAAAATTTTTGTAAAATGAAGCTCGCCCTCTAAAAAATTTATGAATTTGAGCCTCGATGATGGGAACATCATTTGACTTGTTTTGGAAACATCTACATTTACATTCCATTCAAATGCAATAAATGGTTGTTAAGAAAGGAACCCTGAGAAGCCTTGCCACCAAGTCCTTGCCTTTGGTAGGCTTGATCATCCATTGGAGTTCATCATTCCATCCTCCTCGAGAATGATGGATTCCATATAGTGCGAGGATGATACGCTATATGCTTCCAGTCCACATGCATTAAAAGAATAGACGATCTCAATTTTCCAGACCAACCAAACAGAATTCCTATTAGAATTAACGAGACCCTGAGACATGCCGAGAAGAAAGGGAGAGAATACTGAGATGAAGGCATTTTGTTCTGGAGATGCATCTAATGGATGCCTGAGTTAGGGATTACTTCGAAGTAAAAACACTCTGCAAAACCAAGAAAGGCCCTGCTGAGCTGTTTTAGCAGTATAGACTGCGACCGAAATGTTACAGACAGATTACAGATGGAAGACAGGACGGCTGAGAGTGATTGCTGTTGTGTTGGCGACCTGATGAGCGAATAAAGGAACCAAAGAAGCAACAGAACTCCACAAGATGTTAAATCCCAGAGCGCAAACCAGTTTCGTCAGACGACACTCTGCTGCAGCTGAGTTTCCTCATTAGACATATGCAAACATGCGCACACGAAAAGAGCTGGTGAGAGGAGGATCGCTTTTGACTCCCTCTTGGAGACGCATCATTTGCGTATTATAAGAGCGTTGGCATATGTCTTCTCAAGCAACCGAATATTGGAGTGTGGCAATTACAGTCCTGCCTGAGGTCGGTTTTGTCATACCGAGGTCCATGGGTTGTCAAGCCCAAAATCAGGTTTTGTCATGGCTCGTAAGAACTTTGTCTCTAAACTTTAGCATTCCTTCGATTGAACTAGGCAGCTATGGGGTTTATCTCTTGAGTAGGGTTTGTCTCCACCTCCAGCTCCAGGGACCCCCACAACTACTATGCCTCTAAATTGGTAAATAAAGACTTCTCAACTAGTTAGTGCTGCGTTTGATTCAAGCTGGATTGGGTTAATTGCATGGACCCAACTCAATTCATTGATCATATATGTCCATGAGAAGGAGATCACAAGCCATGCACTTATACTAATAGTTACTTTCTCATATCGACCAATGCCGCCTCACGGAATCTCCTTTCTTGTTTGCAGTTTTCACCCTAGCTTAACTTTGTACCCTAAATTCTTGTTCAGTTCTTACATGGTTTGTCCGTTTCTGAAAAGAGATTGAATGAACTTATGCCACACGTTCCGTAAGCGCTGCTTCGATGGAGGAGTCAATCATCTCAAGTTTGATTGCTCGGTTTGCCAGTCGAAGCTGGTCCCCGACGAACCAGTGGAGATCCCCGGCAAGCACGTGAAAATTGAAGGACGCTAGGACATTCACCTCTAGACAAGTCAAAGATTAGAACCTTATTTGGAACAAATCTATCCCCATTTTCTTCTTTTATTTTATCACAGGCGATGGAATGATATCTTTTCATCACATGCCAAGAAATCTTTGCAGTTTGTCCAAAAAAGAAAGAAAAGAAATCTTTACAGTTGTAACCTGAAGTCGCAAAGGCAATATGCTCCGAAACTAGCGGCGCCATAGAATTTATACAAGCAACGCCACTCTACAGCTGTTACTTAAACCGTGAGATGGTACAGAAAGTGTAGTGTAAACAACTGCTGTCTTCTACCGTGCATTATTGAGGCTAACCCGACATTTGCGCCGTTCATTGCTTTGGCCTACCTCCTAGGTTTCCATCATGACAACCTTGGTCATCGCAAGTTGCATGATTTTGCGAAAGCGAAGAGTGTCGTGAATTTGTTCCTTGTTCTCTGCTTTCCATGGTAATGGTCAAACAGCTGGAAGGTGGGGTTGGTGAAGATCCCTGATTTTTCAATAATTCTGATCAACGGACTCAACAAATAAAAATCACTCACGTGGTAAAGACCCATAAATGTTTTATAAATTCGTTTGACCTAGCTAATATTTCCATAAGAAATAGCAAGAATTATGCTGGATTCCTGGTAACACAATTTTTGGATAACTTTTTTTCTTCGGATATGGGTTTATGAATTAATTCAATTCTTTTTTCCCCTCAAAGCCTCTTTTACTTTTCCCAAAAATAGGCGCTGGAAATTCAAGTTGAGATAAGTTCATGGAGAATAATACATGAATCGACGGTGAATAAACCTAATACTAAACTCACACATGATAAGGAGATTATTGTGTTGCACATGCGAGTTGGGTTAGAAAGTCCCACATAAAAGTATTAGTGGGGTGCGGAGCAATTTATAAATAACTTATAGATTTGAACTTTGGAGTGAAATTGTGTCCAAGTAGATATATTAACGTGCTCAGAATTGAGTTCCCTCTTGATCATCTCCTAACTAAAGGTATTGAGTTTCTATTACATACTCCTAACAGTTGCATCCCCATTTGGGTGTGAGTCTATGTTGGTCAATGGGCTTTTTTGGTTAGATTTTCTTGATTTTACTTACTCTCAAATCTATCATCATGGATGACATGACATTTACATATTTTATTTACAATATATTTTGATGTCACTTGACGGTCGCATCACTGGAATTTGATCGGATTTGGTGTCAAAATGACTTGATTAGAGAATTTAAGAAAGTAAAAAATAAATTAATAGTACAAAACTTCATTGGGAAAAAAGTAAAAGTGTTGGTAACTAGGGGTTGATTGCATCGACTCAACTCAATTCGTTGGTCTTAGGGAGATACAAATCACGCACTTACAAGTAGTCACATTCTCGTATTGAAGCTTATCATTAGGATTATGATTATTGATGATGAGTTTTGTGTGACATCCAGATTTTCGGGTCCTAATTTCGACTGGATAAATAGGGTCGTTCTCGTTCAGTTGAAGCTGAGGGTTGTGAAATTGAGGAATAGGAGGGATTTTTAGATAAAGAAAATAATCAATTTGATAAGTGAGACATCAATTGATTCTATGGGAGTAAATTTAATTTGAATCGAGAGGGATTAAGGTCCGCCTTTGATCGCGCAATTGAGACTCAAAAAGGTTTTATGGACAAGCCAAGATGTGAATTAAAGTGTGGTGACATTGGATTAATTTTTGTGAACTTCAATTGGATTCAATTGAAAGAAAAATTGAAGAAATTGAGATGTACAAAGCTTTGGACTTCGGCGGAAAATTAATTGCACCTATTGAAGAGAGTTGTAGATGGTTTGAGGTAGTGGACCATAACATCATCGGTGATGTCATGGTGGGCCACCTTAGGAGGATTAAAAGAAAAAGGAAAAGAACCACTGGGATTCACCCCAGTGGCCACCCTTCCAACATGGAAAGGGGAGGCGAGGGGTTCAAACCCCCACCTTCTCAGGGAAGGATGGGGTGGGGACGCGCAAGTTTCAGGAGTGGGTTTCGACGCCCACGCCCTGCAAGAGGTAGGGTAAAAGTTTGAGAGTGAGCGTAGAATAGGTATAGAGTAGGACTGACAAAAAAAAAAAAGAAAAAGGAAAAGGAAAAGAAAGGGGGAGAGAGAGGGGGATGGACCCCACATGTCATCTCCAACCTTGAGCCAAGGAGGAGAGAGAGAGGAGAGGAGAAGGGGGTTCGGCCGAAGCCAGCCCCCCCATCGTCGACACCGCCGCATGCCGGATCCAGCCGCCGCCGCACGCCGTCGCCGAGACCCGCCGCCACCTCGCACGCTGTCCGCGTGACGTCCCGCGCGCGTGCGCCTCAGCCCGCGCGCCGCAGCCGCTTCGCGGCCAGCCGCGCCGTCCACTGCCAGTCTTCGCCGCCGTGAGCCGCCGCTGTGAACCGCCACCTCTCCCCCCGTCGTTCCTCTGCTTGATCTAGCCCCGGATCTCCTCTTTTTCGGCCTCAAATCACAGCAAACCAGCAACCACCAGGTTTGGAAATTTGTGGGTTTTTCAGCAGCTTCAAGGGCCGTTTCGGCCTCCTTCCCGGCCCCGGACGCGAGATCTCCTTTGGGGAAAGTCGATCCCGGCATCGCCCTCTTCGATTTGAGCTAAGCGGCGTCCAAATCCGTGAGTTTATCTCACTAATCCTTGATTAGACGGTTAATTATGCCCTAAGTATGTTTAGTTTGAATTAAGCATGTTTAGGTGGATAGATTAGAATTATTTTATTATAAGTTGAATTAAGAAATCGGTTTAAGGTTAATTGTGTTTAATTAAAGTTAAAAAGGGATTAATTAAAGTTAAGTGATGATGTGATTTAATTGGATTTTAATTTAGATTTATTTAAATGTTTGAATTTCGGCTGAATAAAATGATAATATAATATTCCGAAATTAATTAAATATTATTATTATTTATTAAAAAACGGAAAAATTTATTTTTAGCCCCTAGGTTGCTCGAATTTCATGTTGATCGCTTCGCCGTGATGTTAGAATTTAAATTTGATGCTTAATTTGTGGCGAATTGAGTGTGATTGCGATAAATAGGGGTTATGTGTAGAAATTCCATGCATAGGAATTGTGGGGATTTTAGCCGTGATTGACCGCCTATTAGAAGCCGTGCCTATTGAGGCCGTGATTGAACCGCCTTTTCGAAGGTCATGCCGAATGGAGCCGTGATGCCGCTAGTTGTTGAACCACCTTTTCGAAGGTCGTGCCGAGTGGGGCTGTGATGCCACTAATTGTTGAACCACCTTTTCGAAGGTCGTGCCGAGTGGGGCCGTGATGCCACTAGTTGTTTAACCACCTTTTCGAAGGTCGTGCCGAGTGGGGTCGTGATGCCAGTAGTTGAACCACCTTATTGAAGGTCGTGCCACGTGGGGCCGTGATTACCACCGATGGTTGAGTTTACCCTTAGGGTCGTGGTTGAGAGCATGGATCGATTTGATAGAATGACATGTAATCGGCCGAGCCAATTGATCGCTGAGACGATCCAAGTGGTTGATTGATTGATGATGTGATTGTGCCTTGTTAGTTAATTGTCATATTTGTATGTGATTGATTGATATGAAATGTACTAACCTGCAGGCGCGGACTATTGCGAGGTAAGTCATCTTGATGTGTGGCTAGGTCATGCTGGGGTGTATTTTCTTTCTAATAGGGGCTTAGGAGGGGTGAACTTGTTGAGACAATGTCTCACCCCGTTGTGGGAAAATATTTCAGGATTGTAGATGACGATTCCAGTGGAGTAAGATGGACTGCCGGTGCAGTTGGGCAAGGAGTTACAGAGCCAAGAAAATGAAGGATCGACGATCGAATCTGACTAGTAGCCTTAGGACTATTCTTTCTTTTTAGTGGTCCGATCCTTAGTGTGTAGACTCCGTCCCATTTCGACTGCATGTAAACCTTGTTTGATTTTATGATTGCATGTTGGCTTGTATTAAATTGATTTTTTTTTTGTTCCTATTGTTCTATCCCGCTTTTAAATTGTTAGGGGATTCTTAATACGTTCCGCATGTGCATAATAAAATTTATTTGGGTCGGCGACATTACCTGGGAATGTCGCAATTGCACGACCATGGCAGGTTGTTCACGTGTCTCGGGGTCCGGGGCGTGACATTTTGCTTCGAAAAATTTCGATTCTTTATTATTATTATTATTATTATTATTATTATTATTATTATTATTATTATTATTATTATTATTATTATTATTATTATTATTATTATTATTATTATTCATTTGCTATTATTATTCATTTGCAGTTTTGAACCTAGATTAAATTTGTACCTTCTTTCATTTTTTCTATTAAGTCCCTAGATGATTTTTCTTATTTAGTTATCTCCTGCCACTTCTATATTTGAAATGCCCGTTTAAAGTTCTTTTTAACTGTCAGTTTAATCTTTAGAATGTACACCTCGTGATAAATTAGTAAAAAAAGGAGGATGATATATCTTTCTGTATCTTACAATTATTAACATTACCTCTCAATGCCTTTTCGCAAAAAGAAATCTCTTTGTCAGTATCAACAGTGATCTCCAAGGGAATGTTTTTGGGAAGAGGCTTTTCAGGATCTTCTTCACGATGAAGCTCCCCCTGTTCCTCATGAGTATATGCTACAACTCTAGAAAAATCATCACCAACATCATCAATACGCAAAGCATACTCCTCTTCTCCAACAATGAATTGCTGTGGGGCTGGTTCCTTATGCTTAGCGATAGTTTGCTCTAATACAGGTTCTTAAAGTACAGTAGCATCATCAGCGATGTCTAGATCAGTAGTGAGATCAACATCCATTATGCTAGCTAGAGCAGTAGTTTGTCTAGGTTGATCTTCAAAATCCTTTAGCTATTGTTCTTCAACAATGATATTCTCTGTTTGATCTGCAGCCACATCTATCCCTATACCTCCTTTAGCTTCAATCTCCTCCTTAACATCAGAGTTAGGTTGATATGCATCAATAATATAGTCCAAGTCAACTGTTTATTCTTCAGATTCAACCTGCATTTCCTCATTAAGCCTTTGCAAGAAGGCTCAAGATTGTTGTCTTTGTTTAGCAATTCTCCTTCACTTTGTGGGGCGATTAGTTAGTTTTGGCACAATCTCTTCTGCATCAATTTGCAAAATTCTTCCTCTTGTGTTTTTCCATCCTTCAGAAGTATACTTGAAACTCATCTTCCATATCATTTGCTCATCTATCTTTAGTAAAGGTAATTAATATTTCCTTACCTTCTTTGGAATCTCGATTTCTAGTTTACAGAAAATCTTCGCTATTAGAGAACCATAGGGCAATTGCCCCTTGTTTTTCAGCACTTTTCTATACATATGCAATATTATAAAATGAGCAACAAAAAAAGATCGACCATTCGAGATGGCCCACGTTAGCTTTACTTCATAGTGGGAAACATCAGTTGGGGAAGATCCTTTTGGTCTTAAGCAATTAATAATAATCTTGTGAAGTACAATTGGTCTTAAGGGAAACAACTGATGAGAGATGTTAGATATGTCATCTCTGGTGAAATTAGGAATACCAGATATTTGTTGATATGCAATATCATGATCAATGTCAATTGGCTCAAATTCCAAGCACCTAACTCCCAACAGGTTAGCAAGATCCCAAGTTTAAAGCAATTATGATTTGTCGAACACTTTGAACTTAATAGTGTCTAAAATGAAAGTGTTGAATAAAAATAAGCAGTAAGAGCAGGGTATGGGGGATATTTAGTCATACATAATGCAGTGACGAGTCGATCATCAAAGAACTGCTTAACATGTAGACCAATGGATTCGAAAAAGTCAAAATCGACCATTCTCTATTTGATAACTCTTTTGTTCATCAGGGATCTGAAATATTGCTTATGTGCTTCAGATTTAATCAATTTAATAGCCCGATCAGCATCTACTTCATACTCAATAATTCTTCTACAGAAACTAGCATAAAGCTTTTCATCATTATCCCCTCTTCTGCCATCATCATCAGTTCTTTTCTTAGCGGAGAAGTCTTGGCCACCTTCTTCTTTCCCGAATGCTTTGAATAGGATTAACGAACATAAGTTCAAATGCTTCTTTGCTTGCAAAGCCATACATAGCTAGTAATTGAGAAATTACTTCCTCACTATCTCCTAAAGCTTTGAGAGTCGCAATAGTGGATCTTAACTAAGAAAGATTTGAAGAAGCTTCCATACCTTCAACACCGGTAGAGGAATCGAACAAATCAAAAAATTCTGGGCTTCCTCTGACTCTCAAATGCAATCTCGCAATCCAATTTGATCGTTGTGAACCAGAGGGTGTGGTTTTCGTCTTTGAAGCAAATTTTAGGGCCATTGTTTCAAAATAAAGGGAAAGTTTCGATCTTTTGCAAGGGTGAAGAAAAATAGACGAAGTGTTTTGGCAGAGACGAAGTCAGAGAGAGACGAAGAAGGAGAAAAAAAAAATCTTTTTATTAGAGATGAAGCGACGTATTTGAAAAGAAAATTTGAAATTTTTGGAAAAGAAAAACTATAAAACAGTTTTTGAAAAACACTCAATTTCCAAAGATACAATTTATTCTACAATAAATTAAGTAAGACAATTTGAAATTTGCAAATAAATCGCACAACTTCCAATTTTACCTAATATGTTTCCTAAAATATTCTTACCGCCGAGAATTTGAAAATCCCAAAAGTTGATATGCTCAGCAGCCTCGGATGCACCCTGTTCTTAATTACTTGAAGTAAATGGGTTAATAATACCAAGTTTATTGCAAATAAAATCAAATGCTTTCTTGTCAAGAGGTTTTGTAAAGATATTAGCCAACTGATTTCATGAATCGACAAATTGAATGTTCACTTTACCACTATTGACATTATCACGTATTAAATGATGCTTAATTTCTATGTGTTTGGCTCTAGAATGTAAGATTAGATTCTTCGTCAAGTTGATGGCATTAGTATTGTCGCATTTGATGGCTGTATTTGAGTCATCTACTTCGTAATCCTTTAGTTGTTGTTTCATCCAAAGGATTTGTGTGCAAAAACTTCCCAAGGCGACGTACTCAGCTTCAACGGTTGATAAAGCAACCATTGATTGCTTTTTAGAGAACCAGGAAACAAGCATGTTACCTAACAACTGATAAGTTCCAAAACTTTAGCACTCCTTCGATTGAACTAAGCAGCTATGGGGTTTATCTCTTAAGTTGAGTTTAAATCCACTTCCAGCTCTAGGGACCCCCACGATTACTTTGCCTCTTATTATGCATAGGCATGTGAGTCTTTGTGGCTGATCTTACATCATTCGCATCCAAGGTCACTGACCTCCATGAATACCTTAGAGATCTTTGGCGAATGGCGAAAGTGTACCTTTAACGTCTATAGATGAGAACAATGATGATGGGCATCATCCATTGTCATGGACGAAATGGCATCTGCATAATCTATCCACATCATATTTGAGAGTCACTTAACGGTTACATCAGTTAAATTCAATCAAATTTGATGTCCAAAGAAGTTGATTATAAATTTTGTAAAGGTAGATTGATTATACATTAAAAGAACGAAAACTTCATTTCAAGCATAGGGATCAAAAGTAGAAGGAAAGTCGTTCACTAAATGGGCCTTCCACAACAATATCACATATGGACTTAGCTATTGAGTCAATGGGCTTTCTTTAGTTTATAGGACCCTTGCTCTAAATTAGTAGCTGAAGAATTCTCAATTTTATTTTATTTTATTTTTTGGTCAGAAAATAAAACTTTTAATGAAACTAGTTCAAGATGGAAGACCCAAGAGATGGGCTTCAGTACATAATAAATTCCAAAGAGAAAGGGGAGGGGAAGAAACTCAATTTTGAGGCAAGGCACTTTTCCTATGGGTTTTAGCTACTGAATCGACAACTGAATTAGCCTCTCCAGGGCAATAAGGCACTTGACCATTTGGACTAGCAAGCAAAATTTCTCTGCACTCCTTAATAATCACATGAACTTCCCATATGAGCCGATGGTCAAGACCAAGCAATTGATCTCTATTTCAATATTGTCTTGC
This sequence comes from Eucalyptus erythrocorys, assembly GCA_014182555.1. NCBI lineage: Eukaryota > Viridiplantae > Streptophyta > Magnoliopsida > Myrtales > Myrtaceae > Eucalyptus > Eucalyptus erythrocorys. The sequence goes on along the minus strand of CM024603.1, from coordinate 32,174,019 downwards.
CGAGGAGAGAAAGGGTGATTGAGGGCTCTGTCTTCTTCGTTCTGAGGAGAGAGCATGCAATTGAGGGCTTCGACCAAGGCAAAGCTTCAACCACAAGAGCCAACGACACAGCCACCAATTTCGCTCCTCCATTCAACAATCGACCAGCGGAATCTCTTTTCTTGTTTGCAGTTTTTAGATTAACTTTGTATCCTAAATTATTGTTCAGTTCTTACATGGTTTGTCCGTTTCAGAAAAGAAATTGTATGAACTTATGCCACGGGTTCTGCAAGCGCTGCTTCGACGGAGGGCTCAATCAGCTCAAGTTCGATTGCCCGGATTGCCAGTCGAAGCTGGTTCCCGACGAACACGTGGAGATCAACGCCAAGCGCGTGAAAATAGGAGGACGCTGGGACCCTTACCTTTTAGACAAGTCACAGATTAGAATCTTTTTTGAAACATATCTATCCTCGTTTTCTTCTTTTATTTTACCAGAGGCGATGGGATGTCGTCTTTCTGTCACTTGCCAAGAAATCATTACAGAAAACAAACGTTTTGAATTTTCTTTGTAACCTAAAGTCGCAGAAGCAATGCTACGAAACTAGCGTCGCGATAGCATTTCTGGAATTTCCAAGAGCAACGCCATTCCACAACTGTTTTCTAAACCGTGAGATATCACAGCAAGTGTAAAGTCCTTTACCATACTTGAGGCTACGCTCTTGGCTATCGTCGCCTAATGATTGAGGCTAACGGAACATTTGCGCCCTTCATTGATTTAGACTACCTCTTAGGCTATATCCATCACGGCAGCGTTGGCACGACTCGCGACGACCCAAAGTAATCGCACAGTGCAGGATTTTGCCAAAGCGAAAAGATGTGGTCTCGCGTCGTGAATTTGTTCCTTGTTCTCTGCTTTCCGCGGTAATGGACAAACGGCTGGAAGGGGGGCTTGGTGAAGACAACTTTCCCCAATTTTCATTTTTTATTGGTAACGTTTGGTGATGTGCACGATACTCACGCGAGCAAGCAGTGTCGTTTCGATTAGTTAATTAAATTGGCTAAGTCGAAGGCAATGAAATGTTCATGTTCATTTTCAGTAAGATCCCTGATTTTTCAACAATTCTGATCGACGGACTCCATAAATAAAAATCACTCACGCGGTAGAGACCCATAAATGTTGTGTAAATTTGTCTGACCTAGCTAATATTTTAAATATGGTATTTCTTCTTCTTTCCCTCAAAGCCTATTTTCGCTTTTTCATGAAAATGGGTGTTGGAGATTCTAATTGAGTCTTCTTCTTTCCCTCAAAGCCTATTTTTGCTTTTTCATGAAAATGGGTGTTGGAGATTCTAATTGAGATAAGTTGATACAAAATGATATATGAATTAAGGGAGAACAAACCTAACACTAAACTCACACGTGAGAGGAAGATTATTGAGTTGTATGTGTGAGTTGTGTTAAAAAGTCCCACATAAAAAAAAAAAAAAAAGTAAGGTGCGGAGCAGTTAATATACAACTTACACGCCTAAACTTTTGAGTGAAATTGGATACAATTAGATACGTTAACATGCTTAGAATTATATTCCCTCTTGATCATCTTTTAATGCAAAAATATCAGGCTTCTATTGTATACTCCTAACAGTTTCATCCCCATTTGGGTGTGAATCTATGGTGGTTAATGGGCTCTTTTTGTTGGAATTTCTCAATTTTACTTGCTCTCAAATCAATCGTTACCGACAACATGGCATCTACATATTTTACCCACCATATATTTTCATATCACTCAATAGTCATAATAATTGAATTCAATTGGATTTGGTGTCAAAATGACTTGATTAGAGAATTTAAGAAAGTAAAAAATAAATTTAAAGTACAAGAATTTCATAGGAAAAAAAAATACAAGTGTTGGAGCCTATTTTTATAAGGCAGATACAAATCACGCACTTGCAAGTAGTCACATTCTCGTATTGAAGCTTATCATTAGGATTACGATATTTGATGATGAGTGCTGCTTCGAAATATTTTGGTTCTTTTTTTTTTTTTTTTTTTTTTTCAGTTGCAGTTTTGAACCTGATTAAATTTGTACCTTCTTTCAATTTTTTCGTTATGTCCTTAGATGATTTTTCTTTTTCAGTTATCTCCTACCATTTCAATATTTAAAGTGCTCATTCAAAGTTCTTAAAACTGTCGATTTAAATTTTTAGAATGTACGCCTCATGATAAATAATTAGAAAAAGGAGGATATATCTTTCTATATGTTGCAATCATTAACATTATCTCTATTTTTTTTCGCAAAAAGGAAAAAAAGGGCAGGCCAATCTCATTAAATCGAATATTGATGTGATTTTGACAATAACTACACACCACTTACAATATTTGGATCAATTTTTTATACTCATCGTAGCAATTAGAATGGAGAGACTTTGTGTTTGGTACAATTTTAGTCATAGGTCGAAATTTAGATTTTTACTGCTCACGAAAATTTTAGGCAATTTGCCAAATGGACCACACAGTAGATCATTTGATATCCAGTACAGACAAGACACCATTTCACTCCATGAAACAAATGGCATATCATGTATCTGTTCTCAAATGAGATGGCTTGTCACTCAGACTTGGACAACGCATGCTCACTCAAACAAGGAATGTCCAATTTAAAGGACAGTAGATGGACCATCCGCTATGCTCTTAAAAATCCATCTTACATGCTGATTTCGTGAAAAGGAGACCGTCTCAACTTGCATCCGTGGACGGGTCATCCTGTATTCTTGCATCGGAGTTGCATAATGCCGATAAGTTATAATCGTGGGTTCCTCCTAGTGCTCCTCCACAGCATGCTCTAGATATTACACCACTAAAATACGACCAACGTGTGTTGGTTGGTATGCTGTTAACTGGCAAACCATGGACATGATTAAGTTGACAGAATAAATGTTTGTACGTAAGTGAATGTCTGTTGTCAATTTGAAAGACATTCACGAGCGTGAAGCGTCGAAGTCATTCATCGACTGAATGGTCACGTTTGGTCATCTTTAAATATTGATTTGTTTTGTTTATTCATATTTGGCTGTTCTTTTGTGACAGTGGTAAGCAAAGCAAAAGTAAGCCTTGTTGGGCGAACAGATGACCCAATCATAGTGCGGAAGAAGCGAAGAAACCGAGGCTATGTCGGCCGAAAGCCCCGGCAACGTCAAATGCATTAGCAAGATGGCTGGCGAAGGAAACAAGAAAGGCAAGAAGGGCAAATAGCCAATGATAATGACCGATCGACCGTGCTCGCACGTGAAAAGTCATCGCTTTTCTACCTGCATTCGCGAGTTGTTGTTCCTCACCGCAGATTCGAGCATGCCTCGTGGCAGTGGGATCGTGATTAGTTGTAATTTAAGGGTCGTTGAAGAACGTATCCAAACTTTGCGATTATATCCCAGAAATAGAAAAAAGAACATCGGATTCGTTGCCGCTGCCTGATGATGGAATCTACACCATATTTGCGCTCTGCGTTGCCTTGAACTGCCTCTTAGGCAACACATCATAAGTTGGCACATGCACTCTTAAGCCACGAAATATTTTAGTGTTGCCCAAGTCCGTTTTTGTTATAATGAGGTGGACTGCCAAATCCATGAACAGGTCTTGTTATGTCTCGAAAGAAATTTGTCTTTAAAATTTAACATTCCTTCCATTGAGCTAAGCAGCTATGGGGTTTCTCTCTTAAGTCGGGTTTTGATGTAATTTTCTCCTGTAATTATTTGTTGAAGATACGCAAGAATATTCAACCAAATCATAGGGATATTATTGCACAAGTCAAGATCAATTAAAATCAAATCTGATCTTGTATATTATATTGTTTCCTTTTGTATACAATTCATGTACTATATTACACATTGTATACGTTACATCAATATACAGAATAGAGAAAATTCTCTCAATTCAATTCTCTCTCTCAATTCCTGTCGTCTTCTACATCTTCTTTCATGGTATCAGAGCGGGTCACGAACTACTAATCCGTTCTTCTTTTATCTTCCTTTTATCCCCTTCTGGTCTTCTGATCACCTACCGGAGAATCTAGCTGACCTGCAAAAGGGCGTTAGCACTCTGGCACAAGAATCAGCACCTTGAGGAAATTTTTTCAGACGAAGGAAAAGAAAAGAGAGAGATCTTCTTACTGTCATGGCCGAGAATCAACCTCAGCCTCATTTACCTGTGGTACCTCAGCCTCAGTTACCTGTGGATTCAGCGACCTCAGAAGCACAAGATCAAGTGTAAAGCATCATAGGTCGGACTGATCAGCCCGCAATGGGGCAGTTTTTTCCGTGGCAACCCAATCTGGGGTACCCCCATTCGGGGATGCCATACCAGTGGGTGCCTATGCCGATATATTACGGAGGAAATACGAATGCATCTTTTTCAGGAAATCCGAATGCATCATTTTCAGGAAATCAAAATCAAAGCAATCAACCAGCCGCAAACGGGGCAGAGAGCTCAGAAACCAGAGGGTCGTTTAATGCGGGCGAAAACCCTAGCGGGTTAGGCAATTTGCATACAGGAAATCAAGCTCAACAGACAAACCTCCATTCGGGTTTTCCACCGGGTTTCTTGTCGTATCCCTTCGCCGCTGCCATGGGTCGCCCAGAACCCGGCGACCTCTTATATGTCTCAAACTCCGATGGGCCCGAGTTGCGACTGATTAGTCACCCTCTCACAGGACCTGAAAATTATTTGAGCTGGGTAAGGGAATTTCGGAGAGCACTTGTCACAAAAGATAAAGAAGGTTTCATCGACGGGACGGTCCCGATTCCGAATGATGAGAAAATGGTGAGACAATGGCAAAAATGCAATCAGTTGGTAAGAATGTGGATAAGCAACTGCATCAACCCAGAAATCGCAGCAGGATTACCTCCCACAGAGGATTCAAAAACAATTTGGCAAAACATTCAAGAAATGTACGGGAAGCTCGACAGAGCAAAACTTTTTTCCTTGCACCAGGCTCTCAGCGAACTCAAGCAAGGAAACATGTCAGTGACGACATGCTTCAACAAGCTATCTGCTCTCTGGAACGAGTTAGATGTGGCGGAAGAGAAGCTCGAAGGACCGAGGCAACGCTTCAGCGGTTCGAGGGAATGAAAGACCGAGAAAAAGCAACTCGGTTCCTCATGATACTCAACGACACTTTCCTCCATTTTAAATCCCAGATCCTAGCAATGGAACCGGCACCCCCGATTGGCTGAATATTTCAGCTCGCCGTGCAGGAGGAGAACCAGCGGCTCACTGCAACCGACGGCAAGACGGAAACCCTAGCACTGGCGGCGAAAATCGAAAAGGGGCAGAAAACCCTAGCCAAAGGGAGAGAAGGAGTGCTAGGGTTCACGGAGGCAAAGGGGGCGCTAGGGTTCACGAATGGAAGGGGGCCTTTTAAAGGCTCGACGGACGGCCAGGATCGCTTCCAGCGATCTGACGGTCAGAAAGGGGCGTGGCACCATCTTGACTTCAACGGTGGAGATGCGCCCAGCTTAAGAGGATCTGGCGGTCCGAATTTTCTGAAGAATTATGGGGGGAATGGGCCGAATGGGCCGAATGGGCTGAATTTTAATGGGCTGAGTGGGCCGAATTTTAAAAACAGAGGAAAATTATTTTGCGATTATTGCAAAAAGCCCCACCACATTATTGAAAATTGCTGGAAGCTACATGGGAGACCTGAAAAGAGGGGGAAGGAGATCTCAGCAGCAGCTTATCGGTCCACATTATCACCGAGATGTCAACCAGGCCATCACACATGGAGAATATCAACAATTGATGCAAGCTTTGCAAAAATTGGAAATTCCAAAAGGGGAAGCAGTTTTACGGTATTTCTTATTGCACGACAAATAGTATATCAAGAAATGCTTGGATTATTGACTCGGGGCAAGTGATCATATTTCATGCAATAAGGGGTTATTTTCGATATTCGTGAAGATACAGCTAATCCTATTACTGTACATCTGCCAAATGGCAATATCACTCATGTCACCTTAACTGGGACAGTTACTCTTAACTCAGAAATTACCCTGAAAAATGTCCTTTACGTTCCCAATTTTTAGTTTAACCTTATCTCAATGTCCAAAGCCTATCAAGAAAATTCATGCCAAGTGTTTTTCAATGCTGATGTCTGTCTCTTTCAGGCCCTTTCGACTGGGAAACTGATGGGCTGGGGTAACCTTTGTGAATGACTATTTTTTTGGAGAAATTTACCCAAAAATCTTGATTTACTTTCTTGTAATAAATCATTGTGTAATCTGACTACCAATGATAAGAATTTCCTTTTGCATTCAAGATTGGGTCACAGTTCATATATTCCTTATCCCCAATGTCCTATTTGTCCACTTGCCAAACAATCGCGAACTCCCTTTCCATTGAGTCAAAATCGTTCAAGTGAAATCTTTTCATTGTTGCATATCGATGTCTGGGGGCCCTACCATACACTAAATCATGATGGGTCGCGATTCTTTCTCACAATTGTAGACGATCACTCCAGAGCCACATGGCTCTTTCTCATGCAAAGTAAGAGCCAAGTTTTGTCCCATCTAAGGACTTTTTTATCCTTGTCCAAAACCCAATTTGGAAAAAATGTCCGGAAAGTACGAACAGACAATGGAAGTGAATTCTTCAATCATGAATGCGCTGTTTTTTTCTCATCACATGGAATATTGCATGAGAGCACATGTGTCTACACACCCCAACAAAATGGGGTAGTAGAACGAAAGCATCGTCATCTATTGGAAGTGGCACGAACTTTGAAGTTTCAAGCCTCTGTTCCAGACAATTTTTGGGGCGATTGTGTTTTAACTGCAGCATATTTGATAAATCACATGCCAAGTAAACTCCTTGGTGGACGCACACCTTTGAGTTGCTTTATGGAAAGAAGCCTGATCTGATGCACTTAAAGATTTTTGGATGTCTTTGCTACGCCACTATCGTCAGCCCTAAAGATAAAATGGGACCTCGTGCTCATCGCTGCATTTTTATGGGATATCCCAGCTTGCAGAAGGGATATAGAGTTTTTGACCCTTCCACAGGAGAATTTATTGTTAGCCGGGACGTTTCTTTTCAGGAAAATTCTTTTCCTTTTGTCACACCTACATCTGACACCGATCACAGTGATCAATTCCATTCACTACAAACGGAAGAGACTGTGGCAGATCCAGACTATATTCTTCTTCCATCTGCAGATATCAGGCCACATCCTACAACAGCTGTGCCTGTGACACCTATACCTGAGGTGATTACGCAACACCAGGAGGGAGTTGATCCTCACGTTCCGGGCAGCATTGGAGATTCCAATAATGATTCCCCACCACAGGAAGTCATACCAAGGAGACCCGGACGCAGCACACGTCCACCGACTTGGACAAAAGATTACATATGCGAGTCAAGAAATCACCAGGTATTCCTTTTCCGATTGCCTCCTATGTTTCCTTTACTAGACTCTCCCCAGAACATAGATGTTGCATCGCTCGCATCTCCGATGAACAAGAGCCCTCGATTTTTGAACAAGTGAGGACTGATCAGCATTGGCAGAAGGCTATGGAAACGGAATTGATGGCTTTGATGGACAATCATACATGGGATCTTGTCACCCCGCCTGCCAAACGCAAGGCGATTGGATGCAAATGGGTGTACAAAATTAAATATCATGCAGACGGATCCATTGAGCACTACAAAGCTCGATTAGTAGCTAAGGGCTTTACACAACGGGAAGGTTTCGACTACCATGAAACTTTCTCCCCTATAGTCAAGGATGTTACTGTCCGCTCATTTCTTTCTGTAGCCGCATTTTAGGACTGGCCATTGCATCAAATGGATGTCCACAATGCGTTCCTACATGGTGATCTGGATGAAGAAATTTATATGGACATGCCACAAGGCTTACGAGAGACGGGGGGAGAAAAGTGTGTCGTCTCCGCAAATCCTTGTATGGACTCAAACAAGCCTCAAGACAGTGGTATGCAAAGTTTGCTGATTCCTTGATTGCTGCCGGTTTTCAACAGTCCAAGTTTGATTATGTTGTTTTCACATGGACTAAAGGTATGTCATCTATCTACTTGATGATATATGTAGATGATATACTTATTATGGGTAATGATGAGATAGCTATCAAGGAATTCAAAGGTTATTTGCATTCTACATTCCATATTAAAGATCTAGGATCACCAAAGTATTTTCTTGGAATCGAAATTGCACGTTCAGACCAAGGGATTTCCCTCAGTCAGAGGAAATTCGCACTCGAGATTATATCAGAAGCAGGCTTATCAGGATGCAAACTAGCTGTAATTCCAATCGAGCAAAATATCAAACTGACTACGGTGGACTATGATGCTAGTTTATCTCAACAAACTGATCCCATACTCAAAGATCCATTGAGATATCAGAAGCTCGTTGGAAAGCTTATATATTTGACTATGACTAGACCAGATATAAGCTATGCAGTTCAGACGCTCAGTCAATTCATGCACCAGCCAAAGGAATCTCATATGAATGTAGCACTTAAAGTGGCAAAGTACTTAAAGAGTTGTCTAGGGCTCGGAATTCTCCTTTCTAGGAAATGCGACATGAGAATGACTGCGTACTGTGATGCGGATAATGCGACCTGTCCAATGAGCAGAAGATCTATAACTGGTTTCTACGTTAAACTAGGAAATTCCTTACTCTCATGGAAGACGAAGAAGCAGCCAACTGTATCTCTATCTTCGGCAGAGGCCGAGTATCGTGCCATGGCCAAAACAACTTGTGAAATAGTATGGTTGCGGGGTTTGCTTCGAGATCTTGGAGTATGGGTTCAGGGACCAACCAGTTTATTTTGTGACAATGATGCAGCCATCAAACTTGCGTCAAACCCTATTGTGCATGAGAGAACCAAGCACATAGAAGTAGATTGTCACTTGGCTCGAGAGAAGATCCAACAAGGGATGATCAAAGTACAAGGGATTGGCACAAAAGAACAACCAGCAAATGTCTTTACCAAGCCCTTATGTCACCGATAGCATGCGTATCTTTTGAGCAAGCTTGGTGTCTTGGATATCTACAAGCCACCAACTTGAGGGGGAGTGTTGAAGATACGCAAGAATATTCAACCAAATCATAGGGATATTATTGCACAAGTCAAGATCAATTAAAATCAAATATGATCTTGTATATTATATTGTTTCCTTTTGTATACAATTCATGTACTATATTACACATTGTATACGGTACATCAATATACAGAATAGAGAAAATTCTCTCAATTCAATTCTCTCTCTCAATTCCTGTCGTCTTCTACATCTTCTTTCATTATTCCCCACTTAATAAGAACTTTAAGTGCTTTGGACTTGGAGTAGGACTGGTCCCTCCGAAGCTTTCACTTATGCACAAAAAGGGGAAAAAGAAGATACCCTAAATTGAGATATCAACAGCCAATGAGGTATTTGGCTTTATTACAATAATCAAGCATGAGATTATAGAAAAAAAAAAACGCAAAGAAAAGAAAATCGTGCGATGGAAACATATACTAGCGACTAGTTGGATATTTTTGTGCATGACATGCTACATGAATGTATCATGCGGTATCATCGTTGCTAGACATAGTCAGTTTGGGACTAAATTTTTCTGTACATACCTTAATTAGTACCTTCGATGACTTCTAGATAAGGAGGAAAGAAGTGAAAGAGAGTAGCCATTTGAGATAAAAGAGAAACATTATTAATATGTTTACTACACTTTTTTGTCCATGATATAGTCACTAGAATAGCGACACGCTACAAACTCCAAAGCTAACTCAACTAGAGGTAATTATTAGGCGGGCTAGGGTAACATTAGGCTTAACTTTTCGCTTGAGCCTCCACAATAAAATTTCGTATGAATTTTCGGGGTGAACCGGGTTATCTCATGAAATGTCATTGCCCCAGCCTGCACAAAAAATAAGCTAGTCACTTCCTTGTCTTAGCCGCACACCTACGTCCCTTCACCTCCAGCGAACCCCACAATCAGTTCGTCTCTCTTTTTGTTTGTAGCCGATTGCACATCATTCGATCTTGATGGTTGCGGATGGCGATAACCTTCGATCTCTAGAAATAAAGGGCTAATTTAAAAAATTACTGCTAGAGGAATAAATTGTTGACCACGGTCAACATCTATCAGGACACGCCATGCTCCGCTAATAAGGGAGAAAAACTTAAAAGAGGACATATCTTTCTGTATGCTGTAATTATTGACATTACTCTCAAGTAAAACGGGCAGGCCCTTTTTCCGCAAAAATTTTAGGCTTTTGTTTTTTCCTTAGAATCGACCCTTTATTTAATGTAGAATCAAATTGGATAGTGGTTTCGAAAGACGGGCCGACGGTGCTTCCGTGAAAGTGCGGAGGAAAGAATTCTCCGCGATGTCCACACCTGTCACTGTAGACTTCCAACAACGTGCGGGGGAAGTTTCAACCCTTTTGTTCCTTCCCCTTTAGAAAATATCTTATTTAAATTAGCTCCTCCATTATTTCATAAGATCTGTTTACTGTTCTTTCCAAACCTATTCAATATAAATTGTGAAATAGATGAAAATGGGAACATACAAAGGCTGTTTTTTCTAATCTAACATGAACCTTGAACGGTTGCTGATGGCGAGAACTTTTTTTCCTTTTTCCTTTTAGTTAGACGATGGCGACGACCTTCAATCACTAGAAATAAGGGGCTAATTAAAATGATCCTGTGGGATGGGATATCATCGTTGATGGCATCCCTCATAGAGCTCAACATTTATCAGGACATGCCATAGAGCTCTCTAGTATGGCGGCATTTGGGCAACACCTACCTATGGTTGAAACCTAGATGAGAGAAAATAAAGATGTGGTTGTAGTCAGAGTTTTTGGAGGACGAGGCTAGTTTGGGGATGTGATAAGTTTCATCCATTAGATCGTCATATCCCCTGGATTGGGAAGAGATATAAGGTATCCTGCCACATTGTAAGGTGCATATACCACTTTGAAACATGTATATTATTATCACAAACGAATAAGCCAGTGAGCTAGGGAAAGATGGACAAAATTTGCTAAATTTATAGAGGCTAAATTTTTAAGTTTGACGTTATGGATCAATCTTACTAATTTTGGTGTATTCATGTTTAGACGATGGTATCCTTGGCCACATTGAACTTTGTGTTAAATTTTGTCAAAGTCAAGCGATTTAAATGACCAAAGTTTTGTATTTCCGACCAAAAAAAAAGAAATGACCATCTCTCTTTCTTCTTTCATTTAAGTTCATCTGTCTTCAGGTGTTCACCAACCTTAGAGTCGGATGCACTCAAGTTCGCATTTTATCTTGTTTTTCTAGAGTTTTAATATATATTAAATTGTATAAAGCATAGCACGAGTTGGCGGATCGAGCGGTCGCAAAAATCATGCTGCAATGATGATGAACCTTTCGAGATGATGGTTGGGGGAGGCCGTGAGTGGAAGGGACTATGATGACTCTCCTGGCAAAGCGATCAAGTGGGGGAAAACATCGCTGCATGGAAGGCGGACCTGTCCGGTGATTTGACCAAAAACAAAAGGGGGCCCCATTGTTATCAACCTTAACTATTGCTTTATAGAATATTAAAGGACGTGTTATTTAAATTATATTGTCCATTTCTCTATTAGTTAATAAGATCTTTTTCTTGTTCTTTTGAAATCTACTCAACATATATTGTGGAATAAAGCTGGAAAAAGGAAGCATGCAGATTACTGTTTTTTTTTTATAAAATGAAGGATAAAAGATTAATTGTATATGTAAATGTATAAAAAATTTATAACTCAAAATACAACCCGTTTCACTCCATGAATAATTTGGTTAAAAAATATAAATCAATTTAAAGATCAAACAACTCATAAGAAAAACCAAGAAGGTACACACTCAGGTTTCTAATTTTACTTTGCTAAGACCTATCCATTTAAGATACTATATACTAAACAATAAGGTAACATCAAATTCATCTTAGTTATCTTGAAATAGTATTAATCTTTTTGATATTTTCATTATAACGTTTATTCTTTTACCGACTTAAGTTATTAACATATTTTCTATTCTATTATTATTTTTATTTATTTATTCTGGAGAAGTCCCTTATCACGCAAGACTGTAGTGATGTCTCAATAATTCAATCCTCGAAAATGCTCCTCAAGCGCGAGTGGGCCATTTTATTCGCTTTGTATTCCTACGTTGTCTAGTTGGGAAATATAAAATCATCTTTTTATTAAATCTTGCAATTTCTAATGCATATATGAAAATAGAAGGACGAGGGAACACTTAATTTTCAACAATCAAAGATTTGAATCTTGTATGAAGCAATTCTAGCCACATTTTCTTCTTTTATTTTACTAGAGGCAATGAAATGATAATTATTGTCACTTGCCAAAAATCATTACAAAAGCAATGCTTCGAGAACACTTTACCTAAATTCGCAAAAACAATGTTTCGAGACTGGGATTATGGTGGAATTCCCAAAAACTTCCAAAAGCAACCCTTTTCAAACAAGTGTTATAATTTTGCTGTACTTGAGGTTATGCTCTTGGTTGTCATAGCAAGAAGAAACCCGGTTCTTCTCTTTGAACCAATTCTGTTTAATTGATCCAATCTTGTCATGGCTCATAAGAACTGCCTTTAAACTTTAGGATTCCTTCCATTGAACCAAGTAGCCCTAAGGGTTTATCTCATATCTTAAGTTGGGTTTTGATGTAATTTTCTCCGGTAATTATTTCTCCGTTAATATGACCTTCTGTAAAGCTTTGGACTTGGAGTAGGAGGGGCACCCCCAAGGCTTTCTCCCTTGTCCACAATAAAAGGGAAAATAAGTGTGCGTTATGGTAGATGAATTACATAGCTCGTCATGCCTTGGTTGGCGTTCTCCTAGCATCAAATAAAATAACATGACCTAATCATTTCGTCCTTATAACATTAGCTTGATGATTATGGCAGAATTGAGGTTACCCTGATTCATGAACGAGAAAGGGAGACAATAATGAGAGACAAAGGGCTTTTGTTTTGGAGATTCGTGAAACGGATATTTAGTGGTTCGTGCATGCCACTTAGGTACTAACACCTGTCCCGAGCCGGACCCCCTCGAAAATGAGAAAAGGGCTGGTTTTCGAGCGGCTCGGCTCAGCTCGGCTCGAAAGGAGGATCAGCATATTCCTCCTGCTCAAAATTTTTCTTGTAAGAGTTTTCCTCTAATGTGGACTAAATTAATTGGCGTTGTTATTTACCGTTTAACGTTTATCGTTTTACGGGATTTGGTCTAAAGTGAGATAGAAGGTTTCTTAATTAGTCTAATATGGGGCTGGCTAGTGTGGGCTAAGTTGAGCTTGGCCCATAATGAGGGGGACTGGCTGGAAACTCTATAATAGTGCTCAAGTCTCTCCTCTAACCCTAATTCTCACATATCCTCACCTAAGGGGCGTTATTCTAAAGCTGATCGTGAGGGGCCGCCTCATTGAGCCAGTGATACGGAGGGCAATAGAGGAGAAGGATTTGCGCAAAGAAAATTATGTTTCCGCTTCCGCTTCAAGAACAATGAATTCTAGGTGCGTTAATCTATCTACCTAATTATGCATGTTCTTGTTATGATAATGGAGATCTTGGGGTTGCGTAATTTGCGTCTTACATGTGGTATCAGAGCCTCCATAACCATAGAACTTGAACCATAATTGATTTTGCCCTAAATTGTACGGATTAGCCCTAATTAGTACGAATCTTGCCCTAATTTATGATTTTCGAAATTTTTTGTTCAATAAAAAATTAAATTAAATCACAAATTCGGACTAGGAAAATAGCAGTACAGTTTGAATTTTTGCGAAGTGATTGCGACTTGGCTCAAACGTCAAGCCAAGGTAGAGATTGTTAAAATATGTCTCGAGTTTGAGTCCAATGTGAAATTCCGAATATTTCGAATTAGATATGTTGCGGACGTTTGAAATCGAGTAAAGAAGATCCGAAGATCAAATCCTCAAAATTTGAATCTATGTTGGAGAGTCTGACCGCCGAAATAGGAAAGTCCAACTTTCACTAGGACTTGGATTTTGTTTAAAATATATAGAGATATGTTTTGGATAAAATCGTTTAAGATAGGAAACAAAATCCTATGAGAAGTTGGCTTAATGAGATAATAAGAAACAGTAAAAGTCATGAAACTTTTGTTGCTCATGTATACTCCTTTACATGCTAGTAACCTTTGAATGATGGACGTCTTACTAATTGTATTGATTTACACATCTGTTGAATATGAGTAATGCATGTCAGTTAAATGTGTCACTTTAGGCAAAGTTTAAGGTTTTTCGTGGTTTTTTCCCTTTAATTTAATGAGAAAATCCGATTCATCCCGAAATTTCATCTGAAGTTTTGTTGTTGAGACTTGAGCCACAATTTAGGGCTCACATCGCCTTGTTCTGCCTAATAATCGCCTCTAGTTCAGTTACATGAGCTTGATGAATATTCGTTTTAATTTATGTTTGGATATGTTCCGATCGCTTGATTTTTCGTTTTAGTTAGGATATCTGTGATAGGGCCCTGCAATACACTTTCTCATTATTTTAAACTGCTGGCCCCTATAAGCAAACCTAAGTTGATTAAGATAGGTACTTAGTTATTTTAGGAAGAGTCGGCGAGCAAGAAAGGAGTCGGGGAAAGACATTCAAAGCCGGGAGAAAAGTCCATGGTGTTAATCTTGTGCGACGCCTTTTCTTCAAATTAAACCTAAATTAGACGTCCATTACATGCATCTCCAAACCAAAAAGCCCTTCACCTCTCATTATTCTCTCCCTTTCTTCTCGTTCATGTCTCAGGGTTCTCTAAATTCTGCCATAACCATCAAGCTCACGTAATAAGGACTAAAATGATGATATCATATTATTTTATTTGATGCTAAGGGAACGCCAACCAAGTCATGACTAGCTATGTAATTCATCTACCAGAGTACATTACACACTTCTTTTCCCTTTTCTCGGGGATAAGGGAGAAAGCTTTGGAGGTATCAGTTCTACTCCAAGTCCAAAGCTTTAGCGAAGGACATATTAACCACGGAATAATTACTGCAGAAAATTATATCAAAACCCAACTTAAGATATGAGATAAACCCCTACCTCGAAAAAGTCTTGCAATCTAAAAACGCATGCACTTTTCTTTTTTTAAATGTTAAGAGTTTGAAGAATCCATGGGTGGTGGGTCCTCCATACCCATACTTGTACGGAAAACTAGGGTTTCCATTGACGACTGCTTCCATTACCAAACGATTAAAACATCGTATGATATGTAGAAACTAACGCAATCCTTCAGCTCTAGCGGACTGTTTCGATCGACGAAATGAAGGGGAATATCTTACTAGTTAAACAACTAGTTAAATCAATTTAAAGTAAAAAAAATCATAAGAAAAACCTAAGAAGGTACACACTCACGTTCTAATTTAACTTTGCTAAGACATATCCATTTAAGATACTATATACTAAACAATAAGATAACATCAAATTCATCTTAGTTATCTTGAAATAGTATTAATCTTTCTCATATTTTCATTACAACTTTTATTCTTTTATCTGAATTAAGTTATTAACATATTTATCATAGGACGGGTATCTCCAAGGCTTTCTCTCTTGTCCACAAGAAAAGTGAAAATAAGTGCATATCATGTTAGATGAATTACATAGCTCGCCATGCCTTGGTTGGCATTCTCCTAGCATCAACTAAAACAATACGACTTTATCATTTTGTCCTTATTACCTGAGCTGGATGACTATGGCAGAATTGAGGTTACCCTGAGTCATGAACGAGAGAGAGAATAATGAGAGATAAAAGAGCTTTTGTTTTGGAGTTTCGTGTGATGGATATCTTAAAAGCAGTGAAGGAAGCAACCGTCCATCACATCGACTTTTCCCAAAAGTGGAAGGCCTTTTCCAAATCTTTTTTTTTTTTTTACGTCTCTCCCAAAATGGGCCAGGAATCTTAATCAATTTGTGTTTGTTTACGGGGCCAGTAGTTTAATATAATGAGAAAGTGTGTTGGGCAACCATATTGCATATACCGTAAATAAAAAGAATAATAATAAAAAAAATCATGCGATGAGAACATAAACAAACATAAATTGATAAGAATAATCATCTAGCTCATTTAATTCAACTAGAGATGACTATTAGGCAGACCGAGGCAATTCAAGGCTTAAATTTTTGCTCAAGCCTCAACAATAAAATTTCATACAAATTTTCAGGGTGAATCAGGTATTCTCATTAAATGCCATCCCCTAAGTCCACACGAAAAATAACTAATCGCTACATTACTAAATTTGTACTGCATATAAATGGGTTGATTTGATCAAGTCATTTTCAATCCGGCTTACTCATTTCACAACCCTAGGCCTATCTCATCGACTCACCCATTCATATGATTTTGACTATATAACTACATGCCGCATAGGAAAATCCATCTAAATTTGTGATATTTATTGTTGCAATTAGAATGGAGAGACTTTAAGTTCAGTATAATTTTTGTCATAGGTCGAAATTTAGATTTTTACTGCTCACAACAATCATTGGTCAATAGTATATTCTATGGAGTTCGCTCTTAAAGCGCCGAGACGATTGGTATTTGACGGCTTTCTCAGTCTCAAATAAGAACTTATTTTTCTCTCTTTTCTATTCCTCGTGCACCTTTGTTTTGCCAACTCCCACAAGAAAATATGTATAAACACCTCCGTTCTTCATTATTTGAAGAAATACTAAGAGACATATCTTACTTAAATTAGCTCGTCCATTATTCACTAAGATCAATTTCCTAGTCTTTTCGAATCTACTCTATATAAGTTTTGAATCTGGAAACAGGAAACATACAGACTATTTTTAAAGATAAAATGAAGGATAATAGCGTATGACTTAAGCATAAAAGTTTTACAACTCGAATTACAACTTGTTTGTTTCCTTGGATAATATCAGTTAAAATAAATATAAATCAATTTAAAGAGCAAATTAAAACAGTTGAAGTGGGAAGGAGAATATCTCTCTCTCTCTCTCTCGCTCTCTCTGGCCAAAACTGTAAGATGTAATATAGGAAAACATGCAAAAAGAAGAAGAAGAAGAAGAAGAAGAAGAAGAAGAAGAAGAAGAAGAAGAAGAAGGAAAAGAAAGAAGAAATGGCCCCATTCGCTGAGCGTTGTTGAGGACTAAAGAAATGAGTCATGGTCCAGCCAGTCTTGAGTTGAAAGGGGCTTGTCCGAATTAAATAAATTAAAACAGTTGAAGTCATCGTATTGTTAGTAAATAGTATCTAAAATGGCTTTGATCCTTGCAAAGTTAAAATTAAAAAGTGAATGTGTACATTTTGGGTTTTGGGTTTTCTTGTGATTATTTTTTGTTTGCTCTTTAAATTGATTTATATTTATTTTAACTGATATTATCCAAGGAAACAAACAAGTTGTAATTCGAGTTGTAAAACTTTTATGCTTAAGTCATACGCTATTATCCTTCATTTTATCTTTAAAAATAGTCTGTATGTTTCCTGTTTCCAGATTTAAAACTTATATAGAGTAGATTCGAAAAGACTAGGAAATTGATCTTAGTGAATAATGGACGAGCTAATTTAAGTAAGATATGTCTCTTAATATTTCTTCAAATAATGAAGAACGGAGGTGTTTATACATATTTTCTTGTGGGAGTTGGCAAAACAAAGGTGCACGAGGAATAGAAAAGAGAGAAAAATAAGTTTTTATTTGAGACTGAGAAAGCCGTCAAATACCAATCGTCTCGACGCTTTAAGAGCGAACTCTATAGAATATACTATTGACCAATGATTTTTGTGAGCAGTAAAAATCTAAATTTCGACCTATGAAAAAAATTATACTGAACTTAAAGTCTCTCCATTCTAATTGCAACAATAAATATCAAATATTTAGATGGATTTTCCTATGCGGCATGTCACGAAATAGAAAGGGATGTGGAAGATAGGTGAAACAGAGGAATAGGTTTTCACTCTATTGATTGTAAAGCTTGTACAATGCTCTGTATATAATTACAAGAAAAGATTAATAAAGGAAAACAAATATTTCTCTATCTTTTCCTATATTTTCTATCTTTACAATCCTATTTTAACTATTTCCTAGTTGATACAAATCTTGCAGATACAAATATATCTTCTAACACTCCCCCTCAAGCTAGTGGCTTGTATATGTCCAAGACGCCTAGCTTGTTTAGAAGATATTTGTGTTGTCTTTGGCAAAGAGGTTTAGTAAATATATTAGCAGGTTGTTCCAAGGTTCTGATTCCTCTCATCTCGATAATTCCTTCTTGAATCTTCTCTCGAGTGAAGTGATAATCGACTTCTATATGTTTTGTTCTTTCATGCAGCACAGGGTTTGCTGCAAGTTTGAGTGCTGAGTCATTGTCGCAGAAGAGCAAAGTCGGTCCTTTAACTTCTGCCCCGAGATCCATAAATAAACCCCTCAACCAGACAATTTCGCAAACGGTCTTGGCCATGGACCGATACTCAGCTTCGGCTGAAGATAAGGATACTGTATTTTGCTTCTTTGTCTTCCAAGAAAGTAATGATTCCCCAAATTTGATGCAAAAGCCAGTGATAGATCTCTTGCTCATAGGACATGTAGCATAGTCTGCATCGCAATAGGCTGTCATCTCCATGTTACACTTTCGAGAAAGGAGTATCCCTAAGCCTGTACATGTCTTCAAGTATCTCACAACTTTTAAAGCAGCATTCATGTGAGATTGTTTCGGACTGTGCATAAACTGACTAAGGGTCTGTACTGCATAGCAAATGTCTAGCCTGGTCATGGTGAGGTATATCAATTTCCCTACGAGTCTCTGATATCCTGATGGATCTTTTAACAGTGAATCATCAGAAGCAGGAGATATGCCAATGTCATAATCAATAGATGTCAATTTGACATTTTGTTCGATAGGCACAATTGATGGCCTACAACCCGATAAACCTGTTTTTGATATGATTTCCATCACAAATTTTCGCTGGCTCAGCGAGATTCCCAGATCTGAACGAGCTATCTCAATTCCAAGGAAATACCTTGGTGACCCTAGATCTTTAATATGAAAAGTGGAATGCATATGCTCTTTAAGATTTTTGACAGCAGAATCATCATTTCCCATAATAAGGATGTCATCGACATAGATCATCAAATAGATAGATGACATACCTTTTGTCCAGGTGAATAAGGCATAATCATGTTTGGACTGTTTGAATCCGGCAGCCATAAGTGCACTTGTGAACTTGGCATACCATTGTCGAGAGGCTTGCTTCAGTCCATAGAGAGATTTGCGGAGACGACATACCTTCGACTCCCCCTGTCTCGGTAATCCTGGTGGAAGATCCATGTATATCTCCTCGTCCAGGTCACCATGCAGAAAGGCATTGTGAACGTTCATTTGATGTAGTCGCTAGTCACGAGAAGCAGCAATAGATAGAAAAGTACGAACTGTCACATCTTTTGCTACTGGGGAGAAGGTTTCATGGTAGTCGAAACCTTCTCGCTGTGTGAATCCTTTTGCAACTAGTCGGGCTTTGTATCTTTCTACAGAGCCATCTGCTCTGTATTTTATCTTGTATACCCACTTACACCCAATTGGTTTGCGATGTGTAGGTAATGGCACAACATCCCAAGTATGATTTTCCATTAGGGCACGTATCTCAGACTCCATGGCCTTCTGCCAACGAGGATCATTCTTTGCTTCCTCATAACTGGAAGCCTCTTGTTCTTCAGATATACGGCTCATACAACATAGATGTTCCGGAGATAATCTATCAAAGGAAATGTATGACGAAATAGGGTAGCGAGTATCTGATGATTTCAATGAACCACATATATAATCCTTTGTCCAAGAAGGTGGACGAGTGACCCGAGTTGATCGCCTTGTTGGTTCTTGCTCCCGTAGCGGCTCATGTAGTGGCAAGGATGATTCTTCCTCAGTGCCTTCTTCTGAAGACTCTTTCAGCTGTGGTGATTCTTCAATAGAAGTTGTTGCAGTCAAGTTGTCAGCAACATTCTCCACCTGGAAAGATACACTGGGTAATGTGCCAGTTGATCTTGGAGGGGAAGCAATAATGAACGTGTCGTTAGGAGATAAATCCTCCTCCAGCAAGAATTGTCTATTCCTTGTTCTCTCATCAGCTGATAAGTGTGTCCCGGTGGAGAAAGGGAAGACGTCTTCATGAAAGATAACATCCCTGCTTACAAAGAACTCTCCTGTGGATGGTTTATAAAGCCGATACCCCTTTTGTAAAGTGGGGTAGCCCATAAATATACATTGTGTGGCACAGGGTCCCATCTTGTCTCTGTGCCCCATCGTAGTGACATAGCATAGACATCCAAAATCTCTGAGGTGACGTAGGTCTGGCTTCCTTCCATATAGCAATTCAAATGGTGTCTTTCCTTTTAAGATGCGTGATGGCATGCGATTGATCAGATATGCCGCTGTGATCACACAATCTCCCCAAAAAGTTTCAGGAATAGAGGCCTGAAATTTAAGTGCACGTGCTA
Organism: Eucalyptus erythrocorys; assembly: GCA_014182555.1. Classification (NCBI taxonomy): domain Eukaryota; kingdom Viridiplantae; phylum Streptophyta; class Magnoliopsida; order Myrtales; family Myrtaceae; genus Eucalyptus; species Eucalyptus erythrocorys. The sequence goes on along the minus strand of CM024603.1, from coordinate 32,153,523 downwards.
TCTCGAGGAGATGACAATGCTTTCTCTCAACAACCCCATTTTGTTGTGGTGTATAGGTGCAGGAACTCTCATGTAAGATTCCATTTAGAGAAAATAATGAGGCACATTCAGCATTGAAGAATTCTCTCCCATTATCAGTCCTTACCCGACGAATTGTTTTTCCAAATTGAGTCTTGGATAAGGAAATGAACGTTTTTAAATGAGAAAGGACCTGATTTTTGGACTGCATGAGGAATGTCCATGTTTCACGAGAATAATCTTCCACGATTGTGAGGAAGAATCGAGACCTATCATGATTCAAAGTATGATAAGGTCTCCAAACATCGACATGTAGAAGAGAGAAAATGTCATCTGCTCGAGAAGTGCTATTTTGGAAGGGAATGCGTGTTTGTCTAGCTAAAGGACAAATGGGACATTCAGGACAGGGAAATAAGGCACTGTGGCCCAATCGTTTATGATTAAGAAATTTCATATCATTGGTAGTAGCATTACACAATGATTTATTGAATTCAACAGAGGGCAATTCAGAAATAAATGGGAGGTCCACCCAAAAATACAGCCCTTGATCGATTCTACCCAAGCCCATCAATTTGCCAGTCGAAAGGGCCTGAAAAAAACATTTATCAGGATGAAAAAGGATGCGGCATGAATTTTCTTGACAAGCTTGAGCAACTGAGATTAGATTAAAATGGAAATTTGGAACATAAAGCACGTTCCGAAGAGTGATGATGGAACTAAGCTTCACAATGCCAGTCATAGTGACTTTAGTGGTATTTCCATTTGGGAGTTGAACGGATATGGGTAAAGATAACTCAGCGATATTGGAAAAGAAAGCTTTGTCACAAACTATGTGGTCACTAGCACCTGAGTCAATTATCCATGCATCCTTCGAAACTGAGTGCATCAAGCAGTAAGATGTACCTGTAAAACTTCCACCCTTGTCATTTGCATCCAGCTTTCCAAGAGCTTCCATTAGCTCCAAATATTGTTCATTAGTAATTGTTCTACCTTTGGGTTGGCTCGATTCCTGAAAAACTGAGGAAAGTTTCCCCTTTTCTCTTGGCTTTCCATGCAATTTCCAGCAGTTTTCAATTGTATGGTGCGAGCGTCTACAATAATCACAATACATTTTACCTTTGCCTTTCGGCCCATTAAATTTCCCAGCTGATGAAGACCTGGGAGCAGGCCGAAAAATTTGGGCCAAAATAGGCCCATTTGAGCCATCTGATCCAGCGAAAAAATTCTTCCGCGGCCCATCAAGCCCATTGAGGCGTGTTGAACGCAGGCCGTCCGATCCATCAAGATGGATCTCGCGCGGACCGTCTGATCGCGCAAGATAGGCGCTGCGCGAGCCGTCAGATCCGCCTAGGATGATGCCGCCTGGACCGTTGGATCCCGTCGCCCCCAGGAAGAAATGCTGGCCGTCCGATTGCTGGAGATAATCTCCACCGTCTCGCGCTGGCTTTAAAAGGAGAGATCTAGGGTTTTCGAACCCTAGATCCGCCTCTCTTCCTCCTCTTCCCGTGTTCTTCGCATGTGAGGGGCGGATCTGGCTCCTTGCTGCCAGAGCCATTCCCTCTCCTCCCTCGCCATGATCCGCGGTTCTTTGTTGGCTTTCTTCCTGTACAGCTAGCTGATAGATTCGGCCGAGGCTTGGGAATGGCTCCATGGTCAGTATTTGGGACCGAAATGGCAGGTAAGCATCGTTGAGCATGAGGAGGAAACGGGTCGCCTTTTCCCTTTCCCGCATCTTCTTATACTCTTGCTGGATGTTGTCGGGCCAGTCAAATTTTTCTTCGGCCGCCTCTAATTCGTTCCACAGGGCCGAAAGTTTATTGAAAACCACTGCGATGCCCATATTTCCTTGCTTCAGATCTGAAATTTGTTGTGTGAGGCCAAAAATTTTAACTTGATCCAGCTTTCCATACATCTCCTTTATGTTTTCCCACATTTTCTTTGAATCCTCCGTCGGGGGAAGTCCGGCCGCGACTTCGGGCGCGATGCAATTACCGATCCAAGTTCGGACTAATTGGTTGCATCTCCTCCAAAGCCGTGCCATTCGCTCGTCGGGAATGTTCCGTCAATAAAAACTTCTTTATCTTTCGTTACTAGGGCTCTCCGGAATTCGCGTGACCAGCTCGAATAGTTATCGACGCCGGTTAATTGCTGGTTGATGATTTTTAACCCTGGTCCGTCGCCGTTTGTTGTGTATAAAGGGTTGCTGGGTTTCGGCCGGCCACTGGCAGCGATGATTTGATACGGAAAGGCGCCTGGTGCGAGGTTTGGGTAGGGATTAGTGCCCTGACCTGAGCCGCCCAGTCCAAATCCGAGACCCGCATTGTGAAATCCTAGGTAGGGATTTGTTCCCGTACTCGGTCCGGTGTATTCGCCCGTCTGTTCCGGGCTAGTGTTTGGATTTGCCCCTTCGTTAGTAGGTGGATCCCCAGTGGCTTGCACGTCGTGATGGTGGCTAGGCGATGATGCACTGGGAAACATCTCAGGATACCAAGGAAACGGTGTCCATTGGTAGGGGTACCCCGCGAAGGGTTGCCCTAAATTTGCCTGAGCCTGATGCTGCCATTGCGCGTGTTGAGGGTGAATCTGGATTTGGCTTTGCTATTGGTCTAATGCAGGTACTATAGTGGACGAATTTTGGTCACCCAAGCTTTGTGGTGACGCCTCTTCCATGGTTTGATCGACTGGAACAGGGGTAATGTTTTTGGATTTGCCATGGTAAATAGAGAATTGATTCCTCTGGTAACTCCTTCTGCAGATGTGGTTCCTCAGTTAGGCAACCAAGAAAAAGAGCGTGATTCCTACCGCAACACTTCTCTGGAAATTGGAGTTCCTCTGCGAGGCAATCGGAGCGGAAGCAAAAGTCAGCTCAGAAGCACACAAGGCTCTGATACCATGTCACGAAATAGAAAGGGATGTGGAAGATAGGTGAAACAGAGGAATAGGTTTTCACTCTATTGATTGTAAAGCTTGTACAATGCTCGTATATAATTACAAGAAAAGATTAATAAAGGAAAACAAATATTTCTCTATCTTTTCCTATCTTTTCTATCTTTACAATCCTATTTTAACTATTTCCTAGTTGATACAAATCTATCCTCTGGCAGATACAAATATATCTTCTAACACGGCATGTAGTTATATAGTCAAAATCATATGAATGGGTGAGTCGATGAGATAGGCCTAGGGTTGTGAAATGAGTAAGCCGGATTGAAAATGACTTGATCAAATCAACCCATTTATATGCAGTACAAATTTAGTAATGTAGCGATTAGTTATTTTTCGTGTGGACTTAGGGGATGGCATTTAATGAGAATACCTAATTCATCCTGAAAATTTGTATGAAATTTTATTGTTGAGACTTGAGCAAAAATTTAAGCCTTGAATTGCCTCGGTCTGCCTAATAGTCATCTCTAGTTGAATTAAATGAGCTAGATGATTATTCTTATCAATTTATGTTTGTTTATGTTCTCATCGCATGATTTTTTTTTATTATTATTCTTTTTATTTACGGTATATGCAATATGGTTCCCCAACACACTTTCTCATTATATTAAACTACTGGCCCCGTAAACAAACACAAATTGATTAAGGGTGCGTTTGGCAATGATTCTGTTCCCGGAAATTGATTCTGACAAGAATTGATTATTTTTTATTCGGCTCCGGAACGATTCTCGAGTAAAAACGTGTTTGGTAACTTGTTCAAAATTTCTGATTCGAATAGAATTGCGGTTGATAACGTGTAGATTGATTCTGTTCTAAATTAATTTCTTTTAATTTTTAAATAATTTTTTTACTTTTTTACTTTTTTTCTTTTCTTTTTTTTTTTCCTTTTTCCTTTTTTTCCTTTTCCTTTTTTACTTTTCTTTTTCCTTTTTCTCGGCGACCGGCCGGATGAGGGCCGGTGACCTCATCGGAGCGTCGTCGGCCCCTCGCCGGCCGAGCCTCGCCGGGCGAGGCTCGCTCGGCCGGCGAGGCTCGCCTTGCTGGATCCGGTGAGGCCGAGCCTCGCCGGTGGCTGGGATCGCCCGGCGAGCTCGCCGGACCGCGCCGGCGGCGGCGTAGGGCGGCGGCGGCGGCGGCGGCGGGCGGCACGGCGGCGAGCGGTGGTCGCGGAATGCCGGAAGGGAAGAAGAAAGTTTTAACGTGTTGATTCTTTTTTTGATTATCGGACGTAGAAGCAACTTTTTTGATTCTTAAATCTCATCCCAAACTGATTCCGGAATGTATTTGTCCCGAGAACAAAATTTTACCAAACATGATTCTCGTCCCAAACTGATTCTGGGAAAAAAGAATCAGAATCGGAAGGTTGCCAATCAGGACCTAAGATTCCTGGCCCATTTTGGGAGAGACGTAAAAAAAAAAAAAAAAAAAAAGATTTGGAAAAGGCCTTCCACTTTTGGGAAAAGTCGATGTGATGGACGGTTGCTTCCTTCACTGCTTTTAAGATATCCATCACACGAAACTCCAAAACAAAAGCTCTTTTATCTCTCATTATTCTCTCTCTCGTTCATGACTCAGGGTAACCTCAATTCTGCCATAGTCATCCAGCTCAGGTAATAAGGACAAAATGATAAAGTCGTATTGTTTTAGTTGATGCTAGGAGAATGCCAACCAAGGCATGACGAGCTATGTAATTCATCTAACATGATATGCACTTATTTTCACTTTTCTTGTGGACAAGAGAGAAAGCCTTGGAGATACCCGTCCTATGATAAATATGTTAATAACTTAATTCAGATAAAAGAATAAAAGTTGTAATGAAAATATGAGAAAGATTAATACTATTTCAAGATAACTAAGATGAATTTGATGTTATCTTATTGTTTAGTATATAGTATCTTAAATGGATATGTCTTAGCAAAGTTAAATTAGAACGTGAGTGTGTACCTTCTTAGGTTTTTCTTATGATTTTTTTACTTTAAATTGATTTAACTAGTTGTTTAACTAGTAAGATATTCCCCTTCATTTCGTCGATCGAAACAGTCCGCTAGAGCTGAAGGATTGCGTTAGTTTCTACATATCATACGATGTTTTAATCGTTTGGTAATGGAAGCAGTCGTCAATGAAAACCCTAGTTTTCCGTACAAGTATGGGTTCTTCAAACTCTTAACATTTAAAAAAAGAAAAGTGCATGCGTTTTTAGATTGCAAGACTTTTTCGAGGTAGGGGTTTATCTCATATCTTAAGTTGGGTTTTGATATAATTTTCTGCAGTAATTATTCCGTGGTTAATATGTCCTTCGCTAAAGCTTTGGACTTGGAGTAGAACTGGTACCTCCAAAGCTTTCTCCCTTATCCCCGAGAAAAGGGAAAAGAAGTGTGTAATGTACTCTGGTAGATGAATTACATAGCTAGTCATGACTAGGTTGGCGTTCCCTTAGCATCAAATAAAATAATATGATATCATCATTTTAGTCCTTATTACATGAGCTTGATGGTTATGGCAGAATTTAGAGAACCCTGAGACATGAACGAGAAGAAAGGGAGAGAATAATGAGAGGTGAAGGGCTTTTTGGTTTGGAGATGCATGTAATGGACGTCTAATTTAGGTTTAATTTGAAGAAAAGGCGTCGCGCAAGATTAACACCATGGACTTTTCTCCCAGCTTTGAATGTCTTTCCCCGACTCCTTTCTTGCTCGCCGACTCTTCCTAAAATAACTAAGTACCTATCTTAATCAACTTAGGTTTGCTTATAGGGGCCAGTAGTTTAAAATAATGAGAAAGTGTATTGCAGGGCCCTATCGCAGATATCCTAATTAAAACAAAAAATCAAGCGATCGGAACATATCTAAACATAAATTAAAACGAATATTCATCAAGCTCATGTAACTGAACTAGAGGCGATTATTAGGCGGAACAAGGCGATGTGAGCCTTAAATTGTGGCTCAAGTCTCAACAACGAAACTTCAGACGAAATTTCGGGATGAATCGGATTTTCTCATTAAATTAAAGGGAAAAAATCACGAAAAACCTTAAACTTTGCCTAAAGTGACACATTTATCCCAATTTTTTTGTTTGTAACGTAAAAATTTTAAAACTTTTCAAACCATGACACATTTATCCAATCAAGGGCATTTTTGTCTTTTTTTTTTTCTGCTTTTTCCTTTTTCTTTTTTTTTTTCTATTTTTTTTCTTCTTCTTCCCTCCGCTAGCCATGGCCGAGTTGGCGGAGGGAAGCCGGCGTCCGTTGAGGGTTGCCCTTGTGGGCGTCGGGCGAGGGCGGCCCTGGCCGGCGTCGGCGAGGGTGGCCCTCACCCGAACCAATCGAGGGTCGCCCTCGCCGGACGCCGGCGGAGGAAAGAGAGAAGAAAAAAAATTAAAAAGTGAAAAGACCAAAATGTCCTATAATTTTGGGGTAAATGTGTCACACGATAAAAGTTCAGGGTTTTTTGTGTCATAAAAAAAAATTTGGAGTAAATGTGTCACGGTTAGCAAAGTTCAGGGTTTTTCATATCACAAAAAAAGTTTAGGATAAATGTGTCACTTTGAGCAAAATTTAGAATTTTTCGTTACTTTTTCCCTAAATTAAATGCCCTTACCTGAGCCCACACAGAAAATGACCTAGTCGCTACACTGTCGTAGCCGCACACCCACGTCTCTCTTTTTGTGCATAGGCACGTGAATGTTTGGGGTCGTCCCACATCATTCAGATCCATGGTCTTTGACCTCCACGATACCTTAAAGATCTCCGGAGGGTGGCGAGATGAGAACCACGATGACGGGCATGACCACTATGGTCGCAAATGACGATGACCTTCAATCTCTAGAAATAAAGGGCTCTCTGAAATAATTACTGCAATTGGGATAATAATGTTGACGACATCTCGCGGTAGAGCTCCACATCTCTCAGCACCGCGATAGAGCTCCGCTAACGGTGACATTTCCGCAACACCTATCTGTACTTGACACTCAGAAAACGGATAGAAGAGTTTTAGTATTTTTTTTGCTTTTTTTTTTTTTTTTTTTTTTTCATAAAAGAGAGATTTAGTTTAAGGTGTAGTGTTTGGAAGATGACGTCAGTTGGGGGCGTGATCAGTTTCATCCAGGAGATCGTCATATCAAGGGGTGGTGTCAACCGTACGGTGCGGTCCATGTTCGGGTTTCTCGGAAACCGATTGGAATAAGTTAATTGGTTTCCTACCATGTGGTAATTCGAATTCAATGGACATGCCCAGATGATACAGGCCTGTTTGGTAACCATCCTAACAAGATCGGATTCGATTTTTTGTTTCCAAAATCGCCTTGGGATGAGAATCGTGTTTGGTAAAATTTTTGTTCCCTGAACAAATACATTCCCTAATCGCTTTGAGATAAAATTTGAGAATAAAAAAAAAGTTGATTTGCGTTCGAGAATCAAAAAAGAATCAACACATTAAAACTCTCTTCTTCCCTTCCGCCATCCCGCAAACACTGCCCCCCACCGCTCGCCGCCGCTCATCGGTCGCCGGCCGCCAGTTCGGCGAGCTCGCCGGAGGCTTGCCAGGCCAGGGCGAGGTCTGGTGAGCTCGCTAGAGGCAAGCGCAGCGACCGGCGCCTCGCCGGGGCTGGGCGAGCCTCGCCCAACAGCCGACGAGGCTCGGCCGATGAGGGTTGGTGACGCTCCGGTGAGGTCGCCGGTTTGGCGACCGGCCACAAGAAGAAGAAGGAATATAGGAGAAAAGGGGAAAAAAAAGAAAAAAAAAAAAAAAAAAAAAAAGAAAAGGAAAAAGGAAAAAGGAAAAAAGAAAAGTAAAAAGTAAAAAAGTAAAAAAAAAAATTATTTAAAAATTAAAAGAAATTAATTTGGAATAGAATCAATGAACACGTTATTAAACGCAATTCTATTCCGTAATCAGAAATTTTGGACAGTTACCAAACATGTTTTTTTACTCAGAATCAGTTCTGAGAACGGAATAAAAAATAATCAATTCTTGTCAAAATCAGTTCCCATGAATAGAATCGTTACCAAACGCGCCCGTGATGAATGGAGCTCGGGGATCGTTCCTCGTCCAGCTGCACCATCCCCCACTATTCACTTTCAGGCACATCAAGCCCTAAATTAAGATGGGAGAAAGAACGAAATTCTTAATTAAATCGATTAAAAGGAAGATTATCAGCGAGGCAAACATGGGATTTTGCACGAGCTTTTTTAATCAAGGGATCCATGCAGGGCAGCCAGTCTTTTACGTTCTAAATGTTGGCTGTCATTCCCCAAATCCCAACGTTGGTTGGATGGAAAGTAAATGGCAAATTGGAGTTAACTGAATTCCATTCGCCCCAATACTTTTGTACCTCTGAAAAAAGTTTAGGCATTTTCTGGTTTTCTTGAAAGTGAGGACATTTTTCGCCCGCCGTTATAAGCTGATTTATTTTGTTTTTCTAAAATTGGCCGTTTTCTTTAAATGCATGTGAAATTAGATAGTGGTTACCAAAGACGGTCCATGTGTCTTTTGCTCTTTAAAACATAGACAGACATGTTATTTAAATCCGTTTATTCCACGAAAGTAATAGCTGGATTTCGAACAATAAGAAAAAAGAAAGAAGTAATAGTTGGGTAAAAAATAAGCCAAATTTATTTATAGTTCACACGACGGCTGTGCGATGCCAGAAGGGCTGCGATGCATCGTATCTGGGAAGGGAATGCCCAATGCGTGAACACGACGAGAGTCAGAGCACAGCTGATCCAAGATGAGCTTGCTCGGGCTATGAAGGTGCAAGACGGGCTGATAGTTGAAATGGCTCGGCTGACACGGTAACGATTATGCTTTTTCAAGTTGTTTTGTCTGAAGAAACGATGAAGTAGTGAGATTCGTACACGTCAAATGTTCAGGCTTTTGGTTTTTCTGGAACCATCTCGCATGTTATTATAGAGTTGACTGGTTAATCATTTGATGGTACTATTTACCTTAAGGTTATGTTAATCGAAAGGCTTTTCTCCAAAAGCCCATTTGCGAGCAGAGATTTCAATGAAGATCGGCTGGCAAAGTTTTAAGTTATAATTAAACCTACGCAGAATGGTACTGAAGCAGACAAGAGATTTCTTCTTTCTGTAGGTTCCATATCTATCTTGCAAAAACAACTGAAAAATGAGCTTATTAACCTACACGTTTTCGCACTTAAGATTCAAGTCATTTCGTCAATGGAAACAAAGCTGAATGATTGCGTTTGTTTCTACATATCAAATTGAAGTGTCTATACTGTAGCTTCTCATGCTTTTGATCGTTTGCTCATGGAATCAAAGCACCTTTGACTAACTAGTCTCTGGCTTGAAATAAAGTAAAGAGTGGCAACAAAATGTTCACTGCAATTTATACATCAAGTAGGATTATGGAGATCGCTTTTCCTGGAAAATGGCGATTAATACCCAGAAAGTATCGATTGAAGTTGGAACCCCTAGTTTTCCATACAATTTGGGGGATTTTTCAAACTCTTAACATTTTAAAAAAAGTTCATGCTTTTCAGATTACAGGACTTTTCTGCAAAATAGAATTCTATAACACTTAAAAGAAAAATTCAATGGTTTATCTTATAGCTTAATCGCGTAGAATTGTAAAATGTTCATAAGAAAGTAGATCCATTTGAGGGAAAAGTAAGTGGGTGTCAAGGTTCATCCGAAGACCATGGTTAGAGATGATTATTGGGAAGGCTAGGCCAAGTAGGGCGAGTCCTTGGATTAAGCCTAACTTTTTACCCGGACCTTCATCATTAAAAATAAAAAAATGATGCATAATATCTTCAATTACCTATGCTTTTTCAATGTAAAACGACATTTTCAACGCTGTTGGGCAAAATTTAAAGAAACACTCCATAAAATATTGCATAAATCATACGATTAAGCAAAAATAGAGAATGCGACAATTTGGAAAATTATACCTTGGACCGTCAATTAATTAGAGAGGGAATAAGTAGCACGGTTAACTAGTAAGCCACAATTATCTTTTTATTCAATTTTGCAATTTCTATTTCATAAAATAAAAATAGAAGGACCCTGGACCCATAATTTATAATAAATCAAAGATTTGAATCTTGTGTGAAATAATTCTATCCTTATTTTCTTCCTTTATTTTATTACAGGCAATAAAATGATGGGTTTTGTCACTTGCCAAAAATCATTATAAAAGCAATTTGACAACTTTTTACCTAAAGTTGCATAGTTACGTTTCAAGAATAGTGTTACTGTGGATATTCTGAAAAAGACATAACCATGCAAGTATTATTTTTTGACCATACTTAAGGTTACGCTCTTGGTACTAGTTGCCACGTTGGCACATGTACTCGAAACAAAGAAATATGTTAGTGCTGCCTAAGGTCAGGTTTTATGGTAATAAAGTCCATGGATTGCCAACCCCATGAACAGGTTGTGTCGTGACTCATATGAACTTTGTCTTTGAACTTCAGCATTCCTTCCATTGAACTGGGCAGTTCTAGGGTTTTATCTCTTGAGTTGAGTTTTGATGTAACTTCTTTCGGTAACCAGATCCCACTTGATATGACCTTCTGTATGTAAAGCTTTGGACTCGGAGTAGGAGTGGTCCCTCCAAGTTTTGTCACTAATCCACAGAAACAGGAAAAACAACAAAACAAGTGTGTATTATGTAAGACGAATAACATAGATCGTCATGCCTTGCTTGGCCTTCTCCTGGCATAAAATAAAACAATATGATACCATCAAATGAGATTAATAATTCTGTCAGAATAAAGGAGACCCCTGAGACATGCGGAGAAGAAAAGGCAGAAAATACTGAGATCATCGAGATGAAGCATTTTGTTCTGGAGATGCATAAAATGGATGTCTGAGTTAGGGTTTGCTTCGAAGTAAAAACACTCAGCAATACAAAGAAAGGAAAAATGGGAGTGTCCTCTGAGAAGAGTCAAACCATGTCTGGTTTCGGTTGAGCGATTGATGGAGGGGAGAACATGAGCAAAAGGCATCGCACACAATAATCAGCATAAACATTTCTCCTGACCGTCAAAACCATTTCCCGGCACCTTTCTTGTTCATGGACCCTTCTTAAACAAACAAATTCACTAACTTTATGATCTTATTAATCATGTGATGTGAACATATACAAGTGATTTTTGGATTGGTGGATGGCATGCTGATGGAAACATGTCATGCGACATCATCTTTGCATGAGCTATCTAGTTTGGGATTAAATCTGTCTACAGATACCTTAATTAGTGCTTTCAATGGCCTCTAAATCAGAGGGAGAAGAGAAGTGAATGCTCATGGTATAGTCACTTGGATAGGGAATCAGGGATATCCTCCAAAATCCAAATCCATTGGTTCAAGTTCATTTAGATTTCTTAATCACAATAAACTTCTTAGATAACTCAACTAGAGGTGATCATTAGAAGGACCCGGGCGACATCAAGCCTTAAGATCGAGCCTAAATTTTTGCTCAAGCCTCAACATAAAGATTCATACGAATTTTCGGGACGGGCTGGGCTTTTTCATCAAATGCCCTTCCCTAGGGTCCACCCAAAAAATGACCTAGTCACCACGTTGCCTTAGCCACACGCACTCACATCCCTCCACCTCCAGCGACCCCCACAATTGGTACACCTCTCCTTTCGTACATAGGCATGTACATGTTTGTGGCTGATCCTACATAATTCAGAATCGAGGTCATTGGCCTCCATGAATATCTCAGAGACCTTCATTGAGCGGGGGGAGTCGATCTTTGATGTTCGTCAACGAGGACAACAAATGATGGGCATCGACCTCCTCCGGTGATTGCCGATAGAGAGAGCCTTAAATCTCTAGAGATTAAAGGGCTACTTAACATGACCTCCCACAGTAGGGGTGACATCGCTGAAAGCATCCCATGGTAAAGCTCAACATCTACTAGGGCAGGCCATAGAATTTCGATGAGGCGGTATTTGGGCAACATTTATCTGTGTCGAAACTTAGAAGAGAAAAAGAGATATTGAGATTCTTAATAATCATAAGCTTTCAAATGAAGTATCTTCTGCTATAACTGTTGTAGCATTTCACTGTAGACTTAGCGAAAACAAACCAAAATGCCATTACGAAAAAGTCCGAGCCCATCCACTTTATTCATGCGATTTTTAATTTAACGCCCTTCTTTTTCAGCCCGCCCAAATGAAGAGAAGTGATGGTGATCTTTCAATAAATAGAGGACGGCCCTGTTTTTTATTGTTCATGTCTGCGTCGACGTACTTCAAAAGGCCCTGCTCATGAAGAAGAAAACAAAGTGAACCAAGAGACCCTTCTTTGCTTCATGTACTCTCAAATTGGGATAAATCGGTTCGTGGGTAGAAACCAAAAATGTCATCGGATCAACCATCTTCCTCCCAATGAGCTATCTGGGAATTCCACCCATGAGCTGAGAAGAGCACCAGGCTCTCGTTCTTTTGTTTCTTCCAGCTTTTTCATGATTTGCTGTTCCGCTCTCAAAAGATGAATGCCATTATCAAATTCAAGGTCAATGACCTTCATGAATATGTGTGCGTGTCTTAGGAAACTTTATTAAAACTCTGAACTTGTATCGTAATTCAAGGGTGGTTCAAATGAGGGAAGGGGCACCATTTATCCAGAAGCCTTTTCAATTACAGCCATAGATCTCCCTTCGATCTAATTGTGGATATCTCATCTTCCAATCTACCAATTATCCGCATTAATTACAAGGATAAGAATATAAATATGCATTTTCCTTATTGTCTCTAAAAATATTCTAAAGCACCCAAAAAATTCTATGCCCCTAGAAGCTTCGAAACTAGCCTGATCATCTTGGCAACTTCTCACGGCCCATTGTGCCACAAAGACCTCTGGGTCATGACCAATACCTTAGAGATCTCCGGTGAGTGGCAGAAGTTGTTGGATGTCCGTCGGGCAGATCAACGATGGCGGCCATTAACCTCTGATGATCGGGCTAGTCCCACCCCCCAACCCACCAACAATAGAGCTCGACATCTATCGAGGACACTCAATAGTCCCAATACGACGGCAGTTCGGGCAATACCTATTGATGGTCAAAACTCAGAAGAGAGATAAGAGAGAGGTTTTGTTTTAAATTGGAGCTTTTGGAGGATAAGGTGCATAGCCATACACCGCTGTCGAGCACGTATGTTTATAAACAAATAGATGCACAGAATTTGCTTCTATTCTGATTAATAAGAAAAGAAAATGCTAGAAGGGCTTTTGCGTCATTCTGTTCTGCGCCGATCATTTCCTCTTCCCTCCAAAATTTTCCCCAGGCTAGATAACGGTTAACGACCTTCTCAGTGAAACACAGACAGAAGAAATGAAACTTCTCTCTCTCTCTCTCTCTCTCTCTCTCTCTCTCTGCAACGACTTCAAGCAAAAGCCTTTCCAAATGGAAAAACTCTATTTTTTAGAGCTGCAACAATGGCAACCCCGGTCTCCACCATTGCCCTCGTGCTCTTCTCTCTCCTCCCTTTGTGCTCTCCGCTCCCTCTCCAGTCTCTCAGAGAAGCCACCCATGTTCTCTTGAACTCAGGCTCTGTGTCCATGTCCTTAACTCTCAATCTCATCTCCAAGACCCTGATGTCCCCTCAAGTCCCCTCCCTCACTGTCTTCTCTCCCTCGGATGAATCCTTCGCACAGTTCGGCCAGCCGCCACTGTCTCTCCTTCAATTCCACTTCTCGCCCTATGCGCTCTCTCTCGATACCTTGAGGTCACTTCCTCATGGGGCCAAGATCTCCACCATGAACGCCAATCATTCTCTGATGGTCACCACCTCGCCATCTGATTATCAAGTTCAGATAAACGGCGTCAAGATTGTTGGCCGCCAGTGTTCAACGATGGGAACTTGGTGGTCTTTGGGATTGAGATGTTCTTCAATCCAGAGTTCCGAACTTTGGCTCCGGCTCAAAGTCCAATCCCTGGCCTCGAATGTGTAGCCCCAAGATATGGCGGTTCGGAGGATCTTTCAGGTGGGAATGTGTTTGGTGAGGCTTGTGGGGCAAAGAGATCAAAAGGCTACTCTGTGATGGCTTCTTTCCTTGGTTTGCAATTGATGAAACCGAAGGGTGATAATCAGATGTTGACGGTTTTCGCTCCATCGGACGAATCGATGGTGAATCACACAGGGAGTTTCAGCGAGTACCCTTTTGTCTTTCTCCGGCATGTCGTTCCATGCAAGCTCTCAGCCAGTGATCTACTGGAGTTCAACAATGGGACATTGCTGCATACTCATCTGGAGGAATTTGTTATTTAGGTCACGAGAATTGGCGACGGTTTGTTGCTTAATGGAGTTCCAATGACTTCGCCGGACAATCACACAAGCGATTAGCTCAGCGTCCATGGCATTCTTGATGTCATCACAGCAAGAGGAGGCAGACAGCCCGGGGTGGAAGTTTCATCTGAAAGTGGCAGGGTCTAGTGATGATTTCTAGGTGAATTTTATGTTTCAATCCTCTTCTTTTCCTTTTGCTTTCGGAGATAAGTCTCTTTTACTGTGATCACACATTAGTTCTTGCTTTTTCACTAATCAGTCTGTTTAGCAGTCCAAGAAACCTGCATAGATAATAGCTTACACGTGCAAATATTGTTGGTCCATAATTGCTCTGGCTCCGTGAATATCCGTCCGCATCTGACTCTGCACTAGAAAATGTTCAGTAGGCTGCGATGAATGGCTCGCGTCTGTCAAGATTCAGACTTCTAGATTGAATTATATAGATTGGTGTGAACTCCATCTTTCTTCCCTATATGAGGTATGATGTCTGTGGTTTCACTTTCCTCCACATGACCACCATCTTTTCATCTCGGAATGTGGTACTTTTACGTTTATTTCTTTGCTGTCATGGTAAAGCAGCAGCCTTCATTGACAAGTTCAAGTTCAGTTGCATTCCTTTAAGACCGCAAGCGACACATTTTATTGTGGACACATTATATCAGCACCTGCTCATGGAGGTTCTTCTGCGCGTCGTGAATTAGTGCATTCATCAAAGCACCCTCGGTTTCTGAAACCCAATTCTACAGCCAAATTCATCCTAGCCAGCACATAGCAGGCAAGTGAGTAAAACCTGTTAGTTCGGCCGTGTTTTCAGTCTGTGATCAGCATTCATTCTGCCAAACTTATTCAACTTACCGAAACACAATCCCATACTTTGACAAGGTCCTTTCTGCAATCGGTTTCTTGATGTTCTCTTGCAGCACTGATTAACCCTCCATTGCTTTTCTGTAATCCAGTTACCATCTGAGTTCTTCCTCTTCTTTTCTTCATCAGCTTTAGTTGCCCCTTTCTTGCTGTTACACGCTTCACTAGAACCATGACTTAAAGTCTGAAGAATTTTTCTTTTCGGAAGATGTCCCCTCGTATTCCTTTACAAATATACCAGAATAAAGATACCATTTTTGTAGTTACTGTGTTCCTATCGTTCTCTTTCCAATTCTGAAATTTCAAGCAATCAAGTCTTGGATTGGGGTAAGAAGGACAAAGTAACATTGTTTGACCAATGGTCGCAGTCAAATACTGGATCAAAATGTCTCTAGTAAAGGTTGGTCATTGTAGCCACAGTAATCAAACATGTTTTCCACAAGAGAAAGTTCAGTTTCAGGGAACAGTCCATAACCAAATCACATTTAAATACTTTCTTGTCAATGGCATCAGAGCCGGAAGGAATATTCGCCGACACCATGAGAGCTTCTGCTTTTGTAAACCTGTAAGTTGATTAAGTAGGTCTGAATGTTCCTTATCAAAAAGGATTGATGAAGACCTGCCCTATAAGAGATCAAACGGCCCACTACTCGTCGGGTTGCCCAAAACTCGAACTGAGTGTTATTCAACCAAGACATTCTTCAGCACGTTTTTCTTTCTGCATCTTCCCTTCCTTAATTCAATGTCTTCCTCAGAGACGTGAAAATCTAGAACAAGGCAGGTCCATTGGCAAGTCTCGTGTGAGGTCCACTAATGTGACCACCTTGCAAAGAAGAACAGGACAGCAACCGTAAGGTTACAGACCATATTACAGGAGAACAGGACCGCTGAGAAGAGTAATTGCTGTTGTCTTGGTGACCTGACAAGCATACAGGAACCAAAGTAGCCATAGAACTCCACAAGATGTTAAATCCCAGAGTGTAAACCAGATTCATTAGACCATATTCTGCGGCAGCTAAGCTTTCTGATTATGCATATGTGAACATGCACACGCAAAAAGAGCTGGTGAAAGGAGGATGGCTTTTGAATACCTGACTCTAACAGGAAGTCTAGGATAAACGGAATATCTTCAAGTCCCTCTGAATGCTGACCAACGGTGGCATACGTCTACAACAGTTTTTAAGTCCACAATCGATTGAATCATACTTAAAAAAGAGAGTACCCCATTGCTTCCTCAGATTAACAATTCAAGACGTCAAAAACCGATTCCCACTGGTTGATTTCCACCATCATTTGAAAATGTTGAATTATGTATGTAGTACATCAATTAGTAACTCAGAGAAGGAGCAAGATAATGACCTCCCCTCATGTGATGGCAGCATTCTCAAATGCTCAAAACCCTTCCTGAGAAAGCACAAATTTCTCTCAAATGGTTGAGATTGCTCAAGAAAAATTCGCTGACATATCTACTCAAACACATATGACCTCAATAACACAACAAAACCATAAACCAACAAACACACGCATGTCATCTTACCAAGAGATTTTAGAAAAAGTTCGGTTGCTAAACAGCACACTGGTTTGCAATATGACCTGACTTACACGTCAGATGGAGTAGGCTCTTCACACAAAAGAAAACATCCAAACAAAGAATAATGTAAGGCTCGTATACCGTCGACCATTACTAGACCGTAAAGACAATAAAGTAAAACTAAAGGAACAACTTATTAGCGAGAATATAGTAAAGACATTATCGACCTAAAGCACCTTCCAAGTTATCATTAGGGTTTAGGGAATTTGTAGGGTTTCCTTGTGAGGTTCGCACGGGATGGATATGGCGGATATTGGTTTTCTTGAGACAATTATAGAGCTGGGTAGTTAAGATTATTTGATGGTACGAGTTTAGGTTTAGGATTGTGTTATTAGAGTTGCTTTTCTTAGATTTGTTGTTTAAGTTAAGTTGATTATAAGTAAACCCACGCAACCCGGGTGGTGAAGCGGACAAGACGTTGCTTCTTTTCGTAGGTTTCGATGTCAATCGTGCAAAAACCATTAGATTGAGTTGATAATCCTAAAGTTTTCGTGCTTAAGGTCTCTAAATGTGGAATTAGGTTTCCCCATTTTATTTTGTTAACAAAACCAGCCGCCTGAAGCTGATTGATTGCGTTGGTTTCCGCATATTAAATTGATGTGCCTTTTCAATAGCTTCGAGTGCTTTAATCATTTGTTCAAGGTTTAAAGGACAGGAAAATTACGGAAGAAACCATAAATTTATTGTGCTTGTGCGATTTTGATCCTAAGCTTTTTGTTAATTTGTTAATTCAATCCTAAACCTTTTAATTATGTCAATTTAGTCCTAAACCCTATTGACAATTTATCAATTTAATTTTAAAGCTTTTAATAAATAACCAATACAGGTTTTCTAATTAATTTTGGTTGAAAATTATTGATGTAACAATTCATTCAACTTTGAGTGTCCTACGTGAATAGTTTGACACCGAGGTGGATAATTATTTTAAAAAAATTTGAACATTTTATTCTTTTTTCTTTTCTTTTTTCTTCTTTCTTTTTTTACTTTTTCTTCACAAGGCCAAAGAGACTACCGGCCACTAGGCAAGGGCCGCAAAGCCCTCCCCAGCCATTTATGAGCCGTCATTGAGGTCGGCATGAGGGCCACAACCCTCACCCAAGCGCGCGCTGGCCACATTGAGGGCAAGTGAGGGCTGCAATGCCTTTGCCATGGCCCACAAGGACCAAAGCAAGGAATCACAACACCCACACTAGCCACAATGAGGGCTCATGAGCCCTTGCTAGATCTAGGGATGCAAGGGTGTTTTGGCCCTAGTCAACCATAGTGAGGCCTTTGAGCCTTTGTCCAAGGGCCAGCAAGGCAAAAAAGAAAATAAAAAAATAAAGCAATAAGATAATATTATCCACATCATTACTGGCTGTGTTAAGTAAGACAATTGACACTAACTAAACTGCCAGGTTAGTGATTTCCCCTCAAGATTAACCAAAAGGGCTACATTGGTAATTTATTAAAAAAGGTTTATGACGAGTTAACACAATTGAAAGGTTTATGACTAATTTGGTAAATTGTTAGAAGGTTAATGATTACATTGGTTAAATTGAAATATTCAAGATTGAATTGGCACAAGTGCAATTGATTTGGGACTTTGTGATATTTTTCCCGCACCTTTGGATAATTAGTCTTTGAGATATAGTAAAGTGAAGAGTTGCAGTAAAATATAAGAAAATGTAATGACGTAGGTAGGTAGGTAGCAAGTAGGATTAACTTAAGCGCATCATTTGCGCCCTTCGTTGCCTTAGACTACCTCTTAGGGCAACGCCATTATGACAACATTGGCATATGTCCTCTTGAACATAAAAATATCAGTGTTGCAATTACAATCCTCCCTAAGGTCATTTTTGTCATAGCGAGGTCCCTGGATGGCCAAGCCCATGATCATGTTTTGTCGTGGCATCATAAGAACTTTGTCTCAAACTTTTAGTATTCCTTCAATTGAACCAAGCAGCTACAGGGGTTTATCATATAAATTAATGCGACATCACCAGTTTGCTCCTTCTTACATGAGCTCAATAACCATGGCAGAGTTTGAGGAAATACTGAGACATGACCGAGAAGGAAGGGGGTGAGAATAATGAGAGATGAAGTTTTGGAGATGCATAGAGAATGGATGTCTTGAGTTATAGGTTTACGTAAAAGAAAGGGCAACTCTTCATCGCCAAGAAAGGATCTGTGGAAGTTTCCTTTGAGGAAAGCCTTCGCTGTCGATTGAGCGCCGGATGGAGGGGCTGAGCACACGAGTAAAGGGCATGATCTTCTACGTCCTTTCACTGCCCCTTTCTTGTTCATGGACTCTTCTTCAAAAGGACAGAGTTAGGAGGTCATGTTTCCGGTGGGCAAAACCTTGTCCAGAGAAGGTGGATTGAGCAATTTGCATCTAGAAAATTCGTTGATTTCCTGTGTCGCAAATTATAAATTATGATTGAAGGTTGTACTAGAAAATAATTTTATAATTTTCTATTGAATCCATCTCCCGTACTTAAAACAGAGCCGTTGTGATAAAAAGTTCTCACGGCGATTTTTAGAGATTCACAGTTCATTGAACATTCGTGAGTAGAGACTCCTAATGATCATGAACCGTCAGATGAAATATCTACTGCTAAATCGTTGCAAGCATTTCGCTGTAGGCCCATGTGCTGGTTTAGCGAGAACAAACCAAAATTGCCATCGAAGGAGGAAGAAGTCCAAGCCCACCTTTCTATTCATGCGAATTATAATTGAACACTCTTGTTTTTTCAGCCCATCCAAATTGAGCTCACATCCATTAAGCCTTTAAGTCGAAATGGGGTTAAGAGATCGGCCCTGTTTTTCTTGTTTATTTCTGGGTCGACGTACTTTGCAAGGCACTGTTCAGGAAGAAGAAACAGCGTCAATCAAGCGACCCTACGCAATTGACTCTTCTTTGCTTCATGTTGTCTCAAGTCGTGATAATTGGTTCTTGGCCTGAAATCTAAAAAGTCATTGGGTCAACCATCTTCCTTCTAATAATCCATCTGGAATTCCACCCGTAAGCTGAGAAGAGTACTACGTTCCTGTTCTTTTTTAATTTTTCAGCTTTTTCATGTTTTTCTATTCCGCTCTAAAATTGTCATTATCAAATTCAGGTCATTAACCTTCGCGAATATGTATGCGTGTCTTAGGAAATCTTGATTTGAGGGTAGTTCAAACGATAGGAGGGGCAATATTTATACAAAAGCACTTCTGACCTGATTACGATCGTAAATATCTCATGTTTCAATCTATCAATTATTTGCATTAATTATACTCTAAAACATAAGTATGCATTTTCTATATTGCCCCTAAAATTATTCTAGAGTACTCAAAAAGCCTTATGTCGGAGTTATTTGGCTACTCTCTCAGCCCATTGTGCCATGGAGACCTTTGGCTCGTGACAAATACCTAAAAGATCTTCGGTGAGTGGCGGAAGTTGGCCTTTGATGTTCGTTGGTCAGAACAACGACGGTGGACTTTGACCTGTGATGGTTGCCGATGGAGACAACCTTTAATCTCTAGAAACAAGAGCTAATTAAAACGATCTTCGACAGCTAGGATTACACGATAACAGCATCCCCCAGAACTAGAAGAGCTTGATATTTATCGAGGACGCGTGATGGAGTTCCAACATGGCGGCATTCTAGGCAATGCTTATATATAGCCGAAACTCAGAAGAAAGATAAGAGGGAGATTTAATTATCATTGGAGCTTTTGGAGGATGAGGCGCATAGCCATACACGTATGTTATTACTTAATTACTAAATAATAAACAAAAAAATGCACAGAATTTGCTTATTTTCTGATTAATAAGAAAAGAAAATGCTAGAAGGGCTTTTGCGTCATTCTGTTCTGCGCCGGTCATTCCCTCTTCCCTCCTATATGAGCCAGTGGTCAAGACCAAGCAATTGGTCTCTATTTCAATATTGTCGTGCCGAGGAGAGAAAAGGCAATTGAGGGCTCTGTCTTCTTCATTCTGAGGAGAGAGGATGTAATTGAGGGCTTCGACCAAGGCAAAGCTTCTGTTAAAATACATCTCGAGTTTGAGTCCAATGCGAAATTCTGAATATTCCGAATTGGATATGTTGTGAGGACGTCTGAAATAGGAAAGTCCAACTTCGACTTGGACTTGGATTTTGTTTAAAATATAGAGATATATCTTGGATAAAATCTTTTAAAATAGGAAACAGAATCCTATGAGAAGTTGGCAAAAGTTCTTTCATATATATATAGACCTGTGGCCGTGGGTGGTAGGTGTGGATCACAAATTGTCTTGAAGCGTCGCGTGAGTGCTTGGTGTTCCGCCGTTGATCATGAAGAATTGGTCTTGAAGCGCCGTCTTGTCGTCGAGTGCTTGGGAGGGATTTTCTTTGTCATTCTTGTTCGTGAATTACATCCAAGAAAGATTTAGTTTTCAAGCCAATTAAATCTTGTGGTAAGATTTGCGTGTAATTTCTTCATGAGATTGAGAGATTATTTCGTGAGGAATTTTGGGACTAAACACTATGTGCGTTTTTGGGTGTAATTGGGGTTTGGAAAACACCGAGAGAGTATTTGAGTGACTCGAGTGTGTAATCTCCTTATAAAGTGAAATTCGCTGCTGCTCTCCCCGTGGACGTAAATCTTTACGACTGAATCATGTAAATCCGTATCCGATTTATTTTTCTTCTTTTGTCTATATTATTGTTCGATCGCTCGCCCTATCGCAACAAGTGGTATCAAAGCCAGGCTTGGCTAAGTGGAAGCGAATCGATGGCGACAGAAGAAGTAAAAGTGAGAATCGAAAAATTTGATGGGAAGGATTTTAGTTTCTGGTAAAGATAATCCTCACAAGGAAACCCTACAAATTCCCTAAACCCTAATGATTACTTGGAAGGTGCTTTAGGTCGATAATGTCTTTACTATATTCTCGCTAATAAGTTGTTCCTTTAGTTTTACTTTATTGTCTTTACGGTCTAGTAATGGTCGACAGTATACGAGCCCTACATTATTCTTTGTTTGGATGTTTTCTTTTCTGTGAAGAGCCTACTCCATCTGACGTGTAAGTCAGGTCATATTGCAAACCAGTGTGCTGTTTAGCAACCGAACTTTTTCTAAAATCTCTTGGTAAGATGACATGCGTGTGCTTGTTGGTTTATGGTTTTGTTGTGTTATTGAGGTCATATGTGTTTGAGTAGATATGTCAGCGAATTTTTCTTGAGCAATCTCAACCATTTGAGAGAAATTTGTGCTTTCTCAGGAAGGGTTTTGAGCATTTGAGAATGCTGCCATCACATGAGGGGAGGTCATTATCTTGCTCCTTCTCTGAGTTACTAATTGATGTACTACATACATAATTCAACATTTTCAAATGATGGTGGAAATCAACCAGTGGGAATCGATTTTTGACGTCTTGAATTGTTAATCTGAGGAAGCAATGGGGTACTCTCTTTTTTAAGTATGATTCAATCGATTGTGGACTTAAAAACTGTTGTGGACTTAAAAACTGTTGTAGACGTATGCCACCGTTGCTTCAGCATTCAGAGGGACTTGAAGATATTCCGTTTATCCTAGACTTCCTGTTAGAGTCAGGTATTCAAAAGCCATCCTCCTTTCACCAGCTCTTTTTGCGTGTGCATGTTCACATATGCATAATCAGAAAGCTTAGCTGCCGCAGAATATGGTCTAATGAATCTGGTTTACACTCTGGGATTTAACATCTTGTAGAGTTCTATGGCTACTTTGGTTCCTGTATGCTTGTCAGGTCACCAAGACAACAGCAATTACTCTTCTCAGCGGTCCTGTTCTCCTGTAATATGGTCTGTAACCTTACGGTTGCTGTCCTGTTCTTCTTTGCAAGGTGGTCACATTAGTGGACCTCACACGAGACTTGCCAATGGACCTGCCTTGTTCTAGATTTTCACGTCTCTGAGGAAGACATTGAATTAAGGAAGGGAAGATGCAGAAAGAAAAACGTGCTGAAGAATGTCTTGGTTGAATAACACTCAGTTCGAGTTTTGGGCAACCCAACGAGTGGTGGGCCGTTTGATCTCTTATAGGGCAGGTCTTCATCAATCCTTTTTGATAAGGAACATTCAGACCTACTTAATCAACTTACAGGTTTACAAAAGCAGAAGCTCTCATGGTGTCGGCGAATATTCCTTCTGGCTCTGATGCCATTGACAAGAAAGTATTTAAATGTGATTTGGTTATGACTGTTCCCTGAAACTGAACTTTCTCTTGTGGAAAACATGTTTGATTACTGTGGCTACAATGAAGACCGACACGCGACACGACACGAGTGTTCGACACGACACGACACGTCGACACATCATTTCTAAAAAATAGAGAATTCCGACACGTTTCGACACGTTGAATATTAAATAAATATTTTTATTTTTAATTAATTTGATTCAAATTTATAAATAAATAAATAATTAAAAAAAGCCTATAATAAATTTACACTAATAATATTAATAAATCAATTCATTTGAAATTCGAAAGATATATTCATAATTAATGCAAAACATATTTTTAATTTTAACAAAAGTTATTGATAAAACTAATAATTAATAAGAAATTAGAAACAATTTATTTAAATAAATTCATGATTTTTAGAATAATCAAAATTTATCATTATTCAAAATTCAATACTTTTACTTTTCGAAATTATTTTTTAATTTCATTTATTTAATTTTTCTATAACAATAAATCCCCAAATCCACTCTTTCTTTTATTTGTCCATTTCCCTCCACCCCAAACTTATTTTACTTTTTTTCCCTCCCAAAATCACTGATGGACAGGCTGTCACTGTCAGCCTCACCTCCCCTCCT
The DNA here is from genome assembly GCA_014182555.1 of Eucalyptus erythrocorys. Taxonomy (NCBI): domain Eukaryota; kingdom Viridiplantae; phylum Streptophyta; class Magnoliopsida; order Myrtales; family Myrtaceae; genus Eucalyptus; species Eucalyptus erythrocorys. The sequence goes on along the minus strand of CM024603.1, from coordinate 32,130,048 downwards.
TCAAAACTCAAAAGACACGCCATCCGTCCCCCTCTTTTTATTATTTTTAATTCCCTCATCACAAACCCTAGCGACCCTCTCTTTCCCCCTTCTACCGCTCGCACAAAAAACACCGGACCAAGACAAACACGCAGACAGGCAGACAGCAGACCTCACTCCTTTCTTTCACACCTCGTACCGTCTCGGCTTCCGACGATGGAGCGGACGCGACGTCGAGGAGGAGGGACGCGACGTTGAGGAGGAGGAGATGCCGTCGCCGTCACCGCCGCCGCCGCCACCGCCCCCTCGGGCCTTGATCCCTTCCTCTTCTCTTCCTCTCTCTGGTTGTCTCTCGCCGTCGCTCGCGGCCTCTGCACCCTCCCCCTTCCTCGCCTTCGCCCGGAGTCTTCCGGACACGCGTCGACACGCGTGTCGAGAAAAGTTGACCGCGTGTCGAAAAATCGGACACGCGGTCAACGCGTGTCCGACCGTGTCCGAGCGTGTCGACGTGTCCGACACGCTCCGACACGTGTCGGACACGACACGGAAGCACGGACAACGTGTCCGTGCTTCCTAGGTGGCTACAATGACCAACCTTTACTAGAGACATTTTGATCCAGTATTTGACTGCGACCATTGGTCAAACAATGTTACTTTGTCCTTCTTACCCCAATCCAAGACTTGATTGCTTGAAATTTCAGAATTGGAAAGAGAACGATAGGAACACAGTAACTACAAAAATGGTATCTTTATTCTGGTATATTTGTAAAGGAATACGAGGGGACATCTTCCGAAAAGAAAAATTCTTCAGACTTTAAGTCATGGTTCTAGTGAAGCGTGTAACAGCAAGAAAGGGGCAACTAAAGCTGATGAAGAAAAGAAGAGGAAGAACTCAGATGGTAACTGGATTACAGAAAAGCAATGGAGGGTTAATCAGTGCTGCAAGAGAACATCAAGAAACCGATTGCAGAAAGGACCTTGTCAAAGTATGGGATTGTGTTTCGGTAAGTTGAATAAGTTTGGCAGAATGAATGCTGATCACAGACTGAAAACACGGCCGAACTAACAGGTTTTACTCACTTGCCTGCTATGTGCTGGCTAGGATGAATTTGGCTGTAGAATTGGGTTTCAGAAACCGAGGGTGCTTTGATGAATGCACTAATTCACGATGCGCAGAAGAACCTCCATGAGCAGGTGCTGATATAATGTGTCCACAATAAAATGTGTCGCTTGCGGTCTTAAAGGAATGCAACTGAACTTGAACTTGTCAATGAAGGCTGCTGCTTTACCATGACAGCAAAGAAATAAACGTAAAAGTACCACATTCCGAGATGAAAAGATGGTGGTCATGTGGAGGAAAGTGAAACCACAGACATCATACCTCATATAGGGAAGAAAGATGGAGATCACACCAATCTATATAATTCAATCTAGAAGTCTGAATCTTGACAGACGCGAGCCATTCATCGCAGCCTACTGAACATTTTCTAGTGCAGAGTCAGATGCGGACGGATATTCACGGAGCCAGAGCAATTATGGACCAACAATATTTGCACGTGTAAGCTATTATCTATGCAGGTTTCTTGGACTGCTAAACAGACTGATTAGTGAAAAAGCAAGAACTAATGTGTGATCACAGTAAAAGAGACTTATCTCCGAAAGCAAAAGGAAAAGAAGAGGATTGAAACATAAAATTCACCTAGAAATCATCACTAGACCCTGCCACTTTCAGATGAAACTTCCACCCCGGGCTGTCTGCCTCCTCTTGCTGTGATGACATCAAGAATGCCATGGACGCTGAGCTAATCGCTTGTGTGATTGTCCGGCGAAGTCATTGGAACTCCATTAAGCAACAAACCGTCGCCAATTCTCGTGACCTCAATAACAAATTCCTCCAGATGAGTATGCAGCAATGTCCCATTGTTGAACTCCAGTAGATCACTGGCTGAGAGCTTGCATGGAACGACATGCCGCAGAAAGACAAAAGGGTACTCGCTGAAACTCCCTGTGTGATTCACCATCGATTCGTCCGACGGAGCGAAAACCGTCAACATCTGATTATCACCCTTCGGTTTCATCAATTGCAAACCAAGGAAAGAAGCCATCACAGAGTAGCCTTTTGATCTCTTTGCCCCACAAGCCTCACCAAACACATTCCCACCTGAAAGATCCTCCGAACCGCCATATCTTGGGGCTACACATTCGAGGCCAGGGATTGGACTTTGAGCCGGAGCCAGAGTTTGGAACTCTAGATTGAAGAACATCTCAATCCCAAAGACCACCAAGTTCCCATCGTTGAACACTGGCGGCCAACAATCTTGACGCCGTTTATCTGAACTTGATAATCAGATGGCGAGGTGGTGACCATCAGAGAATGATTGGCGTTCATGGTGGAGATCTTGGCCCCATGAGGAAGTGACCTCAAGGTATCGAGAGAGAGCGCATAGGGCGAGAAGTGGAATTGAAGGAGAGACAGTGGCGGCTGGCCGAACTGTGCGAAGGAGTCATCCGAGGGAGAGAAGACAGTGAGGGAGGGGACTTGAGGGGACATCAGGGTCTTGGAGATGAGATTGAGAGTTAAGGACATGGACACAAAGCCTGAGTCGAGAGAACATGGGTGGCTTCTCTGAGAGACTGGAGAGGGAGCGGAGAGCACAAAGGGAGGAGAGAGAAGAGCACGAGGGCAATGGTGGAGACCGGGTTGCCATTGTTGCAGCTCTAAAATATAGAGTTTTTCCATTTGGAAAGGCTTTTGCTTGAAGTCGTTGCAGAGAGAGAGAGAGAGAGAGAGAGAGAGAGAGAGAAGTTTCATTTCTTCTGTCTGTGTTTCACTGAGAAGGTCGTTAACCGTTATCTAGCCTGGGGAAAATTTTGGAGGGAAGAGGAAATGACCGGCGTAGAACAGAATGACGCAAAAGCCCTTCTAGCATTTTCTTTTCTTATTAATCAGAATAGAAGTAAATTCTGTGCATCTATTTGTTTATAAATATACGTGCTCGACAGCGGTGTATGGCTATGCACCTTATCCTCCAAAAGCTCCAATTTAAAACTAAACCTCTCTCTTATCTCTCTTCTGAGTTTTGACCATCAATAGGTATTGCTCGAACTGCGGTCGTATTGGGACTATTGAGTGTCCTCGATAGATGTCGAGCTCTATTGTTGGTGGGGTGGGGTGGGGTGGGGGTGGGACTAGCCCGATCTGTTGGGTGCAGATTATGCACAACCCAAGATCTCTATAATCAAAACAAGAAATAACAATTGTAAATAGAAGGATTGACACACCTGTTTTAAGATTCATCGTTCTTAAAGCGGAAGCAAAGGAAACACAATACTCCTTGTGCAAATCCTTCTCCTCTATTACCCTCCAAATCACTGGCTCAATGAGGCGGCCCCTCACGATTGACGTTAGAGTAACGTCCCTTAGGTGAGGATATGTGAGATTAGAGTTAGAGGAGAGACTTGAGCACTATTTATAGAGTTTCCTACCAGTCCCCCTCATTACGGGCTAGGCTCAACTCGGCCTACACTAGCTAGCCCCATATTAGACTAATTAAGAAACCTTCTATTTCACCTTAGACCAAACCCCGTAAAACGGTAAACGTTAAACGGAAAATAACAATGTCAATTAATTTTGTCCACATATTAGGAGAATTCTAACATTCTCCCACTTGGACTATATTATTTGAAATTGTATTGTATGTGCGCACAATGGTCCAGAGATAATTCTTAATAGTCAATCCTATCCCATAAAGCCTCCAACACCGAATCATGGCGGTAACTGCATGTATACACATAGAGCCTTCCATGGTCACAAGTGCTTTCAACTTTATTGATATGGATCCAATATGGTAGTGTGACAAATGGCTAACATCTCTCATAGAGAGATCCATTTGTTAATTACCATTCTCTTACTTAGGTGACACAAAAGTTTGTGCCACAAGAGAATGAAATTATGATTCTAATGAACCTTTGTCAATCATCATTCTCTTACTTAGGCGACACAAAAGCTTGTGCCACAAGAGAATGAAGTCATGGTTCAAATGAACCCACATATGTCTTGTCTTTATGGTTAACCTTTTACAAGAATAAATGCACAAGGCTAATAATGAATTGCCCCTAGCCTTCACTCAAGGTAATACCTTGAAACTTTATCAATATGTATTCAACATGATAATAACACATTCAAAATTATTTTATTGAATGCAAAAGTTGATACATATCAAACCGTTACTAAATGTAACGAACCACAGATATGAACTTTATCAGAGTAAAGCCAAAGTAGCTCCCACTAAACAACAGTATCCGAAGATACTCCTAGGCCCATATTGATGACATGTCACTCAAATACTCATGGGCGTAGATTTTTAGTTAGTGGATCTGCAACCACATCATCTGTGAAAATATATTATATAATAAGTCACCCTTTCTGTACCGTTTATATTTAGACCCCTTGAGACATTTGTTATTAAACATGTAACAAATTTATTGTCTCAACTCAACCGTATGGGTCTATTCATAAAGTCAAAACGGTTAACTCCTTCATAAGGTTCCGAAGCATAATAGCCCAAGTAACAGCCTACAAGAAAGTTACAAACTCTACTTACATAGTAGATATATAACTTTATTTACTGCACTGCACTTCCCGCTAATATAAATATGTATTATGTACATAGAATATGAGAAAAATAAATTTCCTCCCACTGACCTTGCAGTGTAGTAAATTACTTTGTTCACAATTGAACAAAATAGCAATACTATGAAACTTTATTAATATTGTCTGGAAACTTACATAAAATTATTAATAAGACTTTTTAGTCTACACACAAGTTTACTTAAATCTGTTGCAAATATAGATTTTGTATCTATTTGACGTAACTCCAAACCAAAATAAATGCCATATTCACTCTGAAAGAATCTTTTAAAGAAAATAAATGCCATATTCACTCTGAAAGAATCTTTTAAAGAAATAATTATTTCTTCACTATTAACTATCCACCCCTCTTTCAGAGTGAAAACTTTAACTATCAATTTAGTTTGACACTCCACAATCTTTCTCTGAAATCCTTTTAGTTTTGTTCGCCAATTTGCAACTAAAGAACTTGTGATCTTTAGACACGTCAATAAGTTTCCAAATATGTTTCATAGATTACATATCGCCTTTTATGGCATCTAAACACATACTCATCACTATGTACATTATGGTGCAATTATGCCTTTTGGCCAAATCTTTTGTCAGGATTTACAAGTATAGTAATTAAGTTACTACCCCAGAATCTACCAAGTATTTGACAAATGACCCTTTAAGCTATTTCACATTGTCATACTTGCCAAAATACTCATAGTCACTATTGAGCCTGACAACCTTTTAACCATATACTTGATGTATATGTCATTAGGACTTAAATACAATCTTTATAAATGTATCATAATTTCGATATTAGACAAGACATAATTACAAGCCACTAAGGCTTCCATCATCTCTTAGCAGTGTAGTTAGTAGGCAAACCACTTTTCAAGTGTTCCAGAATGGACTACTTCATGGACAGTAAGCAAATTCTAGTGCTCTATTCTTAAGCAACAAATCATATGTCCACAACTTAAAATTCGAAGCAGTAAAAAACCTTAATAATAATGGAGTTATTAATTACAGAAAGGTGACTGAAAAACAAGCAATGTATATAATTAGCATCATGTGAGCACCGTGTAACTTGACGTATAAGTACACATCCAAAGAGTTACACGCATAATCATATAATCACCTTTGGGCAGAATACATGACATGCAGTTGTACACTCCCCACATGATAGCGGTTATGAGAATATGTTCCAATCTTCGTGAATTCATCACTTTTGGGCAGATGAGCCACTAGGATCCGATCACTCCTCCACCGCAACATCATGTATCCCTCCATGAACTAAAACACAATCACCTTCTTTGGGAGTATGACCATGCATTAGACCAGGAGACATCCCAGACAACATATGAAACCGAAATTTCTCAAACCCAATCAAGCGTGTCACTTTGGCGGTCACTACTCAATTGAATCCTTGAAATTCTCTCATACCAGGGATATATTTACATCTCACATACACTATATACATGTGATTCGAACTTCAGTGATAGGGGCACATATCACTCAAATCACATATCATGCTAATTACATTGCCTTATTCATTAATCATACATATATATAAATATATGTATAGAGAATCTGAAAAATAGATTCTAATGAGATCACCAATCACAGCAACTCAGGAAACTTCTTTTGTGCACCAAAATTGCAGATTCGATTATTCTTTTAATGTTGATCAACATCAATAGAAATACATGACACACCAGATCGAGAAGCCTGACAACTGATCCATTATAGCTCATGAGTTTCATAAGGCAAAACATGACTCTAAGGCCAACAACTAATTTATTAGTCAATTTTAAGTAACAAATATCATTATTTCAACCAGTGGCCTATAAATTGAGTCAAATCACAGAACCAAATATCTAAACTATAACAGTAGATACTATTGCTCTGCATAAATATTGCCATACTCCTTAACCATAAAAATATTTAATTTGATGGATATTAACTAGTGACCATATGATTTTCTTTAGTATAATGCAAAATGACTTAATTGACATGCATTATCCACATTCAGTAGATGTGTAAATTAGTACAATCAATTTGGTCACAGATTCATAAGACATCCATCATTCAAGGTTAAAAGGAATATGCATGAGCAACAAAAGTTTTTCTCATTATCTCAAGATATAGTTCAATAACTATCTCATAATGATTGTATCTCATTAAGCCAGCTTCAATTCACAATAAAGTATGATTTTTATTGACAAATCACACATTTATAATGATTATGTGATAAAATACCTATAACCCAAAACTTGTATTTCCAAAATCACAGAAAATAAAAGAAAAGTACGCAAAAATTCATTTAAAATACACGTATTTAGGGTTTCATATGCAATTTCACATCAATAAAATCATCAAATATATAAAATAAATATGCCACAAGATAGGAAATCACCATACGAATCCAACGCCACCAACCACGCGCCAAACAGAAATCCCACACGCCCGCACGCGCCACCTGAGTGCGCGGCGCGTGGGACTCATGCGCCCAACGGTCCGACCGTCCGGTCCAGCCACCCGGTCCGACCAGTTACCCGGTCCGACCGTTCGGTCCAGCCGCCCGGTCCGACCAGCTGACCGGACCGATCAACCGTTGACCGGGTCGGGTCGGTCAACGGGTCTGGGTCCGGGTCGGGTCGGCCGCGGGTCGGTAACCGGGTCGGGTCGGGTTTGGTCGGTCGCCAGGCCGGGTCGGTGACGTCATCGGGTCGGTTTCCGGGTCGGGTCGACCCGGTTTGCTGGTGTCACCGTGACGTCAGCGGTCACGTGCGAGGCACGCATCGAGTCGGACCTGGGTCGCTGACGTCAGTGACCGCGTGCGGTGCACGCCCCGACGTGTGCCCGCGCGTGGGCACGTGCTCGACACCCCTAGCGGCGCGTGGCCGCGTGTGGGGGCGCGTGCGGCGTCCCCCGGCAATGCGCCGCCGACGGTTTGCACCGTCTCGTCGAGCCGAGTCCCAATTTGCAATTTAATTTGATTTTTATTAAACTTAAAATCTCGAAAATCGCAAATTAGGGCAAGATTGATACTAATTAGGGTAAATCAGTATAAATTAGGGCAAATTCGTACAGATTAGGGTAAAACAAATTGCGTTCATGTTCTAGGGTTATGGAGGCTCTGATACCACATGTTGGGTGCAGATTATGCACAACCCAAGATCTCCATAATCAGAACAAGAAGAAGCAATTGTAAATAGAAAGATTGACGCACCTATTTTAGGATTCATCGTTCTTGAAGCGGAAGCGGAGGAAACACAATGTTTCTTATGCAAATCCTTCTCCTTTATTACCCTCCGAATCACTGGCTCAATGAGGCGGCCCCTCATGATTGACGTTAGAGTAACGTCCCTTAGGTGAGGATATGTGAGATTAGGGTTAGAGGAGAGACTTGAGCACTATTTATAGAGTTTCCAGCCAATCCCCCTCATTACAGGCCAGGCTCAACTCGGCCCACACTAGCTAGCCCCATATTAAACTAATTAAGAAATCTTCTATCTCACCTTAGACCAAACCCCATAAAACGGTAAACGTTAAACGGTAAATAACAATGTCAATTAATTTTGTCCACATATTAGGAAAATTCTAACACGATCATCAGAGGTTAATGGCTGCCATCGTTGTTCTGCCCGATGGACATCCAACAACTTTTGCCACTCACCGGAGATCTCTAAGGTATTGGTCATGACCCAGAGGTCTTTGTGGCACAATGGGCCGAGAGAAGTTGCCAAGATGATCAAGCTAGTTTCGAAGCTTCTAGGGGCATATAATTTTTTGGGTGCTTTAGAATATTTTTAGAGACAATAAGGAAAATGCATATTTATATTCTTATCCTTGTAATTAATGTGGATAGTTGGTAGATTGGAAGATGAGATACCCATCATTAGATCGAAGGGAGATCTATGGCTGTAATTGAAAAGGCTTCTGGATAAATGGTGCCCCTTCCCTCATTTGAACCACCCTTGAATTACGATACAAGTTCAGAGTTTTAATAAAGTTTCCTAAGACATGCACACATATTCATGAAGGTCATTGACCTTTTATTTGATAATGACATTCATCTTTTGAGAGCGGAACAGCAAATTATGAAAAAGTTGGAAGAAACAAAAGAACGAGAGTCTGGTGCTCTTCTCAGCTCATGGGTGGAATTCCCAGATAGCTCATCGGGAGGAAGATGGTTGATCCGATGACATTTTTGGTTTCTACACACGAACCGATTTATCCCAATTTGAGAGTACATGAAGCAAAGAAGGGTCTCTTGGTTCACTTTGTTTTCTTCTTCATGAGCAGGGCCTTTTGAAGTACGTCGACGCAGACATGAACAATAAAAAACAGGGCCGTTCTCTATTTATTGAAAGATCACCATCACTTCTTTTCATTTGGGCAGGGCTGAAAAAGAAGGGCGTTAAATTAAAAATCGCATGAATAGAGTGGATGGGCTTGGACTTTTTCGGGGATAAGTACACTAATGGTGCCAGAAGTTGTATACGGTGCTCACTTTGGTGTCAAAAGTTTCCGTCGGATCACTTAAGTGCCAAAAATTTTGAAAAATGATCATTTAAGTGCCAACGCCGATGAACTTGGCCGGAAATCCGACGTGGCCTTTTTTTTATTAATTTTTTAAGTCAACGTGGCTTGTTGGAAAGTTGGGTCAGCATCCAACACACCAAAATGACGCCATTTAACATTTTTCCCCCAATTTTGAAACCCTAATCCCCAAATTGAGAGAAAACGACGCCGTTTGTCTTCGTCTTCTTCTTCCTTAAAGACCCACACCAGCAACGGCAACAAGCAGCAGACAGCAAAGCACACCGGCCAGCGACACCAAGCAACGCACCAGCAAGAAAAGAAGACACCGGCGACAGCAGCGCACCAACGGCACTTCCAACCCTTCTTCTTCCTCCTCCTCCTCCGCCCTTGCCTCCGATTTTTCCTGCAATTTCTTGCTCGAGCAACAATCTCAGTTTCTCTTCGCTCACCTGGTCAAGCAATTACAATGGTGATTGAGTGACGGTGGCCGAGCGACGGTGGCCGAGCGACGGCGGACGAACGGCCACCGTCAGCGGACGAACGACGGCGGATGAACGACGGCGGACGAACAACGGCGGATGAACGACGAAACCCTAATTTCAATCCCCATTGAGCTAAACGGCGTCGTTTCCGCGAAGCCATCCACGTAGGACGGCAAAACGACGTTGTTTTCTTAAGGAGGACCGAAAACGACGTCGTTTAGAGGCCCCATCGAATTTTTTTTTTTTTTAAAAAGCCACGTAATCATTTTGGCCGGAAATTCTCGCCGGTGGCACAAAGTGAGCGTTTTTCTCCGATTTGGCACTTAAGTGATCCGGCGGAAACTTTTGGCACCAAAGTGAGCGCCGTACACAACTTTTAGCACTATTAGTGTACTTATCCCAACTTTTTCGTAATGGCATTTTGGTTTGTTTTCGCTAAGTCTACAGTGAAATGCTACAACAGTTATAACAGAAGATACTTCATTTGAAAGCTTATGATTATTAAGAATCTCAATATCTCTTTTTCTCCTCTAAGTTTCGACACAGATAAATGTTGCCCAAATACCACCTCTTCGAAATTCTATGGCCTGCCCTAGTAGATGTTGAGCTCTACCATGGGATGCTTTTAGCGATGTCACCCCTACTGTGGGGGGTCATGTTAAGTAGCCCTTTAATCTCTAGAGATGTAAGGCTCTCTCTATCGGCAATCACCGGAGGAGGTCGATGCCCATCATTTGTTGTCCTCGTTGACGAACATCAAAGATCGACTCCCCCGCTCAATGAAGGTCTCGAGATATTCATGGAGGCCAATGACCTCGATTCTCGAATTATGTAGGATCAGCCACAAACATGTACATGCCTATGTACGAAAGGATAGGTGTACCAATTGTGGGGGTCGCTGGAGGTGGAGGGATGTGAGTGCGTGTGGCTAAGGCAACGTGGTGACTAGGTCATTTTTTGGGTGGACCTAGGGAAGGGCATTTGATGAAAAAGCCCAGCCCGTCCCGAAAATTCGTATGAATCTTTATGTTGAGGCTTGAGCAAAAATTTAGGCTCGATCTTAAGGCTTGATGTCGCCCGGGTCCTTCTAATGATCACCTCTAGTTGAGTTATCTAAGAAGTTTATTGTGATTAAGAAATCTAAATGAGCTTGAACCAATGGATTTGGATTTTGGAGGATATCCCTGATTCCCTATTCAAGTGACTATACCATGAGCATTCACTTCTTTCCTCCCTCTGATTTAGAGGCCATTGAAGGCACTAATTAAGGTATCTGTAGACAGATTTAATCCCCAACTAGATAGCTCATGGAAAGATGATGTCGCATGACACGTTCCCATCATCATGCCATCCACCAATCCAACAATCATTTGTATATGTTCACATCACATGTTAGTGAATTTGTTTGTTTAAGAAGGGTCCATGAACAAGAAAGGAGCCGGGGAATGGTTTTGAAGGTCAGGAGAAATGTTTATGCTGATTATTGTGTGCGATGCCTTTTGCTCATGTTCTCCCCTCCATCAATTGCTCAATCGAAACCAGACATGGCTTGGCTCTTCTCAGAGGACACTCCCATTTTTCCTTTCTTTGTATTGCAGAGTGTTTTTACTTCGAGGCAAACCCTAACTTAGACATCCATTATATGCATCTCCAGAACAAAATGCCTTCATCTCGATGATCTCAGTATTTTCTGCCTTTTCTTCTCTGCATGTCTCAGGGTCTCCTTTATTCTGACAGAATTATCAATATCATTTGATGGTATCATATTGTTTAATTTTATGCCAGGAGAAGGCCAAGCAAGGCATGACGATCTATGTTATTCGTCTTACATAATACACACTTGTTTTGTTGTTTTTCCTATTTCTGTGGATTAGTGACAAAACTTGGAGGGACCACTCCTACTCCGAGTCCAAAGCTTTACATACAGAAGGTCATATCAAGTGGGATCTAGTTACCGAAAGAAGTTACATCAAAACTCAACTCAAGAGATAAAACCCTAAAGCTGCCCAGTTCAGTGGAAGGAATGCGCTGAAGTTTAAAGACAGAGTTCATACGAGTCACGACACAACCTGTTCATGGGGTTGGCAATCAATGGACCTCATTACCATAAAACCTTACCTTAGGCAGCATGTCGCGACCTTCTCGAGGGTGAATTATTCAAGAAAGGCTATTGGATTACTAAGTCCGAAGACTTGGCACGGACCCTCCCAAGTCCTACCAATCACGACTTGATATTAAGAAATTAACCCATTTAAACATGCAATTATACTCAATTTGGAGTCGCCACTAACCAATTAGGGTTGGTTAGAAACTCAAGTAAAGTATGGGAGAATACTTTACTTTTGCAAACCAGAGATTTAATAGATTCGGGGACATGGTTACGCTAGAAAAATCTAACACCCTTTTGATACCTTGTTATTTTAATTTAAAAAATATTTTGCAGGCAATCTTGATTAATTTTAAACTAAGCTACTAACATGCAAAGGGTGGTCATGCGGATGCACAATTAATGAAATAACATTCAATCAACTGAAGTAACAAATTGTAAGAAATTATAAACTACAACTTGATTAAGGTCCACTCTCTAAAAAACTTACGAAAATGCTAATCAAAATGTATGCCCTAAACATGATATCTAATTTTTTTTTTTTCTCCCTTTTTTAATATTAATTAAACATAAACTTAATTTAGATTTGATATGCATGAATTTTATTTTAATGATATGCAAGATGCAATTCATAACTTGAACTATCACTATATGTATGCAATCTAATTTACATAACCCTAAATATGCATACGCTATGTGATATGGGATATATGACGTGGTAATTCTATATACATGTTCTTTTTATGATTTTTTAATAATTTTTTATTACACATATGCAACCAACACTAACAATGATGATATGAAATGGGATTAATTATGAACTAACCTATTAATTAACCAAGTAAATGACTTTTGTGTTTTATTTTTTATTTTTTTAAAAGACCTAATAATTTTTATTAAAAGGAAAGTAACGTAATGATGCAATGCTAATTTTTTGGCTTTTTTTATATTTAAAAAAAATACTACATGATGAGAATGTTAAAACATTAACCTATAACCCACTAATTAAAACGCAACATGTAATGTGCACATTATGAAATCTATATAACCTAAATAACTTTTTTTTTTTTTTTGGTTTTATTAAAGGGAAATCATCCTAATTCTACATGAATCTTAAAAAAAACTAAAATGCGTTGCTTCATATATGAAATGTGTATAAACTTAAATACCTAATATGATGCATGATATGTGATGAACAAATAACAATAAAACGCCAAAGTAAAAAATTCATCCATGTAAATCAATGGCATAGTATTTTAATATGAATCAATGATGCAAAGAGATTCATGAATTTTGCCATAAAAAGTCAAAATAATAAAAAATCTAACCCGACGTCTTGCGGCTCAATATTTTTGACTATCATGACTTAATATGACAAATTTTCTAATTGGATAATGATGAAAATAAATAAGAACAAATCAAATTAGAATAAAAATCTATGAACCCGAACATTCTAATTAAATTTAATCTAAAAATTCACCTAGTCTAACTCACGGCCGCCTTGAGGTATGGTGAAGAAACCACGGTGACCGAGCTATGATGGTGGTTTGATGATGGGTCGCCATTCGGAACTCCGGCAAGGCTCGGATAGCAACCGGACCTGCAACAAAAGCAGGGGAGGCAACAGGTGAAGGAGCTCGGGCGTTGCAGCGGCAGGCACCGGCGGTGGCGCGGTGAGCGTCGGCGGCAGGTGTCGCAAGCGGAGCGGGTTGTGACTCGGCGGAGCTTCAGGTCGGCGTCGAGAATCCGGTGAAGGCAGGCGGCGGTGCGGCGAGCATCGGCGGACGGCGAGTGGAGCGGTGAGGTGCGCTGCGGGCGTCGGGCACGCAGTAACTTGGACCACCGGCAATAGGCGTCACAGGCAAAGGATTCTGGGTGCGGGCATCGATGGCGAAGGGCACGTTGGAGGCAGAGTAGCGCAGCAGCGGCCAGTGCGGGGGCCGAGCGGTGGTTGCTTGGGTTGTCGTGGCGCGGTCGTGGACGAGTGGCAAACGGATGGTGGCGAGAACGGTGGTGCTGGCGCGACAGATTGGAGATCTCGGACCGGCGGCGGTGTGGTGAAGCAGGCCGCAATGGGCTTCGATTGGAGTTGGCGCGGCGTCCGGCGTGGGAGGAACAAGCAGATTCCAAGTGGTGGCGAGTGGGCTGCTGCGGGGTTGAGTAGGAGGACCAGTGGAGCAAGGACCGGTGGTGCTTGGACCGACGATGCGGCAAAAGAACCCCTTGGAGAAGATGAACAGTAAGGGTCTCGTCAATTGCTTTTTCCTCTTTTTTAAATGGCCCGTCACTTCCTCCCAGGCTTTTTCACTGCAACACTCTTTGACTTTTTTTTGGCCTTTTCTACAAACGAACGGATTTTTCTTTTCTCTCCTCAATCTTCAACACTTCTCTCTTTGCCTTCACTCTTTTTCTTTTGTTTTTTTCTTTTTTTTTTTACTTTCGACAGCTTCCCCCCACCTTTTGACTTTTCTCCCTTCACTTTTCTATTTTCTTCTTCGACGAAAGACCCCTTCCCAGATTAAAAACCCTTTTCCTTTCTATTTCTTCTCTTCTTCGAACCCCTCACGTCACTTCCTCTCTGCCTTCTCTGCCTTCTGTACTTTTCACTTTGCCTTTTCGAATCTCAAAGAACCGAAGCCCTTCCCATTTTTCTTTTCTATTTTTCCTTTCTTCGAAAATACAAAGAGAAGCCCCTTTTTTTTTTTTTTTTTTTTTTTTTTTTTTTTTTTTTTTTTTTTTATCAAAGCAGATACTTGCATTATATTAGAAGCGTGAAAAACGCAGCAACGAGGTACAATCCGAGCATATAATATCTAGAAGAGAGATAGGAAGAGAGGACAGCCAGTTCATGGGAAGCTTTTTCTCTCGGTGATGACGTGCTAACCAGTCAGCCGCCCGATTGGCTTCACGCGGATTGGATCGGACGGTGAGATTTGGGTGTTGAGATATTACGTTTTGGTACCGAGTGATGGTTGCTTGGATATTCCACGGAGGTGAGGCTCGGCCCATCGCGTAATCCGCAATAGAGCAGCTGTCGCTTTCAATAATCCCCGGAAGCTTTTGACTTTGTCTCTCTCCCTTCAGTTTCGAACTAAACTCCTGCAGAAAGAGGAGGCCGTGCAGAACCGCTTTAGCATCGGCTTGAAGCGCCGAGGAAACCCTAGCTGCAGCGACGAAGCCATTGATAACAGATCCGGAGTCGTCTCTCAGAATCCCCGCGATAGAGCCAACGAAATCGCTCGGCACCCATGAGGCATCTACGTTTAACTTCATCTCTGGAGCCTTCGGAGGTCGCCAAGGTGTGGGTAAGCACTGATCTTGCTTTTGATTTTTCTGGGTTTTCATCTGGTTCAGCGTCTGATTCCTTTGATGGTGTGCGAGCTCGAGGACGATGGACGGGCGTGGCTGGGTTCGCCTGTAGATCCGCGAATTTCTCTCTTTCCAGATCTGCCAGAGCAGCGTCCCTACGAAGACTCGTTCAGGTTCGTCCTTTATTAGATCAAACAGATCCATCAACCATTTGTCGGTTCGGGTGATATTTCTTAGGAAATTTAGGGCTTGCATCGTTTGATCTTCCCAAACCCCTTCTGTCCATCTGCAAAAAAAGAAGAGGTGTTCTATTGTTTCAACTTGGGTGTGACATACCAGACATAGAGGATCTGAGGTGATTTTTCATCGATATAGGTTCTCTTTTGTTGAAATCGCATTCTGGCAAAAGCTCCAGAGAAAAGTCCGGATCTTTGGCAGGGTCGGGAGGCTCCATAATTGCGTCCATAGATTTCGAGGAGGCAGGTAAGAGCTCGATGTCTGGTTTGATGTGGTGCGGCTAGCTGATGCGCATGCTTTGTTGTACTTGCTTTTCACTGAGAATATGCCTGTGCTGTTTCCTGACCAGATGATGTGGTCTGGTTGCTCGATCGGACTTAAGGGGATGGCTAATATTTCATTTGCCACTTCCTCCTCAAAAGATTGTTGAATCAGAGAGTGGTTCCATGCACGGGTGTGTGTTTGGATTAAACCATCAACTGTTGCAGGTTCATGTTGTCCAGGTAAGCCGGCTATGAGATCCTACAACCATCTATCTTGTCTAATGTTGATTGATTTTCCATCGCCGACTGCCCACCTGACATTTTTTTTTGTTGCATCTCTTCCTTTGATGAGGCTCCTCCAACCCCAGGATGCTCTCGGGCCTGCGTGTGCCTTCCAGACATTCGCTGATGGGAAATATATGCTCTTTAAGAGCTTGGCCCACAAGGCGTCTGGTGAATGGTGTAATCGCCAAGCCTGCTTCCCGAGCATCACATCATTGTAAGTTATCAAGTCCTTGAAACCCAGACTTCCATCGTCCTTTCTTCTTTTAAGATGGTCCCAATTTTTCCAAAGCATCCCGCGCCTGTGATCCCCTTTTTGCCACCAAAACGCTAATATTCTGGTTTCAATTGCTTTGCAGACAGACACCGGCAATTTAAATACAGCCATTGCATAGGATGGTATAGCTTGTATGACACTCTTCAGCAGCACTTCCTTGCCGGCTTTGGTAAGTAATAGTTCTTTCCATCCCTCTAGCTTGGAATTGACTCGAGCTAGAATCCAGGCAAAAACCTCTTTTTTTGATTTACCCCATTCCGTAGGAAGCCCTAAGTATTTGCCTGTTTTTTCAACAACAGGGACCCATAGCTGCTGAGCTAGGTTACTCCGTAGGGGAGGTGGACAGTGTTTGCTAAAGGAGACACCAGACTTGTTTAGGTTTATGGCTTGCCCTGTGGCATGACAATATTGGCTCAAGGTAAGAGATAAATTTTGACACTCCTGAATAGTACCTTTTAGGAAAAAGATGGCGTCATCAGCAAATAAGAGGTGAGATAGTCGGGGACTTGTTCTGTTTATGTGTAATCCCTGTATACTACCATCGGCAGCAACTTTGTGCACCATCCAAGATAGAACATGGTAAGGAGACAGGGGATCACCTTGTCTTATTCCCCTTGAAGGGGTGAAGAACAGGGTAGGTGCTCCATTGACTTTTACACTGAAAGTTACTGTCGTGATGCATTGCATGATGAGTCTCACCCATTTCTATGAAAATCCCATTTTGAGCATGACATCTCGAAGAAAGTCCCATTCAATTCTATCATACGCCTTCTGCATGTCCAGTTTAAGAACTGCCTGATGAGTTCGCCTCCTGTTAGTAGTGCACATCTGATGTAGGACTTCTTGTACCAGTAGGATGTTATCTTGAATTTGTCTGCCCGGTACAAAGGCGCTTTGTTCTGGTTCAATTATCTCAGGCAACCATTTTTTCATTATGTTCGCCAGTATTTTTGAGATAATCTTTTAGCTAACATTATAGAGGCTGATTGGTCTAAATTGACTGATGTTTTCAGGATTTTTAGTTTTAGGAATCAGGACTAAATGAGTCTGATTGAGGAGAGGATTCAGCTTACTCGTGGCAAAAAAGCTGTGGACGAGTTGAAACAGGTCTGTTTTAATCACGTGCCAAGATTGTTGATAGAATAGGCCATTGTAGCCATCCGGGCCAGGTGCTTTTAGAGCACCTATTTGGAAAACTGCTTCTCGCACCTCCTCCATTGAGGGATATGCCTCCAGCTCGGCATTAATGCTTGCGTCAATAGGTGAGTGGCACTGGTTCAGCACAGGCAGGTAATGGCGATATCCTTCTGACTTATAAAGGTTGCTGTAGAAAGAAATGATGTGAGTTTTGAGTTCTATTGGATCTCGACACCATCTATTTTCTTCCACCTGCAGCATTGTAATGTTGTTCCTGCGCCTCCTTTGAACTGTGGTAGCATGAAAAAAGCGTGTGTTTTTGTCTCCCACAACAGCCATTTTACTCTCGACCTCATTCCCCAATATTGTTCTTCCTAACGCCTCAGTGTTTCAATTTGTTGTGTGATGGATTGATATAATTGTCGATTGCCGGGGTTATTCGGTTGGTTGGTCAGGACAGTGAGAGTTGTGGTTAACTCTTTGATTCTTCGAGAAGCATTACAATACTTTTCCTTGCTCCATCTAGATAATGCTTTAGTAGTCTCCTGCAATTTCTGATAGAAAGAAAGCTGCATTTGAGAAGGCTAATTCCATGTGGTCTGCACAATATCGTGATATTCCTCATTTTCCGTCCAGAAAGCCTCCATTTTAAACTCTTTTTTTCCTGAAACTAGATTCAACATATAAACCCAGAATGAGAGGGCTATGATCTGACCCAATTGGAGGCAAAGCATGCACGACGGCATCTGGGAAGGCAGCGTGCCAATCCAGGTTACAAAGCATTCGATCCAGTCTTTTTTTGACTAACTCATCCCCGTCTCTTTTATTGGTCCAGGTGAAAGCACAGCCCTGACTATTCATATCCAACAGAGCAGTTTCATTCAGCATGTGTCGAAAGGCTGCAATCCGGGTATTGTCCGCTTCTCGCTTTCCTATCTTCTCCCATACATATAAGATTTCGTTGAAGTCCCCCATGCATATCCATGGTAATGAGTTCTGTGGTCTGATATCCTGTAATACCTGCCATAAGTGATGTCTTTCCTCAAACTTTGTGGAGGCATGCACAAATGTGATTTGCATTTTCATGCTGTTACTTGTATCAATGCATTCCACATTAATGTATTGGTTGGAACTAGTTAGCACCTGTATGAGTAGAGATTCATGCCACATTAGAGCCAAACCTCCTGCTGTACCATTGGGGTTCTCCAGAAATGTATTGCTGAAGTGTAGTTTTCTGCATATACCTTCTACCATCGTTGCTTTATTCTTCGTCTCCATAAGGAAAATAAGACTAGGCTTTTCTTGAGCATTTAAAGCTCTAAGCTCTTGAATTGTCAGGGGATTGGCCAACCCTTGACAATTCCAGCTGATTAGCTTCATTTCGTGGCAGGTGGCTTATTAGGGCCAGCCACCAGAGCCCGTACAGCATCCTCAGGGAGAATTTCAACTGGAGTGTCCATCAAGTTCGAATCATTGATAAGGAGGGGAATAGAATCAATTAAGCATTTATGTTTTTTTGCTTTCTGGACTTTCATGCTCTTTTTACTTGTCTTGCCTATCTTCAAAGATGGCTGAGTAGTGTCTTCATATATCATAATCTGCTTGCCACGGTCTTTAGATGATGTCGGGGGTGAAAGGGACGAGGTTTGTGCCTCATTTAACATTGGGTTTTCTGTTCTTTTCTTGCTGTAGGCAACTAATTGCATCTCGTTAGGCTTCTCTATCGCCGGGGGGTGTGGTGAAGGGACAGGAGAAGGTGCCACAGGTATAGTTTCTGGAACTATGAATTCTTCTTCAATCTCTCCATAAAAGGCTTCCCAATATGGACTGTGTTCGACGGCTTCTGCTTTCAGCCAGGGACCAAAAGGCCCGATCTGGTTGTTCTCCCAGGGGGAGTCCACAAGTCAGGCATATGGACATTCAGGTGCAAAGTGCCCCATCTGGCCGCAAGAATAGCAGTAAAAAGGTAAACGCTCATACTTGAATTCTACCCACAACCACATTTCTCCAATGTCGAGGATGGTTCCAGATTTGAGTGGGTTTGACAAGTCCATTTCCACCTTAACTTGCCCTGTTTTCTTCTGAACTGTGCCTGCATCTTCCAACTTGATTTCCTGGACGAGGCCTAATTTACTTCCCAAACTGTGATAAACAGATTCAGTTTTCCATCCCGGTGGAATACCTGCTATCCTCACCTAGAAAGATGATCGAGAGAAATCATAGCAGTGTTCGGGGATTGCTGGGTCACACGGTTTGAGGATAAGTAGGTTTTGAGAGTAGGACCAGGGGGCTGACCTCAGAATTCTGTTCCTCACTTCCGCCGACTGAAAAACAAAGGTAAAGTGGCCTGTTTCTTTTTTAACACAGGAGACTGCTTCAGTTTTCCACGCTTTTTTCATAGTTGTCCAGAAAGCTGTGAAGTTAACGTTTGGGCGAGAGAAGAGTTTCCCTAGAATAGTTCGATTACATTCATCCCATTTGTATTGGGGAATTTCTGGACTAACCTCAATCACATCTTCTTCAAACCAGAGGTGACCCAGTTTCCTGCATAAAGCAGCTACCTGCAGTTCATTTTCCTCCTTCCGAGCCATGGTATCTCACCCGTGGATTACTTAATAAAGATCGACATCACCATCGAGACATGGGGTTTTGTGCATAGTCGTAACCGAGGATACCGATGCTTCTTCAAATAGTAAGTATTTCTGAAACAAGCTTCCAAATCTTAATCTGTGACGTGTGCCGACTGGGATCTGACAAGTGATCTTATGCACTAGATGGATGGTCAGTCAGCCGAAGGAGAATACCTTGTGGATCTGGGCATTTGGCTTTCGAAAAAGGGAACCCATCCCGATTAAGGCTGAGGATCCCGCAGATCAAAACCCCCAGCAGTTGGAATGAACAATCGAAGGGCGATCTTCTTCAGCCAGACCCCAGCTCCGATCAAACAGTGAAAATCCGGAACTTACGTGAATAGGAATATATGAGACGGGGGAAACATTTGTATTTTTAGGGTTTTTTTTTTTTTTTTTTTTTTTTCTGGATAAGGACACAGTGACGAAGAAAGAAAAGAAAGGAAGGATGAAAGAGCAGTGAATGGGGAGATTCAGATCTAGGGTTTCAGGGAAAGGAGACACTACCAGAGGGTAGAGAAAGCGCTCGCATCAGCGAGAGTTGTTCAGAGAAGCCCCTCTTTGGCTTGAAGCTTTTGATCCTCTATTTATAGAGGAAACACTCGAATTTATTTTTGCAAGTGAGACATTCGCTCAACAACTTAACAAAAAATGGCTCCAAAATCAAACAACTAATTTTTTTGAATTTTGAAATGAGGATATATTTTTAACAATAAAATACTTTATTATTCAAAAAATTTTCAAAATTTCCCTCCATAATCCAATGTTTTGTTTTCTTTATTATCTTCTAATTCTAAAAGCTAAATCTAATCCTAAATTAGGTGTCAACATAGCACTAACATATTTCTTTGTTTCGAGTACATGTGCCAACGTGGCAACTAGTACCAAGAACGTAACCTTAAGTATGGTCAAAAAATAATACTTGCATGGTTATGTCTTTTTCAGAATATCCACAGTAACACTATTCTTGAAACGTAACTATGCAACTTTAGGTAAAAAGTTGTCAAATTGCTTTTATAATGATTTTTGGCAAGAGACAAAACCCATCATTTTATTGCCTGTAATAAAATAAAGGAAGAAAATAAGGATAAAATTATTTCACACAAGATTCAAATCTTTGATTTATTATAAATTATGGGTCCAGCGTCCTTCTATTTTTATTTTATGCAATAGAAATTGCAAAATTGAATAAAAAGATAATTGTGGCTTACTAGTTAACCGTGCTACTTATTCCCTCTCTAATTAATCGACGGTCCAAGGTATAATTTTCCAAATTGTCGGGTTCTCTATTTTTGCTTAATCGTATGATTTATGCAATATTTTATGGAGTGTTTCTTTAAATTTTGCCCAACAGCGTTGAAAATGTCGTCTTACATTGAAAAAGCATAGGTAATTGAAGATATTATGCATCATTTTTTATTTTTAATGATGAAGGTCCGGGTAAAAAGTTAGGCTTAATCCAAGGACTCGCCCTACTTGGCCTAGCCTTCCCAATAATCATCTCTAACCATGGTCTTCGGATGAACCTTGGCACCCACTTACTTTTCCCTCAAATGGATCTACTTTCTTATGAACATTTTACAATTCTACGCGATTAAGCTATAAGATAAACCATTGAATTTTTCTTTTAAGTGTTATAGGATTCTATTTTGCAGAAAAGTCCTGTAATCTGAAAAGCATGAACTTTTTTAAAATGTTAAGAGTTTGAAAAATCCCCCAAATTGTATGGAAAACTAGGGGTTCCAACTTCAATCGATACTTTCTGGGTATTAATCGCCATTTTCCAGGAAAAGCGATCTCCATAATCCTGCTTGATGTATAAATTGCAGTGAACATTTTGTTGCCACTCTTTACTTTATTTCAAGCCAGAGACTAGTTAGTCAAAGGTGCTTTGATTCCATGAGCAAACGATTAAAAGCATGAGAAGCTACAGTATAGACACTTCAATTTGATATGTAGAAACAAACGCAATCATTCAGCTTTGTTTCCATTGACGAAATGACTTGAATCTTAAGTGCGAAAACGTGTAGGTTAATAAGCTCATTTTTTAGTTGTTTTTGCAAGATAGATATGGAACCTACAGAAAGAAGAAATCTCTTGTCTGCTTCAGTACCATTCTGCGTAGGTTTAATTATAACTTGAAACTTTGCCAGCCGATCTTCATTGAAATCTCTGCTCGCAAATGGGCTTTTGGAGAAAAGCCTTTCGATTAACATAACCTTAAGGTAAATAATGTAAGAGTTTTCCTTATGTGGGCTACATTAATTGAGATTGTAATTACCGTTTTTACGGGGTTGATCTAATAAGGTAAGGCGCATAAGGTTTTCTTAATGGTCGAATATGGGCCAGGCCATTGTGTGGGGCGAGTTGGGCCCGGCCCGTGATGAGAGGGCCACCAAAACTCTATAAATAGCGGCTAGGTCACTCCTCTCAGCCCTTAACTTTTCCAAAACTCTCTCTCGAACTCACATAAGGCAAGTCGTGAGTGGCGGTCTCATCGAGCCAGAATCGAGGGTCATAGAGGAGAAGATCTTTAGCATTGAAGGCCTGGATTGCTGTCGTGTAGCTCCAAGAACAATGAATTCAAAATCGAGTACACAAATCCTTGTCAAACCTCATGAATGTTTGAGTTTCTAGTTATGTAGATCTTGGGAAGCCGTATTAAACGGCCTACATTTGCACGAGCCCGCATAGACTAGAAATGAGTCCTTTTATGCCCGTTGAGCCCGTCGCCAGGAGCTAAATTGGCCACCTACGGCTTGTTTTCGGTCTTCTCCCTAGCTCCGAATCTTTGCCTTGCTTTTCGTGATTTTTGGTCCAATAAAAGTGAAATTTTATTGCATAAACGGATTCTACTCGTTCATACGAGCAAAATGGTGGGTCGAACGTCGCCGGGAGGAGGTCGAAATGGGCCGCACGCGCGCCACGCGCCCGGGCGGTCGGGCGCCGACGGCACGCGCCGCCGCGCGCCCCACGCGCGCGCACGCGCGCCGGCGCGTGGACCGCCACGCGGCCTCACGCGCGCGCTAGCGCATGCGCGCCGACGCGTGGCGGCCACGTGGCTCGCGCGCGCGTACGCGCGCATGCGTGTGGACACGTGCTTTGCCACGCGTCCCGATGACGTCACGGTGACGTCATCTCCACCGCCTCACGCGTGACCGCCACGTGTCGGTGACGTCATCGATGACGTCACGTGACCCGACCCGTTAACCGGTTCGACCCGACCGGTTGACCCGGGTTGACCCGACCCGCTGACCGGGTTGACCCGACCCGGTTGGATCAGGTTGACCCGACCCGGTTGACCGTTGACCCGACCTCGGTTGACCGTTGACCCGACCGGCCCGAC
This sequence comes from Eucalyptus erythrocorys, assembly GCA_014182555.1. Taxonomy (NCBI): domain Eukaryota; kingdom Viridiplantae; phylum Streptophyta; class Magnoliopsida; order Myrtales; family Myrtaceae; genus Eucalyptus; species Eucalyptus erythrocorys. Next base: position 32,106,830 of record CM024603.1, on the reverse strand, counting down.
CGTTGACCGGTCGGACCGTTGATCGGTTCGGTCCGTTGACCGGTCGGACCGGCTGGACCGGTTTTGTGCGTCGGCGCGTGGGGCTCACGCGCCGCGCACTCAAGCGCGCCCGAGGGCGCGCGGTGGCCTTTTGGCGCGTGACTTGTACCGCCGTGCTCGTATGTGAATTTCCTACCCCCCGTGGTGTGCTTATTTGCATTTTTTGATGCCTTTAAGGATGTGAAAATGCATGTGAAAGCCTTAAAGTATGTGATTTTGGGTTAATTTTGGAATATTCTCATGTATTTCTCTATGTTTTTGGAAATGCAATTGCATACTTACAATTATATCATCACTTGAGGAATATATATGGTGTTGATTTATTATCAGTTTGTATTAATGGATGGAGCAATGCAATTAGCATGTTTTGTGATTTTAGTGACAAAAGACCCCGTCATCAAGTCGTATGTGAGTTATAAAGTTATATCCTTGATATGAGAGAAATTTTGATGATTCATTTGGGTTGTGACCGCCAAAGTGGCACACTTGATTGGATTTGAGAAATATCTGTCTCATATTTAAATGGGATGTCTCCCGATCTTATGTATAATTATACTCCCAAAGGAGGTAATTGTGCATTAGTTGATGGAGGGATACATGTACAGCATATGGTTGAAAAGTAGCTAGCCCTAGTGATTTATACACCCAAAGGTGATGAATTCGCGAAAGGTTAGAGCATATTTTTCATGGAACCGCTGTCATGTAAAGGGTATACAATTGTATGTCATGTATTCTGCCCAAAGGTGTTTATATGATGATACGTGTAGCTCTTATATATTTAATACTCACATGATGCTAATTACATGTATTGCTCGCAAAACCGGTTACATTCTCTCGTGAATGGCAATTCTATAGCTATTGAGGTTCTTACTTGGGTCAAACTTCAAGAAATGGAAAGAGGATTTTCTGTTTGGAATGGAGCTTGCGGATGTTCATATTGCTCTTGCGAGGATAGACCGCGGACCTTACGGATGCAAGTACGAAACCCGTAAAGTACGTTTTTGCTGCATGGGAAAAGAGTAATAGAATTTGCTTGCTCATTATGAAACGGTCAATTCAGGAACATTTGATGAGTGGCTTGCCAACTGATTGTACTGTTAAGGAAATGATGGAAGCTTTGGAGGCTAGGTATCGTGTTTCTACCAATGCTGAGATAGGTACACTCATGCAATCACTCTTTAATATGAAGTATGATGGTTCAACCGGAGTTAGAGATTATGTGCTTAGGATGGTAGATCTTCGACAAAACTCCGAATCCTTCAAGTTGATATACCTGAAGCTTGCATTGTGCATCAAGCATTAAATACTCTTCCTCCCGATTTTGGAATTATCAAGACAAACTATAGTTCGCAGAATGAATCTTGGTCCATTAATGATCTTATAGTTAGAATTGTGGCGAGAGGAAGAGAAATTAAAGAAGGAGAGAGGGCATCTTGCCTTGTATGCTTCTAGTTACTCGCGAGAAAAGGCAAATGGGTTGCACATCGAGAGGAAATCCTAAAGCCATAAGAACTTTTAATAATACAAAAAAGCTCCCAAGAGAGGGGATCCTGAAGCTGTAGGTCCCTCCAACTCTATGGCTCTTAGAAAGGCACCCTTTGCTGGTCCCTCCACTTCTATGGTTCCCAAAAGGATACCTTTTAAAAGGGAAGGTGTCCTTTGCTACTTTTGTGGAAAGAGGGGACACATAAAGAAATACCGTGAGAGATATAAAGCTTGGTTGTCTAAAAATGAGCATAAAGGTAATGATTCTTTTGGTACTTGTCTCGTGAATCCAACCTATCTCAAGCCCCATCCAGTTCTGGTGGCTAGATAGTGGTGCAACTAATCATGTTGCGTTTACCATACGAGGATTCACAAATGAAGGATGCCAAATCGGGATGAATCATCGCTCACTTTGTGGGAAACAACGATAAGATCGATGTTGAGTTCGTGGGAGATGTCATTTGAATCTAGACTCGGTTTTAATATGATATTAAGAAACACTTTCTATGTACCTTCCTTTAGACGGAACTTAGTTTCCGCATCATGTTTGGATATGTGTGGTTACTCTTTTGAAATAAAGAAACAATGATCGTTTCTATGTTCTTTAACTCAAATAAGGTTGGGTGTCTTTTGCAACATGTTCAATGGATTGTACATTGTGTTTATCTCCCAATGATATATACGTCGCTAATACAGTTGAAAATGTTGTTTCCAAAAGACCTCTACCTAAGGAACAATCTTATGTGTTGTGGCATAAACGGCTAGGTCACATATCCAAAGAAAGAGTAGAAAGGCTGATAAAGACACACATCCTGCCTAATCTTAAAGGTGACCTAGAGACTTGCATAGACTGTCTTAGTAGAGGAAAGATGACTAAGATAAAGAAGAAAACCGCAGGTTCGAAGTTACCGGATTACTTGGAGGTCATTCACACCGATATCGAGTGGACCCTATACCGCAACCTTGTGTAGAAATTTTTATTTAATCACGTTTATTGATGATTATTCTCGGTATGGTTACCTTTTCCGATTAAGGAGAAATCCGAATCTCTTGACAAATTCAAGATCTATCGGACCAAGTTGAGAAACATTAGGAAAGGTAATAAAGGTGGTCGGATCGATCGAGGTGGAGAATATTATGGTAGACATGGTAATGCTTTGGGCAAATTAAAGGACCATTTGCCAAATACTTAGAGGATTTCGGGATAGTGGGTCGTTCACTATGCCCGGAAGTCCCGAACGAGAATGGTGTGGCTGAAAGGCGCAATCGTACTCTCATGGATATGGTAAGATCTATGATGAGTAGAACTAATTTACCTGATTTTTATGGGGTGAGGCATTAAAAACAGCCGTTTGTATATTGAATCGTGTTCCTACTAAAGCTGTTGCATCAACTCCTTTTGAGTTATGGACTGGGCGCAAACCAAGTTTGAATCATTTCAAGGTCTGGGGATGTCCTGCAGAAGTAAGATTGTATAATCCAACATTGAGTAAGTTGGAGGCTAAAACCACTCGATGTTACTTTGTATCTTACTCAGAACATTCAAAGGGATATCGGTTTTATAATCCAAGTGGAGGAACAAAGATTGTAGAATCACAAACAGCCAAGTTTTTGGAATTTGATGTAGCCGAAAAGCATGATTGTTCACAAATTAGTGAACATGACAACATCATGAGACCTGCTATATCTTTCTCCTTACCTATGCAAACAATGATAGAGCCTACTATGCCACAACCGAACCCGTCAACGCCGAGAATCCTATTGATGAAATGACCACGAGATGAAGTCCTTGAAGTTCCTCGGACTCAAAATGAGCCTACAAAGTGGCTCCACTTAGGAGGTCTACTAGGGAAAGGCGTTCAGCTATACCACCGGACTATATGGTCTATTTAGGAGAACATGATTATGATATAGGATGCATTAAAGATCCAAGTGACTTATACGACGCCATTTCCTGTCCTCAATCTAGTTTATGGCTGGATGCAATGAGAGATGAGATGCAGTCTATGAAATATAATGGCGTTTGGGAACTTGTTGAATTACCGAAAGGTTGTAAGCCCATAGGTTGCAAGTGGGTTTACAAGACTAAAAGAGATTCAAAAGGAAAGATTGAGAAATTTAAAGCCAGACTTGTAGCCAAAGGTTTCACTCAAAGGGAAGGGATAGACTATGAAGCAACTTTTTCTCCAGTTTCCTCTAAAGACTCTTTTAGAGTGATCATGGCATTAGTAGCTCATTTTGACATGGAATTACATCGATGGACGTTAAGACTGCTTTTCTAAATGGAGACCTTGATGAGGAGGTTTATATGATGCAACCCAAGGTTTTGCAACAAATGACTCGTGTGTGTAAATTAAAGAAAGCTATTTATGGTCTCAAACAAGCTTCCGACAATGGTACATGAAATTTCACCATGTTGTTACTTCTTTTGGTTTTGTTGAGAACAAAGTAGATCAAGGTGCATATACCGCAAGGTCAAGTGGGAGGAAATTTATTTTTCTCATACTCTATGTGGATGACATTTTGCTTGCAAGTAGTGATTTTGGATTACTTGCATGAAACAAAACAAATGTTGTCAAAGAATTTTGACATGAAAGACTTGGGTGAGGCATCTTTTGTTCTAGGCATTGAAATCCATAGAAATCGTTCTTGTCGTATGTTAGGTTTATCTCAAAAGGCATATGTTAATCGTATTTTGGAGAGATTCAACATGCAAGATTGCAAACCAGAAGTGTTCCCTGTCGTTAAGGGTGACAAGTTGAGTCTCTCACAATGTCCTCAATCAGATTTTGAAAAAGACCAAATGAAGGACATACCTTATGCTAATGCACTTGGAAGTATTATGTATGCTCAAGTTTGCACTAGACCAGACATTGCCTTTGTAACAGGACTTTTAGGCAGATATCAGTCGAATCCAGGACATGATCATTGGGTTGCTTCCAAAAAGGTCTTGAGATACTTAAAAAGAACAAGAGATTATATGTTGGTGTATAGATATGTCCATGATTTGCAATTGGTAGCATATTCAGATGCAGACTTTGCTAGTTGTGAAGATGATAGGAAGTCGACAACAGGATATATCTTCATGTTAGCGGGAGGTGCGTATCATGGAAAAGTGAGAAACGAAATCTATATCTTCCTCTACCATGCAAGCGGAACTTATAGCATGTTTTTCAGCTGCTACTCAAGCTGTTTGGCTCAGGAACCTCATTAAGGAATTGACCGTATTTGATTTTGTGAATAGACCCATACAGTTGTATTGTGATAACAATTCTGCTGTGTTGTTTGTCAATAACAACGAAGTCTCAAAGGGTCTAAGCATATGGAGGTCAAATTTTTGACCATAAAGGAAATGGCACGAATGGTGACATTATAGTAGAGCATGTTTCTACAGACGATATGTTGGCGGATCCATCGACTAAAGGCCTACGCCCTTGTGTATTTGAGCGACATATCATGAACATGGGCTTGGGAGAATCATGGATAATATTGTTTAGTAGGAAGTATTTCAGATTTGCTCTAATAAAGTTTATGTCTCGTACCTTGTTACTTTTTGTAACATTTCGATATATGTCAACTCTTTTCTTTGTATAAGTTGTTATTGAGTTGTGCACATATATCTAAGGAAAATCTCAAGATACTTGTGTAAATCTTGAGTAAAGGCTAGGGGCATCCAGGTTATTAGCCTTGTACATATGTCTTGATTACACATAAAGAAAGGTTAACCATAAAGATAAGACATATGTGGGTTCGTTAGAACCATAAAGATATTCTCTAGTGCCACATTCGGTTTTCGTGACACTTAAAGATAAGAGAATAGTGACCGACAAGGGAGATAACACATAAGGTATTGCTCTTTATGAGGTGTTATCTATTTGCCACACAACCATATTGAATCCATATCAATAAAGTTGAAAGCATTCGTGACCATGGAAGGTTCTGTGTAAATACATGCAGTTACCGCCATGATTCGGTGTTGGAGACTTTATGGGATATGATTGACTATTAAGAATTGCCACTAGACCAACATAAAGATGTGCACATAAAGTACAGTCTCAATTAATATAGCCCAAGTGGGAGAATGTAAGAGTTTTCCTTATGTGGGCTACATTAATTGAGATTGTAATTACCGTTTTTACGGGGTTGGTCTAATAAGGTAAGGCATAAGGTTTTCTTAATGGTCGAATATGGGCCTGGCTTGTGTGGGCGAGTTGGGCCCGGCCCGTGATGAGAGGGCCAGCCCAAAACTCTATAAATAGCGCTAAGGTCCCTCCTCTAGCCCTTAACTTTTCCAAAACTCTCTCGAACTCACATAAGGCAAGTCGTGAGTGGCGGTCTCATCGAGCCAGAAATCGAGGGTCATAGAGGAGAAGATCTTTAGCATTGAAGGCCGGGATTGCTGTCGTGTAGCTCCAAGAACAATGAATTCAAAATCAGGTATACAAATCCTTGTCAAACCTCATGGATGTTTGAGTTTCTAGTTATGTAGATCTTGGGAAGCCGTATTAAACGGCCTACAAATAGTACCATCAAATGATTAACCAGTCAACTCTATAATAACATGCGAGATGGTTCCAGAAAAACCAAAAGCCTGAACATTTGACGTGTACGAATCTCACTACTTCATCGTTTCCTCAGACAAAACAACTTGAAAAAGCATAATCGTTACCGTGTCAGCCGAGCCATTTCAACTATCAGCCCGTCTTGCACCTTCATAGCCCGAGCAAGCTCATCTTGGATCAGCTGTGCTCTGACTCTCGTCGTGTTCACGCATTGGGCATTCCCTTCCCAGATACGATGCATCGCAGCCCTTCTGGCATCGCACAGCCGTCGTGTGAGAGTACTTATTTTCGTTCCCACTTCATCTAACTCCTCTGAGTTGATGACCTCGCCTGTTTGCCATTTTCGCTCCCTTTCTCGGGCTTTCTCTCAGTCTTTGAGATGAAGGAAGACACTGTGGAACTCGTGCATATGAGTTAAGGAAACTTATGTATTGAGATGAGTGAAGAAGCTGATGATTTTTTCCACGTTAAAGAAGCTCAGTATCATGCTGTGGGAAACTCCCATTGCTAAGTCTCGGACAATGTAAACTATAAATAAATTTGGCTTATTTTTTACCCAACTATTACTTCTTTCTTTTTTCTTATTGTCGAAATCCAGCTATTACTTTCGTGGAATAAACGGATTTAAATAACATGTCTGTCTATGTTTTAAAGAGCAAAAGACACATGGGCCGTCTTTGGTAACCACTATATAATTTCACATGCATTTAAAGAAAACGGCCAATTTTAGAAAAACAAAATAAATCAGCTTATAACGGCGGGCAAAAAATGTCCTCACTTTCAAGAAAACCAGAAAATGCCTAAACTTTTTTCAGAGGTACAAAAGTATTGGGGCGAATGGAATTCAGTTAACTCCAATTTGCCATTTACTTTCCATCCAACCAACGTTGGGATTTGGGGAATGACAGCCAACATTTAGAACGTAAAAGACTGGCTGCCCTGCATGGATCCCTTGATTAAAAAAGCTCGTGCAAAATCCCATGTTTGCCTCGCTGATAATCTTTCTTTTAATCGATTTAATTAAGAATTTCGTTCTTTCTCCCATCTTAATTTAGGGTTTGATGTGCCTGAAAGTGAATAGTAGGGGATGGTGCAGCTGGACGAGGAACGATCCCCGGGCTCCATTCATTGCATCGTCTGGGCGTGTCCATTAAATTCGAATTACCACATGGTAGGAAACCAATTATCTTATTCCAATCGGGTTTCCGAGAAACCCGAACATGGACCGCACCGTACGGTTGACACCACCCCTTTGATATGACGATCTCCTGGATGAAACTGATCACGTCCCCAACTGACATCATCTTCCAAACACTACACTTTAAACTAAATCTCTCTTTTATGAAAAAAAAAAAAAAAAAAAAAAAAAACTAAAACTCTTCTATCCGTTTTCTGAGTGTCAAGTACAGATAGGTGTTGCCGAAATGTCACCGTTAGGGAGCTCTATCGTGGTGCTGAGAGATGTGGAGCTCTACCGCGAGATGTCGTCAACATTATTATCCCAATTGCAGTAATTATTTCAGATAGGTCATCGTCATTTGCGACCATAGAGGTCATGCCCGTCATCGTGGTTCTCATCTCGCCACCCTCCGAAGATCTTTAAGGTATCGTGGAGGTCAATGACCATGGATCTGAATGATGTGGGACGACCCCAAACATTCACGTGCCTATGCACAAAAAGAGAGACGTGGGTGTGTGGCTACGACAGTGTAGCGACTAGGTCATTTTCTGTGTGGGCTTAGGTAAGGGCATTTAATTTAGGGAAAAAGTCACGAAAAATCCTAAATTTTGCTTAAAGTGACACATTTATCCCAAACTTTTTTTGTGATATGAAAAACCCTGAACTTTACTAACCGTGACACATTTACTCCAAACTTTTTTTTTGACACAAAAAACCCTGAACTTTTATCGTGTGACACATTTACCCCAAAATTATCGAGCATTTTGGTCTTTTCACTTTTTAATTTTTTTTTCTTCTCTCTTTCCTCCGCCGGCGTCCGGCGAGGGCGACCTCGACTGGCTCGGGTGAGGGCCACCCTCACCCGACGCCGGCCAGGGCCGCCCTCACCCGACGCTCGCGAGGGCGACCTTCAACGGATGCTGGCTTCACTCCGCCAGCTCGGCCATGGCTGGCGGAGGGAAGAAGAAGAAAAAAAGAGAAAAAAAAAAGAAAAAGGAAAAAAGGAGAAAAAAATAAGACAAAAATGCTCTTGACGGGGTAAATGTGTCACGGTTTGAAAAATTTGGAAATTTTTACGTCACAAAAAAAAAATTGGGGTAAATGTGTCACTTTAGGCAAAGTTTAAGGTTTTTCATGGTTTTTTCCCTTTAATTTAATGAGAAAATCCGATTCATCCCGAAATTTCATCTGAAGTTTTGTTGTTCAGACTTGAGCCACAATTTAAGGCTCACATCGCCTTGTTCTGCCTAATAATCGCCTCTAGTTCAGTTACATGAGCTTGATGAATATTCATTTTAATTTATGTTTGGATATGTTCCGATCGCTTGATTTTTCATTTTAATTAGGATATCTGCGATAGGGCCCTGCAATACACTTTCTCATTATTTTAAACTTCTGGCCCCTATAAGCAAACCTAAGTTGATTAAGATAGGTACTTAGTTATTTTAGGAAGAGTCGGCGAGCAAGAAAGGAGTCGGGGAAAGACATTCAAAGCCGGGAGAAAAGTCCATGGTGTTAATCATCTACACTTGCCTTTATATGGGGAGAAACCAGCGATAATGAAGCAAGCTGATTGTGATTTGCTGGATAGACGAGCTATGGGTGTTATTCGGCTGACGTTGGCTCGTAACGTCGCGTTTAACATCTTGAAGGAGAAGACCACTGCTGATTTTTTTTTTTTTTTGTCAGTCCTACTCTATACCTATTCTACACTCACTCTCAGACTTTTGTCTTGCCTTTTGCAGGGCGTGGGAGTCGAAACCCACTCCTGAAACTTGCGCGTCCCCACCCCATCCTTCCCTAAGAAGGTGGGGGTTTGAACCCCTCACCTCCCCCTTCCATGTTGGAAGAGTGGCCACTAGGGCGAATCCCAGTGGTTAAGACCACTGCTGATTTGATGCAAGCCTTGTCGGATATGTACGAGAAGCCCTCTGCGATCAACAAGGTCTATTTGATGCAACATCTGTTTAATTTGAAGATGAGCGAAGGTGCGTCAGTTGCAGATCATATCAATGAATTCAATGTAATTGTTAGTCAATTGAGTTCAGTTGAGATTGACTTTGAAGATGAGGTACGTGCTTTGATTCTATTATCCTCATTACCTGATAGTTGGAATACTACTGTTACTGCTGTTAGTAATTCCTCTGGGTCAACAAATTTGATGTTTGATGAAGTTCAAGATTTAATTCTGAGCGAGGACATTCGTAGAAGAGAATCTGGCGAACATGTATCTGCTGCTTTAGTGGTTGAAAATAGAGGAAGATCTATAACACGTGTGGGTAATAGTAGTACTAATATGAACAGGCGTAGTCAGTCTAGGACTGCTAATGTTGTCTGTTGGAGCTGTGGCAAGAGAGGGCATCTTAGAAGGGATTGCCTTAGGCTGAAGAATGAGAAGGGTAAGGGAATTATAGTTGATTCTGCAGATAATGTTGCAGCTATAGCAGATAATGCCGATTATGTCTTGTCTGTCACTAATGATTCATCGCTTGATGGATGGATTATGGATTCTGGTTGTTCTTTTCATGTCACACCAAATAGAAATCGGTTTATCACTTATCAGTGCACGGGTAGTGGTAAAGTCCAATTAGGGACAACGCTGAGTGCGATGTTGTGGATGTTGGTGATGTTAAAATTAGAATGCATGATGGTATCGTGAGGACATTGACTGGAGTGAGGCATGTTCCAAAGTTAAAGAAGAACTTAATTTCCTTGTGTTCCCTAGATTCAGCTGGTTGCAGGTATTCTTCAAAAGGTGGAGTTTTGAAGGTTGTTCGAGGTGCCCTAGTGATAATGAAAGGAATCAAGCACGGAGGCATGTATAAACTTCAAGGTGAGACAATGACAGGTTTCGCCTTGGAGACGTCGGATGCATCTGTTCGAGTGTCTATGGACTGCTCGAGGAAAACCTGGGCGTTTGTGCCAAGGCACAAGTTTGATGCTGGTGTCAAGATCTTGCAGTCAAGAGCTTTGATCAAGACGGAGACTGGTAAGTCGATCAAGCATGTGCGGACTGACAATAACATGGAGTTTTGCTCAGAGCTGACAAATAAATTCTGCATGAAAGAGAGCATAGTGAAACACCGCACTAGTGCTAGTAAATCACAACAATTTGCAGAATTGATGAGCAGAACATTACTAGAGATGGCCCGAAAAATTATCTCTAGTGCTGGTATGGCTAGGAGATTCTTGGCTGATGTGCTAAGTACGATAAGCTACCTGGTGAATAGATCCCCATCAACTGCTGTTGAATGGCAAACTCCTGAAGAAGTGTGGTCAGGTAACGTTACTGATTATTCTATTTTTAGAATGTTTGGTTGCCCGTATTATTTTCAAGTGAGTGATGGTAAGCTCGATGGGAGGGCAAGGTGCATATTCCATGGCCATGCACAAGGTGAGCGGGGTGATCAGTTGTGGTGCCCGGATATAAATTCACCTGTTGACAACAGAGAAGTTACTCTTGACAAGTCTCCAATACTTCTGGCTAAGAGTGTTTGTGACAGTGTTAATACGAATCTGGATGGTGTTCAGCTTGAGGTGGAGTTGCGACCAGAAACTCCTGAGGTAGCGAGTATGAGTACTAGCAAAGTAATCGACACAGATGGTGCTTGTAATGAGGTGGAGCCTATAGAGCCAATGGTTGCTGCAACTGCTGATATTGACAAGGTACGTATTCGATCTCCTGACAGATATGAATGCAACAATGGTTTTGCTTTATCTACGGTTAAGGAGGTTGTGTCAAAAAATCCTTGCGGAGCAGTTAAAGGTGCATGTGGAGTTGGTATCCTGATGAGGTCCTCAGTTATGGCGAAGTTCAAGCGAGGCTTGGACTTGGATAATATCTGTGGCGGTTGAGCCCATTGGGGGCAATGGGAAAGTAGCGGTAGAGTTTGAATTTTTGCAAAGCGATTGCGACTTGGTTCAAACGTCGAGCCAAGGTGGAGATTGTTAAAATATGTCTCGAGTTTGAGTCAAATGCGAAATTCTGAATATTCCGAATTGGATATGTTGCGAGGATGTCTGAAATAGGAAAATCCAACTTCGACTTGGACTTAGATTTTGTTTAAAATATAGAGATATGTTTTGGATAAAATCTTTTAAAATATGAAACAAAATCCTATGAGAAGTTGGCAAAAGTTCACTCATATATATATATATATATATATATATATATATATAGACCTGTGGCCATGGGTGGTAGGTGTGGATCACAAATTGTCTTGAAGCGCCGCGTGAGTGCTTGGTGTTCTGCCGTTGATCATGAAGAATTGGTCTTGAAGTACCGTCTTGTCGTCGAGTGCTTGGGAGGGATTTTCTTTGTCATTCTTGTTCGTGAATTACATCCAAGAAGATTTAGTGTTCAAGCCAATTAAATCTTGTGGTAAGATTTGCGTGTAATTCCTTCGTGAGATTGAGAGATTATTTCGTGAGGAATTTTGGGGCTAAACACTGTGTGCGTTTTTGGATGTAATTGGGGTTTGGGAAACACCGAGAGAGTGTTTGAGTGACTCGAGTGTGTAATCTCCTTGTATCGCTTGATCTATAGTGAAATTCGCTGCTGCTCTTCCCGTAGACGTAGATCTTTACGACTGAACCACGTAAATCCGTGTCCGATTTATTTTTCTTCTTTTGTCTATATTATTGTTCGATCGCTCGCCCTATCGCAACAGCTTCAACCACAAGAGCCAAGACGCAGCCACCAATTTCGCACCTCCATTCAACGATCGACCAGCGGATTCTTTTTCCTTATTTGCAGTTTTGACCCTAGTTTAACTTTGTACCCTAAACTCTTGTTCAGTTCTTAACATGGTTTGTCCGTTTCAGAAAAGAAATTGTATGGACTTAAGCCACGCGTTCCGCAACCGCTGATTCGACGGAGGGCTCAATCAGCTCAAGTTCGATTGCCCGGATTGCCGGTCGAAGCTGGTCCCCGACGAACGCGTGGAGATCACCGCCAATCGCGTGAAAATAGAAGTGTACACAACTGCTGTCTTTGACCATTCATGAGGCTACCTAATTATTGAGGCTAACCCGTCATGTGCGCACTGCATTGCTTTTCACTACCTCCTACTCCAAGGCTATCCATCATAACAACGTTGGCATGACTCGTGACGACCCAAAGTCATCGCACGGTGCAGGATTTTGCGAAAGCGAGAAGATCTGGCCTCGCGTCGTGAATTCGTTCCCTGTTCTCGCCTTTCTACGTTAATGGACAAACAGCAGGAAGGGGGGGGTCGGTGAAGATATCTTTCCCCTATTTTCATTTTTTATTCGTGACGTTTGGTGAGCTCGACACTCGCGCGAGCGAGCATGTGTTGTTTCGATTGGTCAATTATGTTGGCTAAGTCGATGGCGATTAAATATTCACGTTCATTTTCAGTAAGATCCCTGATTTTTCAACAATTCTGATCGACGGACTCAATAAATAAAATCACTTATGTGGTATAGACCCATAAATGTTTTATAAATTCATCTGACCTAGCTAATATTTGTATAAGAAACAGCAAGAATTATGTTGGGTTCCAAGTCACGCAATTTTTCGATGATTTTTTTTTCTTTCATATATGGGTTTATGAATTAATTCGATTCCTTTTTTTCCCTCAAAGCCTTTTTTTATTTTTCACGAAAATGACGTTGGAGATTCAAGTTGATATAAAGTGATACATCATGATACATGAATTGAGGGTGAATAAATCCAATACTAAACTCACACGTGATGGGGAGATTATTGCATTATATGTGTAAGTTGTTGATGGTTTTAATTGGTGATGGGCTTAAGGCCCGTCCGCCCATGCTGGGCCCAGAAAGCCCGGCCCACGGGAATAAGGCCCGTGGATGGGGGAAGGTATAAAAGGGAGGAGAGAGAGAGAGATTATACCTCTTGGACAGAACAACGTATGTATTTTTCCCGCGCTCTCTTTCTCTCAAAACGCTTAAGGCGACGCTCTACTCCCTTCAAAGGCAAATTGACATCATCGGATCAGAATTTCTTCCTCAATCTTCGGCATTGGTGTTTAATCTGTGGCTAACAAGGTATGCTCGAATCCATGGTGTGCTTTACGATCGGTGATTCGTGATTGGGTGTTGAAATCTCCTTCCGCTGCGTTTCTCCTCTTTTGGGATCGATTTTGTGTCGAAACGATCGTTTGGGAATCCCGTTTCCCGAATCCAATATCAACATTGGTATCGAGCCCTAGTTCACGTTTTCCCGACTTGTTTGATGTTTTTTGATTGATTTTGGAGAAAGAAATTCGGCCGTACGGATTGGGGCAGAAATCCCGACACCCGAGCGCTATTCGGCCATTTTTTCGAGTTTTCGTAAGTCGAAATCGAATTCTGAATACACTGGGTGAAAGAGGTCGTCGAGACGAGTCCGCGACATGTCGTGCGCCGCCGGAAGACGCGCACGCGCCCCACACGCGGCCGGAAGCCGCTGCGCGTGGGCGCGGCGCGCCCGCGGGTAATGGCTGTGTGCGCTTCACGCCCCCTCGGCGAACCGGCACGTGCGCGCCGCGACCGGCGAAACGGCACGCGCCGGTCGGGCGAACCGACGCGTGCGGCGACGCCACTTGATGACGTCATCGTGACGTCACCCAACGGTCGGTAACCATCGGGGATGACGTCATCGGTGACGTCATCTACGCGACCGTTGGCCGGCCGGTCACCAGCCGGCGACCCGACCCGACGGCGACCCGACCCGCGCGGGAGCCTGGCACGTGCGCGGCACGTGCCGGCCGACGCTCTGCGCCACGTCGGCCCAGCGACGCGCGCGGCACGTGCCGGCCGCGGCGTCGCGTGGCGTCCTCCCCGCCGCACGGCGCACGTGCCGGTCGGTTTGTTCGACCCGCCCAACCGCCCGACCGATCCGACCGATCCGCCGACCCGCCGTCCCGCGCGACCGTTGACCGTTGACCGTTGACGACCGTTGACCGTGGACCAAAAAAAAAAAAAAGGAATTTTTTTTTTTTCAATCATGCCTATGTGGGTTATAAGTAATCCATTTTTTTTTATTTGTGCATTTGTTGCATGAAACGTGGAAAATTATGTATTTTCCCTTATGTTCATTATGGATTATAAGTAATCCAATTATTACAAGTTCTGCATTCGTTGCAGGAACTATAATGCGCTATGCACGGATACCGCATTCCCGAGAACGGACGAAGGACGTGCAAGACTTAAAGGGTTGATGACGGAATTGGCTAATTATCGATGGCATGATGGTGATTTAGTATCACATGTGGTTAGGGTCAATCAGATGATACAAGAAATCATATGGAACGGTTATCTTATGCCGGATTTTGAGAAGGTGTCGACCTTCAAGAACACTCTTCCACCTGAGTGGCAAGCAGTGTTAGATCGGCTATGGAAGGTCAACGTGGTCCCGGATTATAGGAGGCTGGTAGAAGCTTTTATGAGAGAGTACTATAGGATTGAGCTTATCAAAACATTCAACCCTTAGTATTAGTGCCACATGGAGCAAAGTGAATGCGCCTTGGAGGCGACATAAGAGCTCTCCAAAAGTCTTTCCATGGTTGGCAAATGTGCCTACAAAATTCTCAAATTTTTTGACTGACAGATTAGAAAGGACATTCCCTAATTATTTCTTAGATTAGTTTGAGATGTTTTATTAATGTAAATATATCTCTTTCTAGGTTGATATTTCCCTCTGTATATATTACTTAGTGTAATGAATATGCTATATTTTGTGAAAGCATTATTATTGTAATGGATGTCATATATTATTTGCTTTCGTTATTGCTGATTGATGTGGGTAGCTCTTAGAAGTTTTTGTAGCTTCATAGAATTTAGTTTGCATAAGACAATTATATTAATGACAGTTTTAAGTTAGGATTTTTGGAGGATGATTGGAAACATAGTGACCTTTTGATTCTGAAGCCTTACTTGAAATTATTCATTAATATGATGGGTCTATGTAAAAGTGGATGTATAAATGAAAGGCATTAATTATTCGTGCATGTATATCGAAGTGTTCGGATCGATGATTTCAGCAACTAAGAACGTAATTGCTGATATGAACAACCACAATTGTGAAATATTGAATATGAAGATTCAATATGTGCTGGAAAAGCAAGAAGCACTAGAAGCTTTTGACCATGTTATGGAAGATCTTAAGGATGCCATGCGCCACCTTGAGCTAGTAGAGGACCACCTAACGGCATTTGAGCTGAGAACGGACATTTGCAAAGCTGGTTCTAGCTCAGAAAGGGCTTTGAGCTCTAAGCGCAAGCATATTGATTCGTTCAATATGTGGGAATGCAAAGGATCAAGTCCTTATTGCAAGAAATCAAGAGTTAACCAACACAAGAGAGGAAAACGTCCTCAAGTGAAGAAAATGTCAAGGGCGAGATGTTACAATTGTGACAAGAGAGGTCACTATGCTCTAAATTGTTGTGAGTTGCAAAAGGTAAACACCTCTTGTACATTTGAGAACTTTGCTTATGTGTCAAATTCTGTATTGTTGGCTGAATCCAATCCTTTGTGGATCTGTAGATTCGGGAGCAACAGACCATGTAGCAAAGGATAGAGGATCCTTTGTGGAATTTCAACGAGTCCCAACTGGAACTAAGTGGATCCATATGGGAAACAACTCGAGCTGAAGTAAAGGAATTGGCACATGCCAATTGAACATACATGGTGGACGCATCTTGATGTTTTATATGCTCCGGAGATTCGTCGAAATTTTATATCTGTTTTGATGTTGGTTAAGCTTGTTTTTAGTGTAAACTTTCATAATATAAGTATAGATTTGTATTTGGATACAAACTACCATTGTTGTGATTATTTTCTGAATGGTTTTATTGTACTAGATGTTGACTAATGTGATGTCAATATTTGTTATTCCCTTGTTTCACGTCTTCTTCTTTATATGACAATGATGTGATTGTGTGGCATGCTAGACTTGGTCACATGGGCCAACAACGTATGAATTGACTAGCCAAAGAAAGCTTGTTGGGTGACATTGAAAAAATCGATTTGCCCATATGTCAGCATTGCCTAGTAGGAAAATAACAATGAAACGATTAAGAAAAGATAAAAGAGCTGAATTTCCTCTGCATTTAATCCATTATGATGTCGTGGTTCAATGGATGTGAGAGGAAGGCATGGGGCTGTTTAATTCATCACTTTTATATATGATTATACTCGATTCGAATATATCTATTTGATTTCTCATGAATCAAGCAATAAGTTGTTTCAAAAGGTTTATGAACCTAATAGAAAATAAATTAGACAAGAAAATAAAAGTATTTAGATCCGATCGAGGTCGAGAATATTTATCGATGAGTTCAGAAAATTATGTGATGAAAAAGGAATAGAAAGACAGTTATGCATTCCATATACTCCTCAACAAAATGGTGTTGTGGAAAGAAGAAATAGAACCCTACTTTTGGAATGGTTAGGTCTATGATGGCACATGCTAACTTACCCATCACCTTTTGGAGTGATGCCTTATTAACCGCTGCCTATGTACTTAACCGGTGCCTTCCAAATCAGTTACTTCCACTCCATATGAGTTATGGACAGGTAGAAAACCGGACTTGGGTTTTCTTAAGCCATGGGGTTGTGCTGACTATACCCATGAGCCCTCTCACAAATTTGGGAAATTAGGTCCCAGAGGAAGAAGAGTATTTTCATAAGATACTACAACACTCTAAAGGATATGTGTTCATAGGTGAGCAGGAAAGTGGGAGTGTAACTGAATTTGAATCAAGAGATGTCACATTCTTAGAGGATGAGTTTCCTAAGAAGGGCGAAATAGGTGAAAATTACTCCCTATTTGAAACCATGGATCAAGATAATGATATTAGTGGGGTTCGTCCAAGTGGGAGTAGTATGAGAAGTGATGAATTGCATACAAATGATTCTCAATCACAACCACATGATGAGACGACATCGTCATTATCTAATCCTAGTGGGAGCATAATGGGAAATGATATGCTAAGTGCACAATCTCCCATACGGCGAACAAGTCGCAAAAGTATTCCCCGTCGACGTTTTGACATTGAAGGGAAACTTTATGATTGCCCCACAAGATGAGGATGAGCCAAGAAATATACATGAGGCTCTAAATTGCCCTAATAAGGAAAGATGGATGGATGCAATGGGAGAGGAAATGGAGTCAATGAAGTCAAACCATGTTTGGGAACCGGTTGATCTTCCAAAAGGACGCAAAGCTATTGGGAACAAGTGGGTTCTCAAGATAAAGCGTAAAGCTGATGGCTCAATAGAAAGATATAAAGCTCACCTTGTGGCGAAGGGGTATAATCAACGGAAGGAATTGATTATGAGGAAACATTTTCCCTCGTTGTGAGATTTACCTCAATTCGCATTATTCGGCAATAGTGGCTAGTATGGATCTTGAATTACATCAAATGGATGTAAAGACTGCTTTTTCTCAATGGAGAATTAGATGAGGAAATATATATGGAACAACCTGTTGGTTTCATTACAAAAGGCCAAGAAGGAAAGGTATGTCGACTTTTGAAATCGATATATGGCCTTAAGCAGTCGTCAAGACAATGGTATATACGATTTCATAATGCTATGATGGCATATGATTTTACAATGATTGATGAGGATCATTGTGTATATATCAAAAGATCCAAAGATCAGTTTGTGATCATATCATTATATGTAGATGATATACTAATTGCCGGAAGTAATATGGAGTTAGTTAATACCATCAAAAGTTGGTTATCTTCCAATTTTGAGATGAAAGATATGGGTGAGGCTGCATACATACTTGGAGTTAAGTTTTCAAGAGATCGTTCAAAGAGATCATTATCTCTTTCGCAAGAAACATATATAAGTAAAGTTCTTGAACGATTTCGTATGCAAGATTGTAAACCCATAGACACTCCTATTGCAAAAGGTGAAGGATTGAGCCATAGACTCGTGTCCAAGGACTCCACAAGAGAAGGAACAAATGAAGCATGTTCCTTATGCTAGTGCTGTTGGGAGCTTGATGTACGCTATATTGTGTACAAGACCTGACATATGCTTTGCAGTTGGAATGGTGAGAAGATACCAATCCAATCCAGGTCAAGCACATTGGAAAGCCGTTAAGAGAATACTAAGGTATCTAAAGGAACCGCTGATTATATACTGAGATATCAAGGAAAGGATCTGCGACTCGAAGGCTATTTAGACACAAGTTGAGAAGGAGATTTAGATGAAAGGAAATCTACCTCTATTTTTGTTTTTGTTTGAATAATGGCGCCATGT
The DNA here is from genome assembly GCA_014182555.1 of Eucalyptus erythrocorys. Classification (NCBI taxonomy): domain Eukaryota; kingdom Viridiplantae; phylum Streptophyta; class Magnoliopsida; order Myrtales; family Myrtaceae; genus Eucalyptus; species Eucalyptus erythrocorys. The sequence continues at coordinate 32,088,320 of CM024603.1, read as the reverse complement.
GTTGGTGCGGCAAGAAACAAACGTGTATAGCCTTGTCCACGATGGAAGCTAAGTTCGTGGCATTATCAGCAATGGTACAAGAAGCAGTTTGGCTTAAGAGATTTTTGGATCATTTAGGTGTTATTGAGAAAGCTGCAAATCCATTATTGGTTAATTGTGATAGCCAAGCAGCTATAGCGTACACCAAAGATCCAAAGTATCATGGCAAGACCAAACATATAGATA